>JADMNG010000050.1:0-206190 GCA_016097075.2 Sporothrix phasma | reverse complement strand
ACCCCAGCGCAAAATACAGAGCAAATCCCAGCTGTGCGTCCGCCCCAGCATTTTGCTCCACTGAAGCTTAAGAGCACGCAGCAAGGCCAGCCAAACGTGCGGCTACAGCGCGACCTGAGCCCAGCCCTCTCATTTAAATACCACGCCCGCGACAAGGCAAAGGTAAGCTTGCCAGCTCGTTTCGACGGCCTCAAGCCAAGACCAAACGGGACACGCATCTATCAGCCACATCCGAAGCCTCTTTTCACCCTCGTTCTGACCCATTCTCCTTTCCCACGTCTGTTCCAGCCTGCTATCCAGCTCGCCGTCTTCATTCATCCCATATTCTCTTCTCCACCACACCATACACCTTATCCATCATGCCTCCAAAGCTGCCGCACAAGACGACGCGTCGAAGACCCACTCGGCGCGACCCGCCCAGGAAGACGCCGCCAAGGTCACCAAGACCGGCGGCAAGGGTTCCGGAAAGCGTGGCCGTCCCAAGATGGACCCGGCTCTGCGCAAGACGCAGGTCTACGTACCCACCGGCCGCCCGCGCGGCCGCCCGCCCAAGGACCCGTCTGAGAAGAAGGCCGCCACCCCCAAGACGCCATCCGCCCGGGAGCCGGTCGCGGTCGCGGCCGCCCTGTTGGCCTCGACCAAGAAGGCGGCGACCAGCACGGCCGCCGCCGTGGCCAGCGTCGCGGCTGCTATTTCGGCGGCAAAGAACAGCACCCCGGCAAGCGTGGCCGCAAGAGCAAGGCCACCCTCGAGGCCGAGCGCCTCGCAAAGGAGGCTGCCGATAAGGATGCCAGCGACGAGGTCAGCAGCGAGGCCGACGGAGCGGACGACGACGAGGACAGCGGCGAGTCATGAACAAACGCGCGAGAAACAAACGAGGGGGGGGGATGATGCGCAGGAGACAAGAAAATGGGAAGAACATGGGAGGAGAGGCAGCGAAGGCCACGAGGCAAGAGGGTTAGGAAGGTCCTCTTCCCAGGTCAACTCATGCCTCTTTATGCCCTTTTCCCCACGTGTTGCATCCCGATGGTCTCGACTCGTGGTGTGCCACACATGTTGCTCTCTTGTCTCCACCTCTCTCTCTCGTCTCTCGCCTTTTTCATGACTGACATTTCCGCCCTCTTCGCATTTTCTGGTTACGATGTTCCTTCCGAGGTGTGGATAAAAACGCTCTGCTCCTCTGGCTGATCTTTCTGCCACCCAACGTCCGCTTCACGACCTCGGACTCTTTATCGACCGTGCCCTGCGGCCCCATGTCACGCTCCCCGGCTCCCCAAGTCTCTTTTCTAGAAGCCAGCTTGCGAGCAGGAGCACTGGGGTAAGAGGCAGATAGGACATGGAGTCCGAGGTCCGTGACAGACGGACTGTTGGGATGGTCTACGAAAGATCAGCCAGAGTGAGTCATGGACGCTCGTGATTTTATCCACACGCTCGGAAGGAACATGTTTTAACTCTTTTAGAACAATGCGAAGAGGGCCCCGGAAATGTCAGTCATGGAAAAAGTGCGAGAGACGAGAGAGAGAGCGTGAGAAATTTCAAGAGGACGCAACATCCGTCGTGGCACACCATTCGTAGCTGCGACCCCGATCTCATCGGGTATGCAACCAGATCGTTGGGGTGAAATGTGGCATTTAACACGAAGCTTGCATCGAGTTTGACCTGGTGATAGCCAGGTCACCTTTCCTAACCCTTCTTTGCCTCGTGTGCCTTCCGCTGCCTCTGTGCACTAGTTATTGGCGCTCATTGTTCTTCCTCGATGTTATCTTGTCTCGGACTGCGGCACTTGGCGTTTATAACCCCCCCCGCGATTCGTTGGTTTTATTTTCGAGCTCCACGGGTCGAAAGGCTGGATGAGTAGAGACTATGGGTCCTCTCGAAGCAGGCCTAGCGGGGATATTGGTGTCGTTGGGCTTTTACGGGTATCAATTGCGAGTTTGGGTTGTTCGGGGGATTTGACGAGTGCAAAGTGTTACACAGTGCTGCTTGTCTCGTAAAAAGGGGTGGTATCTGTTATTGATCATGTCGTGTTCGTAATTCTAGGCGTTTTCTCTTCATATCGCCAAAAGCAAGGCCACAAACTTGTTCTCGTCTCGCCCAAAAAGCAAACGTCCGCCCTCATTCGACCACGCGAAGAGCCACCCTGAAAGAATCTGCTTGAACGCCGGTACTGAGGAACACGCTCGTAGCTTATGTTTCAACCGCCACCTTATCTTGCACAATGTCATCTTTGTCCGTCTAGCTCCGAAGCTCTACTCCCTCTTCCAGCCTCAACTCCACATCCAAGTGCGCTTGAGCTCTTTGGAACCGGTTGCCAAAGTTCTTACCACACCGCCAAACATTCATCTCGCCACCGCTGTCCTCGTCGCTATCGTTGGCATCCCGGCATCCTCCGCCTGTTGCGCCAGGGAACATGCCGGCACATGCCATCGCGCGTCCTGGGTTGCCGTGGGTCGTCGGCCGCCAGCGGGAACTCTTCTAGGCGCACCAAAGAACGGCGTTGTGTAAACGAGTTGTAGTGCTTGCGATATCGCATCTTCTCGCTGTCGCATGTCGCGCGAGGAAGACGTGTACGTGCAGGTGGCTCACATGCTCGGGCCGCGCGGCACGCCCACGACGAATCCTTGCCCTCAGTCCGCGGCCGGTCGAGTGCGAAGCATCTTGGGGGAGTGAGTCTGACTACCGCCTCGCACGTCGTCTGTGGCTTTACACGCGCAGAACGGCCTCTCGCAAGGCATCCAGGCCCGCGCTGAACTTGCCGAACCGTCGCCGCAGCTCGGCTGCCACCAATGGCGCGCAGCTTCTCGGCCTCGGCGCGGATGGCCTTGCAGGAACGCCTTACCAATGTCGTCGCGGCGGCTCAACAAGAAAACGGGATGCTGTTGGTAGAAGCGAGGTCACGTGGCAGAAAAGCAGTGCACCGATGCCTTTGGAACTTGTCGTGGATGGCGACAAAGTTGTCCGAGTAGTAGATGGACTTCGCCCGTGACGGCGAAAGAGGCATTGAGGTCGTTGCTCGTGTACGACTTGGTGCCCATGAAGGCGCCCGGGTTGTCAATGTATATGCCGAGGGCATCGCGGGTAGTGGAACTTCCGGGAGCCAACGTCGGCAATGCGCGAAAACGAGCCGCCTCGGGCCGTGGCTTCGGCTTTGGCTTGCCTCTAGAAGCCCATCATATTGCGGAGACTTTTGTCGACTTTAGTATGGGGTGTAATAATCACCTGCACACGCAAGTGACACTATGAAAGAACAGAGAAAGAAAAGAGGCATCCTACAGGCATCTTTTGGGTTTTGCTGGTAGTCTGGCTTGTGTCGTTATCAACGCCCGCGGGCTTCCCGTGTTCTACTGTGGTCATTTTTAGAGGATCTGGGATCTTGGGTCTCTGACGATGATGACGATTTCTGTGCATGCGACAGTGGAAATAAAAGAGGCGGAGGGCTGACGCCGATCCGGGGAAATTGCTTGGGGGTGTCGAGATGCTTCAGAGTAAAAAGTTTTCGACGTCAGCTTTCATTGACTTTTGCCGTAGCACGAGCGCTCCTTCCCGTATTGAGCCACCGGAGTCCGAGAAGAGCAGTTTCAGATGATTCGCCGCCTTAAACCGTTGAGCTCACGAGCTCAACATTTGGGGAAGGCACGACCGGCTCCAGGCACCGCTCACCCCGCAAAAGGAAGCTAGCTATGACGCCTGTGGGTCACTTTCTCCGTCTAGCTTTGGGAGATGGCAGGCGGCGACGGACTGGGCCATTTCTGGAAATTTTTGGAGGGCGAAGTGGCCAAACACAGTGATAGATTAGATAACACTTTTGCAATCAAAAGTTTCTCGCGAGAAAGACAAGCATCAACGACGCCACAACGGCAAGCAATTGACAACGGGAGTCGTCGACAAACCAAAGCGACACGCCATATTCCTTACTATATGATAACGAGAGTCTTGTCTACCCGACTCCTTCGACCGTCCCACCCACCCATGCAGCAGGCGCTCCACCACAAACCGCGGCAGGATGCCTCCTAAGAAGGGCAAAGACAAGGGCGGCGGCAGCGGCAGCAGCACACCCGCACGGCCGCTGCTTCGTCTAGCAAGTCCTCGGCAACCAAGAAGAAGAGCGGCTTATCGCTTACGGCCTCGTCACGGCGCCAGATAGCGACTTCATTGTGTTTACCAACTCAACGAAAGAGACCGGTGGAAAGGCAAACGCGGGGGCGGGGGTGGTGGAGAGGAGGAGGGCCGCCAGGTGGTGGCGAGGCAGTTCCAGACGAACCACCGAAGGCCGACAGCCAAGCAAATCATTGGCGGATCCTCGTGGACGGGCAAGCTGCCAGTCAACCTTCTGTCGGAAGCACTGTCAAAAGCAAAAGTGGGATCGGCCAGACTACGATATCGTGAGCTCCATCCCCCCGGTAGATGTGTCAATCTGGGGAACACTACTAACAAACGCAGCGCAAAGTGAAAGACGGTTACTCGGCCTTTGTCAAGCTCAGCGCCAAGAACTTCAAGACTAACGAGACGACGCGCCTGGATCCCTTCAAACTCCCTCCGAGCCATGTGCACCTGGCCGTCAAGCCGACAGCGCTCGAGGCGCGCCACTTTGCGGCTACGTACGGCCTGTTCCGCGTCTGCAGCATGAAGAACCTGCACATGAATGCTACCGCCCGACTACAAGAACCTGTGGGGCGAGTTCAAGGCGCTCAAGGAGCAGGACGTCAAGGAAGGCAAGGCGTGGTGTACGAGGCAGATCCATTTACAGCACTGCGTGATCGCGAGCTAGCCAAGGCAACGGCCGAGAGGAAGCGCAAGGAGCAGCAGGCAGCCCGTGAGAAGGCGGCCAGTATGCCGGGCGCGGCGGGCCTCTTGGCACTACGGACCCTGGCGAGCGGCGGTGGTGGCCAGGGAGGAGAAAGAGGCGGAGGAGGAAAAAGTGGCAGTGGCAGCGGAGGTGGCGGCACCGGAGTGGCAACTTCAATCCCATGCGCGGCTGGACCAGCATTCCAAGATCGAGATGGGTGGCAAGACGCGCACTATGCTGGAAGACCTGCTACGGCGCGAGTCGATCTGGAACCCGTACGGCGTCGAGTTGTCTGCGGAAGATGGCAAGCGCATCGTCGACGAGCTGAGCCGCATCGGGTTCCGTCGCAGCCACGTCGAAGAGGCCGTGGCTGTCTGCAAGGACCGGGACGAGACACTCGAGTGGCTGTTGGTGCACGTGCCCGAAGACGATCTGCCACCATGGTCCGCTGCCTGAGAGCTATACGGCTGGCGTGTCTGTGGCTGCGACCGATTTGCGGCGTGAATCTGCTATCCAGCGCCTGGCGCAATCTGGCTACTCGGCCGACCTCTGCCGCAAGGTCTATGACGCCAACGGCGGTGACGAGTGCAAGGCTACGAGGCATTGCAGGCCATTCTTCTGGGTCGCGACAGCAGTGCAAATGGGCGGATAGCGACGACACGCCCGCCTTCCTTTTGTCTTCATACGACACACCCGAGGAGGGCTGGGCAGCCGAGCTGGCAAGTCTTGAGTCGGTCTATGGGAGCGACCACTACAGCCAGCCGTCGGCCGACTTGTGCCAGATTCGCCTGGACGGCGTCGTCAACAACAATGCCACCAACACGAGCCGCGGCAAGACGGCCGATGTCGAGGCGTCTCTGCAGTTCCGGCGCTCACCAAACTACCAGCCGAACTACTCATTTCCGTGCTGGCGCCGCAGCTGCCGTCCTACATCAAGCTCAGTATTATCAAGAAGGCGCTTGCATATGTGCACGAGTCTTTGCGCGACGAGGAGACAAAGATCTACTTTGTCGTCGACTGGTGCAACAGAACATCAATGACATCATTGAACGGCCGGGCTTCCTGCGTGACATTGCCGCCGCAGCCTCGGCTGCATCAGAAGATCCTGATACCGACGTTGGTTCGTCTGCTCTGGCTTCCGCCGCTGCACGAAAGCGCGCCGCGAAACGCAACCAGCGCAAGCCTCGGCCGCTCGTGTGGAAGGCCGACGACCGCACACGCCAGGACTGGCAACGCCGTCAGGACACGCCGGCGATGCAGAAGATGCTGGCCAGCGGCGCCGGCTGCCGGCTTGGGAGGTGCGCGAGACCGTCGTCGACACGGTCGGTGCGAACCAGGTGACAATTATCTCGGGTGAAACGGGCTCCGGCAAGTCGACGCAGGCAGTGCAGTTTGTGCTCGATGACCTGTACAGCCGCGGTCTCGGCCACGTCGCCAACATCATGGTGACGCAGCCGCGGCGAATCTCGGCGCTCGGTCTGGCCGACCGCGTCAGCGAGGAGCGTTGCAGCGGCCTGGGCGAAGAAGTCGGCTACATCATCCGCGGCGAGAGCAAAGTCAATGCGGGTGGAGTTGCTGCGCGCACGCGCATCACCTTTGTCACGACGGGTGTGCTGCTGCGGCGCCTGCAGGTCTCGGGTGGCCGCATCGAGGACGTTGTGGCCTCGCTGGCCGATGTCAGCCACGTGGTCATTGATGAAGTGCACGAGCGCAGCTCGACACGGACTTTCTGTTGTGTATCCTGCGCGACGTTCTGCGTGTGCGCATCGACCTCAAGCTCGTGCTGATGAGTGCTACGCTCGACGCATCGACGTTCATGGACTACTTTGCCAAAGAGGGTCTGTCGGTAGGCTCGGTCCAGATTGCCGGCCGCACGTTCCCGTCGACGACATGTACCTCGACGACGTGATTCGTGCCACTGGTTCGGCATGGATGGTAACTTTGGCCGTGGCTACCGCGATAACAACCGGGGTGGCGGTGGAAACAAGGACAAAGAAGGTGGCTCGAGTACGACCCGATCACCAAGATCATCCAGCAGCTTCGGCAGCCGCGTCAACTACGGCCTCGTGGCAGACACAGCGCGCGCCATTGACGAGGAACTTGCGGGCACAAACCAGGCCGGCGGTATCCTCATCTTCATGCCCGGAACAAACGAGATCACCCAGGTGTGCAACCAGCTGCGCAACGGCCCCGGCTCCAACAACCTGCATGTCCTGCCGCTGCATGCCTCGCTCGAGACCCGTGAGCAGCGCCGTGTCTTTGCACCAGCACCAGCCGGTCGCCGCAAGGTCGTCGTGGCCACCAACGTCGCCGAGACATCCATCACCATTGACGACATTGTTGCCGTCATCGACACCGGTCGCGTCAAGGAGACCAGCTACGACGCCACGACCAACATGCGCAAGCTCGAGGAGACCTGGGCGTCGCGCGCCGCTTGCAAGCAGCGCCGTGGTCGTGCCGGCCGTGTTCGTGCCGGCAAGTGCTACAAGCTGTACACGCGCAAGCTTGAGCTGCAGACCATGCCGGAACGGCCCGAGCCCGAGTTGCGCCGCGTGCCGCTCGAGCAGCTGTGTCTGTCCGTGCGCGCCATGGGCATTGTTGACGTTGCAGGCTTCCTTGCCCGCGCGCCCACGCCGCCCGAGGTTGCTGCGGTCGACGGCGCCCTGACCCTGCTACGCCGCATGGGCGTTTTGGATGGTGACCGCCTCACAGCACTGGGCCGACAGCTGGCCGCCATCCCGCGACTTGCGCTGCGGCAAGCTCATGGTCTTTGGTGCGCTCTTTGGCTGCCTGCACGAGTGCGTCACCGTCGCCGCCATTCTGAGCGGCCGTAGCCCCTTTGTGCTCCGCCACCCGAAAAGCGCGAACTTGCCAAGGCGGCACGTATGCGCTTCACATCGCCGACCTCGGGCGACGGCGACTCTGCTGACGGACCTGCGCGCCACGCTGCAGTGGGACCAGATTGTGCGCGACAGTAACCCCTACGGCAAAGCCAGCAAGGCCTTTTGCGAAGACAACTTCTTGCCGTGCAGACGCTCATTGACATTGCCTCGACGCGCACGCAGCTGTATCAGTCGCTTGCTGAGCTGGGCATCCGGCGGCCACCCGAGGCCGCCGGCGGATCACCGCCCAACCATTTGTTGCTGCGGGCGCTGACCGCCGCCGCCTTCACGCCCCAGATTGCCGCATCCAGCTGCCCGACCAAAAGTTTGCAGCCAGTGTCTCGGGTACCGTCGCTATTGACCCCGAGGCCCGTACCATTCGCTACTTTTCGCGCGACCACCGGACGTGTCTTTGTGCACCCGAGCAGTACGCTCTTTGACAGCCAGGGCTTTGGGAGCCGCGCCGCCTTCTTGTCCTACTTTTCCCTCATCTCCACCTCCAAGGTGTTTATCCGCGATTTGACACGTGAGTCTCCAGTCCCTGCAATCTCATTTCTCTCATTTCGGACCCAGCACGCCCACTAACAACACAGCCTTCAACGCATACACGCTGCTCATGTTCTCGGGCGAGATCAAGCTCGACACGCTGGGCCGTGGCCTGACGGTCGACGGCTGGCTCAACTTGCGGGCTGGGCACGAATTGGTGTGCTGGTGTCGCGGCTGCGCAGCATGGTGGACCGGCTGATTGCACGGCGCTTGGGACTGGGCGCCGACGATGAGGACGCGGAGGGCGGTGACAAGGCCAGCAAGGACGACAAGAGCTCGTCTGAGCAGATTGACCGCGACGTGATCAAGGCCGTCATCAAACTCATTGAGCTTGACGGCATGGATGCATAGATGAAGGTCCTGCCGTGCTGCTGCCTCTCTTCCTTGTTGATCGACTCCTCACATACGACACATTACCATTTTTCTTGTAGATATTTTCTAGAACTTTTGCATAGACATGGATGGTTGTATAAGTACACTACAGAGAGCGCTTCACAAGGAGAGCCAATTGACACACACACACACAAAGCTACAGTCGGAAACAAAGAGTTGGAAGATCTTCTCTATTTCTTTGGTGAGCAATTCATGTTCGAAAGGACGCAGAGTAGTGTTGTGCAGAAAATTGTGTTGGGGGGGGGGGGGGGATGGGATGCTTTTGCTCTGAACAGCTGCGTGCTCATCAGCCAAGTGCAATCAAGGACCGCCCTCTCGCCGCCATGCTATGCTGGCCTGTATCTACTTAGGTTGTCTGTTGGGTGGGAAATCAAAGGAAACCGTAGCCACTTGGCCAGTCGGTTCAGATTACAGATCGACGAGAGAGCTTCGGGAAAAGAAAAGGTCCCGATTGCGTCGACATGGCGCGTTGCGGCCACATCGTTGTTGTGTTGCGGTAAATGGAGGGGAGGCCAGGGGCCCCGATAGAATAACAGGACTACTTGCGCCGCGCCATGCACTAGCAATGGTCAACGGCTCGTGCTGTCCAGAGCCCCCTTTTTAATCCGCCGCGAGTTCTGCTTGGGTTCTCCTCTCAGGTCTTGCTTCGGTCGTGCAGTTTGGTCTGCGCGCCATTCTCAGTTCAGGGTTGGAGCTTTGAAGCCACCATTCAGACCTATTAAATACATAAAGATTTCTCCCTCTCTCGTCCTGGCCTCGTCATATAAGTGTGATACGACCGTGGCCCAGGTCCGGTTCACCCCTCTGGGCAGCTCGATTACTACCCTCTGTGGTATCTTTCCTCCTCTGTACTGGGCTGGAGCTTTCAAGCTACCATAGGGCCCACATAATGTGTCTGTGCTCTTTTCTCTCTCCTTCTTCGTTGTCCCGGGCCAGCCAAGTGGCCCCAGTACTCCAAAAGAGACGGAAAATAAGGCACAATGATATGAAAGAAGCAAGCAAATGCAATTGAAACTCCGGTTCGTAGGTGATGTGTCGTGTTGGCAGGTGCGTAATGGATAATGGGTGATAAGTTATGAGTATTGTAGGGACGAAGGCGGTGTGTAGGAGCCGCCCTCCGAAGATCGGGCATGGCAATGCGGAGAGCGTATGAGGAAGGCGTAAAGACGGTACCGAAAGGCGGCGTGGGGAGGAAGAAGGGCGGGCAGGGAGGAACGGAGGATGCAAAAGCGCCAAACGCAGGATATGGAAATCGGGTGCATGACGCTGTTCACATGTCCATACTGTCGGCGTTGTTGGCGAAGCTGAAGCCAGGACCCTCGTTGGCGTTGGCACCGTTGTTGGCGCTGCCGAAGCCGAAAGTGCCGTCAGCAGCCGCCTGGCCATCCTCGGCACCCTCGTCATCGTCAGAGAAGTACTTCTCGATAATGTTGTACGCCTTCATGTAGATCTCCTCGTTGGCGTTGGTCTGGCAGTCGTGAATCTTCTCCATGCCACCACACTCCTCAATAAAGAGAGCATACGTGTTGATCGCATCGTTGCCCTCGCCCTGGCCTGGCGGTCAGCTCGCCGACCTTGAGGATGTTCTCAAGGCCGTCCAGCGCACCTGGATGATCTTATTGTCGGGGCATGCCAGCAGGTCGCAGAGCGGCTTAATGCAGCCCTGGGCCACCAGGTAGCGGATCTGCTCGGGCTTCTGGAGACCGCCCGACGTCGCGTTGCTAATTGCCCAGCAAGCCTCCTTGCGCGTCTTCAGGTCGCCGTTCGACAGCAGGTGGATCAGCGGCGGGATGATGTTGGCGTCAATCACCGACTGAATCTGGGCCGAGTTGCCGGCCGTAATGTTCGAGATCGTCCAGCACGCCTCTTTGCGAATACCGTCCTTGTTGGAACTGAGGAGCGACAGCAGGCACGAGAGAGCGCCGCAGTTGATAATCACTTGCGTCTGCACGTCGTCACCAGTCACAATGTTGCCAACAGAGCGCAGGGCCGGGGTCTGAACGGAGGTTGACGCGTGCATCAACAGCTCCACAAGGCGTCGGGGGATACCGGCCTCAATCACAGCTTGGGATCTTATCGTTGGAGCCGTCTGAGAGGTAGGAGATGGCCAGCAGGCGTCAATCAGCACCTCGTCGTCCAGGCTGTACACCAGCTTGGAGAGCACGGGCAAGGCAGGCTGGATGGTGTTCCAGTCGGGTTGGGGACGTCTTGCCACGGCACAAGTTGCTCAGGGTCCACGTCGCATTCCGCAGCATGCTCAGCTTGCGGCTGTCACCAAGCAGAGTTAGCAGGGGCATGAGGGCACCGCAGCTCAAAACGTAATCGCGGCACTGCGGGCTGTCGCCGGCAATGTTGCCAAGCGCCCACACGGCCTGCTCACGGACATCGGGCTCGGGGCTCGACAGCAGCTCAACAAAGATGGGAACGGCACCGGCCTCAATGACCACTTGGGTCTGCGTTGCGGAGCCGCTGGCAATGTTTGTGAGAGCCCAGGCAGCCTCGAACTGCACCAGGGTGTGTGGCGACCGCAGGAACTCGACAAAGCGGGAGACAACGCCGGTCTTGATGACTTCCTCAATGGGCGGGTTACGCTCTTTGGAAAGCAGTTTCCGGAACTTGGTTGTTGCTTGAATCTGCTGGTCGATCTGATCGGTAAGACGCCCTGGACCATCTGGGGAGGTCCTCGTTCAGCTGCGGGGGAAGGGTTAGCGGGGTGAATCAAAGAAGGGACAGGGGCGACGCAACGACGAGTGACACATCATTGCAACGTGAGGCAACAGAGACGCGCAAGGTAAAAAATAGACAGTAGAAAGTGAGAGTGAAGATGGGGAAAAAGACCCTGAAGTGGGACACGAAAAAAAGGGAAAAAGACCACGTACCTGAGACTCGGTCGGGGCGGTGTCATCGTCGCTGTCGGGGGCGCACCCAGCGAAGCACCGGGGCGCGAGTCGCCAGAACCGATGCCGCGGCGCTTGGCAGTTCTCCTCACGCTTCGCCTTGCGGATCTCGACCTGCTGCTCTTCACGGCGGCGACGAAGCTCCTCGGGCTTGAACGTGTTCTTCGCCTTGAACTGCGTACGCGATGCTCGGGAATGTAACGGTCGGCCATGGCTACTGTGTGATGTGGGTGGTCGACGGTGTCGTTTCGTGGAAATCGAGATAGATGGGCACGCGTGCAGACACGGACGGCGATCGGCGATGAAGAGAGAAGAAAAGGAGGCAAAAGGGAGAGCAAAGGAGAGGATGAAGCAAAATACCCCGCGGCAAAAGTAGGCTGGCGAGGACAGTGTCAGCAAACAGCGCGTAGTCAGGGAAAGAAGGATGGTCTGACAGCAGGGGCATGGACAGGAGGGAACGAGGAGGGGCCTACTCTTTAAAGGTGTGCGATTTGCGAGTTTGAGGGTTGCTTTGGTGATGAAAACGAAAGGAGAAAAATAGAAGCAAAGAGGAGACTGATAAGTGGGCACAAACAATACAGCAGACATCGTTTGATGAGAGCGGGCGGAACAGGCAAAGCAGTATTTTGTCTGCTCTGGGCGGAGGAAGGGGCGTTCTGCAGGCAGCCCACCTGTTGAGTATTGTGGGAAAGACGCCAAAAAGGCGGACGAGAGGCACTGGCCACGCCGTGGCACTGTGCTGGGCAGCACGTGTGTCTGCTGTACCACAGTGCGGAGAGTGTGACCGATGACAGTGGGAGGTGTGGGGCTTTTGGCGGTGGGGTGGCCGGCGGAGTCAGCAAGATTGCACATGTCTTCATGCCTCAGGCAGAAACTGGAGGGAGGTGCTGACTTTTATAGCACGTGACTTCGAGTTAATGACATCAGCTAAGCGAGACAAGCGTCGCGTCCATCACTCAAACGACGCGTCTCGTGATATCAACATTTCCCCAAATCGCCCTCATTCTGTCCCATTGCATCGGTTACCATACCGCGACTCTCCGCACCAGCAACCCGCGAACGCGTTTATTTGGAGGCCTCAAACTCTCAATCGGGTTGTTCTACTCCATTTAAACGTGCGCCGAGTCGGCTTCTGCTCACGACGCCGGCGAAGATGCGTGACGCGGAACTGATGTCCAGCTCAAGCCCGCTACCTGCTGGCGCCATGAGGGCAACCGCTGCCCTCGAATCGTCTTTGAAGCTCGTGAAAATGGGTGACATTGTCAACGGCAAATGCAAAAATTACTCCATCGTGTCTGCGATGGGCGTCGTCACAGGTGTCCTTGAAGCGACAGAAACCAGGTTAGGTATGAGAGACCAAGATTCAGCGCAGCTTCTCTTGAAACAGGCCGCAGTCTATTACCACCCTCTGCTTGTGCTCTTTCTCTCTCTCTCTCTCTCTTTCTTATTTCTGACATGGCAGACTACAAAATGACCGTGAAGCTGGTAGACAAGTCTCTAGATGGCATCGGTGACCCATTGTTCCTATACATCTTCCACCCGAAAAAAGAGACCATGCCGCATTTTAAACTTGCCGACGTCGTGGTCATAAAAAACGCAAAGGTGCAAAAGTCCACGGCCGCTGGCGGGGGCTCGCCTTCACTTGTGTCCAACTATTTGACCATTATTGACATCTACTGCGCGCAAGCGCTGACACGCGGCAAACTGGAGCATCGACAATGGATCAATCGCCCTGAACGCGCGGAAACCAAAGCACTGCGCTGGACACCTTCGGCTATTGAGCGCACTCTTGTCGAGCACCTTCACAAGCACATAAACAAGGGTGTATTACCGTCTATAATAACCTTCAACGACGAAGCCGCAAAGTCGCGGCGTGTCTCTGACAGGCGGCAGGAGCTCAAGGACGTGACCGGTGGCAGGTTCTACGACCTGATTGTGCATGTCGTTGCCGAGCCCTCCCATTACGATGATTGTTACTCTATACTCTGGGTTTCCGACTACACCAACAACGAGAATCTGCCGAACCTCAACGCTTCCGGGGCACCTCACGACGGAACCACATGGTTGGCGACCCCAACATGTATCTCACAAAGTTTGGCGACCAACAAAAGCGTCTCCCGAAGAACTGGCTTGGCCAGCCTGGCCGCTATAGTATGCAGATTATATGCTACGGGCCACACGCTGCCGCCATCAAGAAGAATGTACGACAAAACTCCTGGGTTGAGCTTAAAAATGTCCGTGTCAAGTGCATGGCGAGACATTAGAGGGCGTCATGCACGAGGACCGTGACGCCCAGAACGTATCGGCGTGACAAGGCTCGAGACCAACGCTGTCACTGGAAGGGACATGGACCAGCGGCTTCGAGATGCAGTGAGCCGCGAAACGGCCCACCGCAAATCAAAGGTCAGAGCTGGAGACAAGAAGCGAAAGAGCGGCACAGCGCAGAAGGGACGGGTGAAGCCACGAATTCGAAGGCAAGACGAAGGAAGAACCGGTTGGGAGGAAATGCATCGAGCACCGCCAATGTACAGCCCACCGACCAACCCAACAATGCCATCGTCTCCGGGTATCAGGACCGCTCCTTAACACCGCTGTCCAGCATTCTGAATCCCGGCCTCTACACAGTGCCGGGCCCGAAAACGTTCACTTGCCATTTGCCAACATCAAATTCAAGGCACAGGTACGCGTCGTGGATTTTTCGCCCACAATCTCAAAGACTTTGCCGTTGAGCGCAGAGTTCTTGGTACCGATGCGATGAGGGGCCCCTCTGACTCGTCTTCGTCAGAGGAAAGCGACGACAGCGACAGCTCTTGCGATTCTGTCTGGGAGTGGCGTTTCGCGCTGTGTCTAGAAGATGCGTCCCGACGGCTCCTAACAACAAGGGCAATACTAACGGTGACGGCGTAAAACCTGCCCGCTGCTGGGCAGTTGTGGACGACTCTCACGGCAAGACGCTGCTCGGCGTCGATGCTTGCGATCTGGGAGAGAACAAATATGCTTTGGGCCAATTGAGCAACAAGATGTTTATCTTGTGGGGCAACCTGCATGAGCTGAAGACCGATGCAAAGAACCGGGAGAATTACAGAAATGAAGAAAGACAAATCTGGGCCGATGAAGCAAGCAGCGGAGCGAAGCGGCCGAGAAAGCCAACAGGCTGGCCGAGAAGGAGCGGGCTCGCAAAGAGCAAAAAAAATTGTCTGCACAACGATACCGCGAGGAAAACCGCAAGCGAATCGCCGTCAGGGGGGGTGGGATGAAGCACTACGAGAAGCCGGGCGATGACGACAGCGATGATGAGGGCGACAGCAACAACGACGACGCCACAACAACAAAACTGCCACGCAGGAACCGGTGCCGGCAACACTGCTGGCCGCTGGCCAACAACCGCCTGGCCGAGATAAAAAAGATACTGGAGGAACCAGTGCCCAGGCTGAGCAACCGCCCGTTCGTCTGCTGCCTGCAACAATACGGCATCCGGAGCACCGTTTATATAAACGACAAGACAACCGAGGATGGCGAGGGGAGCGAATGGGAGTACACCTGGCAGCGAATGTTTGGCATGTTTGGAACAACTATCCGCGACTAGTAAGGCTGGGCCCCCAGAATTGCAGTTTGTGGGCGGTCGTTGGTGTGTCTCTTCCATCTCGCATATGGATTTGCTACCTGGTGACGCAGGGCACGGCGTTTATGTTCCCCCAGGATTCTTCACTGTGCCACGAAAGGGATCGTCGGCTCGAGCATTGCCTTTGCTTTGCCTTTGCTTTTCTCTTTTTCTTGCCTGTCACATTAGGTTCACTTTGTACTTGGATCTATCTCGGCGCGCGGCTTGGGGTATACGCTACCTACCGACTGCATAATAAGAGGTACATTGCGGTGATGCCAGGGCTTTCTGGGCAACTGAATTAATGTTATCAACGTCTTGCCTTTCTCGATGTACTCGATTTGAACAGATGGATTTGAATTGTCGAGCTGAAAAAGGGCTTTTTAGTGGCCATCATTGATCCTTCGTTACAACAGAGGATATAGAAGCTCGAGACGAGTCCAACTGTGGAGAAAAACAGGAATAAATAAAGAGAAACAGGAAAGAGCTAAAGTACAAACGCAGAAACGAATATGCAAATATGACAGAGAGTCAAGAGACACTTGAGTGCAAACAGATTGTGAAAGATGAGGGAAAAAAGGGAGAAAGAACGGAAGAAAGCCCACAGCAAGATCCGCAACACGAAAGAAAACATGAAATGAAAGACATGAAAAGCCATGCTAAGAAAAAGAGCCCCCGGCCATCCGATGGCAGCCCGCTGTCCGACAATCCGTCCTCGCAAAAATTTGACATTACGTACAGCGCACAGCATAATTTTTTGATATCCTCCCTTCCTTTAGTCGCCGAGAATATCCTCGTCCTCATCCATTCCTTCTGCCTTGTCGTCGTCTTCTTCTTCTTCTTCGTCGTCCAGTCCTTGGTCGATCAGCTCTCTCCGCCGCAGGTCCTCAATCGTGCCCTCTTCTGGCTCGGGTGTATCCAGCAGATCGTCCAGCTCGTCGTCATCAAGGTCGGCGGCTGCGTAGGTGCGCCCAGGAGCACCTCTTCGTGAGACGCACCAGGAGTTGGCGCTGACAGAGCACCACCAGCATCGGCAGTACCTGGCCGACCCGATGCCGCGGCTTCCTTGCCCTTGACGCCGCCACGAGCTGTGGCGGCGTTGCCACCCTTCTTGCGGCTGTTGGCCACGAGCAGCTCACTGGCCTTGTTCTCGTCGAGGAAAGCGACAATCTCCTTGTAGCTGGGCCGAGCTTGGTCTGGTTGCGAAGCAGCCGGCGTCTCAACTTGCCAGCAAACGGACCCGAGTAGTCGAGCACACGCGCCACAATGGCCATGACGTAGTGGCTTGTCAGGTCGCACAGGTACGTTCGGCCTTGAGCTCGGCCGCTCGGCGCTCCTCGATGGACGTGTCCTCGTCGTCATCGTCCTCGTCGTCCTCGTCCTCGTCGAGCGGGTCTTCGATAGGGTCCTCGTCGTCGGCAGGGTCGTTGAGCGTCTTCTTGGCCTTCTTGGCAAAGCTGCGCTCTGCGGCGTCAAAGATGGACACAAGCTCGCTGATCAGGCCAGGCGGCACCTGGTCGATGAGGCGACCGAGGCTGACATACTGTGCCATGACGGCAGGACGGTCCAGGTTCTTGCGCAGCTGGGCGAAGAGCACGTGCAGGTCGCAGTAGGCACCCGTGGCGTACAGTCGCAGGTCGTCATTGTATCCGCGCGAAGAGAAGGTGTGGACGACGTTCTGGTCGAAAGCCCGCTTGAGAATGGCCAGGTTGTCAATCACTGGGTTGGAGATGACAGCCTTGGCGTTCACAGCCAGAACAAGTGACCGCATCCTCCACATAAAGTAGAACTGGCAAGCGCCAATGGCGTTGGCGGTAAGGCCATCCTCAATGTTGTCGAGGTCCTCGTCCGGCTCCTCAAACTTGCCGCGGTGGACTGTCTTGACCAGAATCTCGATAGCAGGTGACTCGGAGTCGGCATTGGCCGTGCCCCGTGCCTCGAGAATGTCAACGCAATCCGAGATGGCAGCCAGCTTGTTGATCTTGAAGAGGGTGACCGATAGCTGCGTAGCATGTGCGGGGCTCAGGTTGCGACGCGCCGAAAGCTCGCAAGTCCGGTCAAAGTTGCGCAGTGAGTTGATGTCGTCTCCCATAGTGCGGACACCCGGCCATCAACGACCTCCTCCAGCTCCTCGTACTGGCGCGCATGCAACAGAGCGGCTGCCGCCTCGGCCACGACGGACGTGTCGGCATGCCGGGTGAACTGCGTGCAAATCTCGTCAAGCAGACCCTCAAACGTGGCAGTATCTTGCCGCAGTTGACGAAAGACTTCCAGATTGAGAGAGTGCTGCAGCCGCAGAACAGTCACGGCAGTGGCAGGCTCGGCACCAAACTTGCGCAGCAGCTGCGGGATCAGGGTGGCCAACTGCAGCGCGGCAGCTTCTGATGACTCGGCTGCGGAGAATGCGCCAGTGCCTGCGGCAGCAGGAGCAGCATCGGGGCGGCCGAATCGCTTCTTGATCTCTCACTCTCGCCACCAGGACCAGGCTGGCCTTGGCTGCTGCCGCGAGGATCTCGAGCAGAATGGGCTTCCTCGTTGTCGCCAGGCGCGACAGCCACGCGGAATGTTGCGTCTGCTGTGCGGGGCCTGCTTACGGCCACCACGGCCCTTGGCCTGGTCCACACTGTGGTCGTACAGCAGATAGCCAGCCAAGATCTCCCAGTTTGTGATTTCGGGAATCTTGTCAACGAGGACCTGTGTGGCGAGGGCCAACCGGCTTGTCTCGGGCACAACGGCGCTAGCCACCTCGGCAAATCACGTCGAGGCTGGAGACTGGGGTTCTGTCCGTTGTGCGCCGAGCTGGGCTTCGTAGGCAGAGACGGTGTTTGGCCAAGCTCTTGACGTTTGATCCAGTCGCGCCGTGGCGCATCAAAGTCACCGGTCTTGCTTTGGCCCTTGCCGAACAGCTCATACATGACCTCCTCGCCGCCGACCTTCATCGAGCTTGATAGACGCAAATTCACGGACACAGTCGGCAAAAGAAATTGACAGCCGCCCTCGCTATCCGGATTTCGGCGTCAAAGATGAGCTGGCCGATGGAGTCGATCTCGTCAGGCTCCAGCAGGCCGGTCCGGGCGCAGCTGCTCGACCACGGCGATGGCAGATACACGAACACTGATGTCGGCGTCCTTTGTTGCCATTCTCAATGAGACGCGCGCGAAAACGGTCGATAAAAGTGGTCCCATTTGCTGGCATCGCGCTTAAAAACACCGCGCGAGCTGCTTGAGGACTTCTTGGCGCGTGGCCGGGTAGCTGTCGGAAAGCATCCAGCCGAGGTAGCGCAGATATTCGGGCTGCATGTAGACGGCAGGCAGCGCCCAGACCCAGGAGCCAAGAGCCTCAACGCACTCGGTACGAATGCGCGGGTCGACATCACGGTAGCGGTGCACGAAGACTGTGTCAAAAAACTCCTTCATCAGCTCGGCAGCACGCTCACGGCTGCCACGGCCTCACCCAGGTGTTCTCCAAGGAAACAAGACGCGATCCTTGCTCTTGGACTTGCCATTGCGGCTCCGTTGGTTTTCGACTTGCTGGTCAGCTTGTTGATGCGATCGTCCAGCTTTTGGCGACGGTAACGAGAGCGGCAAGCATGGCGAGAGCCACAGTGGTGGCGTGTGGCGAAAGGGCCGGAGTGTGGAGGAGGACAGGATGCGACCCAGCGCACAACGTTCTCCATGATCTCGGGCTGTGTGTAGAGCATCTCGGTCTCGTGGAGGACGTTGATGAAGGAGTGGAAGAACTGGACGAGCAGCTCGCGAAATGATCGCGTCGTCCGCGACTTGGCGATGAGCGGGTAGTCGGTGATTTTTTGCTACAGAAAGTCAGTCGGTATGTTCTCAGGGCGGAAGGCGTTCCGCATCGCCTCCTGCGCTTGTCTTTTTTGCAACTCACATCTTCGTAGATGCCCTGCAGCTCTGTCAGACGGTTCGAGCAATTGTCTGGGTCGTTGATGTCGTCTTCCGTCACGTGGTGGTCGCAACCGGCCGCCGAGAGAATGCAGTTGACCAGGTCCGCGACGGCGGCCTGGTTGTTGGTCTGATATCGCTCGTACCAGCGACCGGCCACGTCATCGCTATCGTCACCGGACGAGAAGATGTCGGCTGCAAGAGATGCATTGTTAGATCAGCCGGCTCTGCTACCGCATACACTGATTCGCCCCCCCGGCCCCCACTTGGAACTCACCGTAAAGCGCGCTGTCATGGTCACCGTCTGTCTCAACCGTAACGCGCACCGACTTCTTTGGACGGCTCGGCAGGCTGGCGGCGTGGTTGCCGGCACCGTTGAGCTTGGGCTTCTTGATTGCGCGTCCTGCCGTTGATGCTCCGTTGGCCTTGCGCTTTGGGGGAGCGCGTCGGGGATTGGCCTCGCCGTCGTCGCCGTCGTCACCGTCATCGTCTTCAGCATCAACGTCCTCGGCATCAACTGCTTCGTCGTAGTCGTGGTCGCCGGCATCGCCTGTATGTTTGCGCCCGCCGATGACTTCAGGCAGGAAGCGGGCTGGGGCCCGAACGGCGCGTCCGGATCGGCGCTGAGATGCAGCATCGCCGCCGACGGCCGAGTCGTCTAGTAAGTCGGCCATGGTTGTACTGTGGTCGTCGTGGTGTCGGGTTACCGGGGCGGTTTCGTCGTCGGTCGCCGCAAAAGGCAGAGGAAGAGGGGGGGAGGGGGAAACAAGGGACGCGGAGCAGGGTAGTCGGACGCGACAGACGCGACAACAATTCAACGAACAGTGGACGAGGGAGGAAGGACGGGGCGCAGTGTGCGATGAAAGTCCGAGCGGGAGAAACGAGAAGCGAATTCGAGAATGGGGGGATCCCAGAACGTCAACAGTCAATAGAAACGATCTGCTCAGAGCCGTCGCGTTGTGGCGCGCAAAAATGACGGGGGAAAACACGCCCTCGCTGTTGGGTGGGCACGGTGCGTTTTAGGGGCGCGTCGTCGAGCGAAGTGCGTGTTGGCGGCCCGAGATTATTGTGGGAAAGCAGGGGAAGCTGAAGGCCGGACGTCGCTTCGCTGGTAGCAGTTTGCAGGGGAGAGAAAAGACGAAAGACGAAAGACGAAAAGACGGTGATGATGGGATGCTGTCCCGTGTGGCCTCGAAAATCAAAAGGGGAAATGGTTCCATTCCAGTGCCCAAATGACACGAGAATTACGCTACAGAAGGCAAGTGCGAAGAGTGCGAAGCAAAATGTCGCGTCTCTCGTAAGAGGCAGGCGCGACACTCGCCAACAGGGGCAGGGGACGTACCTGCCTTGACTGCCACTGCTGCCTCCCCCACCCCTTTTCCATTCGTCTCGTTTCTGCCTGAGGCACCGCTAATGGAACCAGCGCTGCGCATTCTTACCCCGCGCTCCCGTTGGCTGCGCGGTCGAAAAGTGGTCCATTATGCCGGATAACGATACGCCAAAGTACTTCGTACGTGGTACTTGTGGGTGTAAGAGGGCAAGACACCACCAAAAATTGCATAGAAACTTGCGACGGTCCACAGAGACTCGTACTTGAGTTGGCATCCAGGTTGGATCTTGAATCATTCTACGAGAAAGACAGACGGTCGAGGCTCCGAGAACCCACGGACAAGAACGGTCTGCCCGATACACCAGAGTGCCGTGCGACATCGGTGTCGACCGGCAGTCAAGACAGGCACCTGCACTCAGGTCAGGCCTCACCTTCCGACGGCTTCGAGTCCAGGCGCAACGCAGGCGGTGTAAGAATCCCGGCAGTGGAAAGAGGCCATGAAATGCGAGACGTCTCGCGCATGTATATTCTGTCATCTTTAGGATACATGCTATTTCATGGTGCCTCGCACTGCATACTTCGAAACCCAGTCTTCTTTCTGCCCTGCGCATTACGTCCCAGTCTTTGTTTTCAACTCTGCATCTGCATCGGCACCCGATGTGTGCTGCAGTCATACAGTGCCAGCTTCTTTCTTTATTTTTAGGCCGTGAGACTGGAAGGCACTTCCGACGGCGGCATCTGGTGGCCCCAACCGGTGTCTGTTGTCACACGAGGTAGATGCGAGGCTGCATAGGCGAACAAGCCACTGGGATTTCAAGTAGGCCACTCCCCAACTGCATGACGAGAAGAGAAGGAAGTGGTGTGTGTGTGTGTGTGGGTGGGGAAAGGGGGGGGGGGGGGGGTTGACTGTATTTTGCCGACTTTGTCGTTCCTTGTATGCGTCTGTTTTCTGTGTCAGGGGAAGCGTCACTCTGCCGAGTGCTCATAGTGCCTCCGATCCGAGATGCAGTGCTCTGTATACCACACCGAGGGCGACAGCCAAGGGCAATAAAGGGGTGAAGAGAGATGATGGTAGTTGTAATGAAATACATGGCAAGGTCAAGTTGCAGCAACGGGGGAAAAGAGAAAAAAACCGAGACGACCGGCGATGGAAAGGCGACTGGCAGATCAAGCCAGCCGTAAGACAACTTTGCCACGAACATGGCCGCTCTGGGTTTTGGCAAAGGCTTCTTCGTACTGCTCCAACAGAAAGGCAGAGTCAAAGACGACCTTGACAGCCCGTGCCTCAATCAGGTCGGTGATGGCCTGCAGCTGCTCGCTGTCTGCGTGGACGGTGCAGAAGATGCTGCGCACGCCCATTCCCACGCCCGTCTCGGGCCGCAGCTTGTCTGGCGGCATGACGATGCTGATCACCGTGCCGCCATGGCGCGTACTAGTCCAAGCTCGCTTCAAAGCGTCGCCGCCGACACAGTCAAGCACAAGGTCGTATTTGTCGCTGCTGCTATGAAAGGCACCGTAGCGAGACTGGGAGCTGGAGCGTGTGTGGCCGTGGGCCGTCGAGGGCGAGCTGCGGCCACCGCTGGCTCCTTCTCGTGTGCCCGCACCACTGACGCCACTGCTACTGCTGCCAGTGTCTCCCGTATTCCGAAGCGCCGTGTAGTCAACCACGCGGTGTGCGCCGAGGCTGCGCACAAAATCCATGTCGGACGGCCCGCAGGTCCCTGTAACATGTCCCACGCCGGCAAGCCGTGCAAGCTGTACGGCCCACAGCCCGACGCCGCCCGCCGCAGCCGTGATCAATACACGCCTGTTGGCATTGGCATCGTCTCCAACAACAATGCTTCGTGGCGGTGGGAAGACGATGGGCGAGACGAGGCGCGAGAGACCGGTGACTGCTGCCTTGCATAAGCGTGCGGTGAATGGCGCTGGAGTGATGGTGATCGTGGGGGTATGCGTGGGCTTGCGGTGGTGTCGGTGGCCGTGTCACCGGCTCAGAAGGCAATGTCAGTCCGCCGTGTACAAAGAGGCCTTGCCACGCCGTCAAGGCTGACAGTGGCACCGTGGCTGCTTCTTCCCATGACAATGCCTCGGGCTTTTGGCGCAGCTCACTCGTAAACGCAATAGCGTACTCGCAGGCGTTGCCCTGGCGGTGAAAGTCTGTCAGCGCGTAGACTTCGGTGCCCGGCTGAAAGGGCGAAGATTGGTCGGGTGCCTCTACGACGGTACCAGACACTTCATATCCAGGGATGGGCGTTGCTTGCATGGCTGGCTCCGGCCATTCCAGCTCACCCTTGGTTAGAGCGACTGCATGGACCTGGATGAGGTGCTCATCGGGCCCCGTAGGAACGGGCATTGGCACGTCGAACAGTGCGAGGCTGCTCGTGTCTGGGTCGTGGACTAGCGCCAGCATGGTGCGTTCGTCGTCTTCCTCGTCCGCCATGTTCTTAGGCTGCAGAATCGGCAGGCATAGGCAGGCAACGGTAAAAAATCAACAGTGAAAGTAGCGGCTGCGTTCCGAAGACGATAACATGCAAATGCGGCCCTATGCCGCAAGCGGCGACGAGAGCGTTGGGGTGGAGGGAGATCACTGTTCGAATGAACACACAGCGGCGGAGATGGGATAGGGGAAAAGCAAGAATATCAAAGGACAAAATGGTCAAGCAACAGTTACCTGCCTACAATAAATACAATAGCAGATAATCGGGGGCAATCGACATAGGAACAAGAGGAAAATATATATAGGAACTGTACTCTGACTTACCATTGTTTGGTAAGGAAGACTGCGAGAGCTGGTCGTCATAACAATATACTGGTCGAGGGAATGGTGCTGGCCACGCATGCGCAGACACAGACGCAGGCACAGAGCACACGAACGCGCACACACTGCATGAACACGCAAAGAATGGCTGCTTAGCGATGCAGATACAGAGTTGGATGCGGACGCGCACAGATGGAAAATATATAATACAAAAGTAAAGTTATTGGCAGGCTAACAAAAGGCCCCGGGACGGGCCACCTGGCCTTCACACCATCGCAGAATCACCAACAAGCACAACACAGGCCCATCAAGCGAGCGGAGATGGAGGATAGGGATGACGGGGAGGGGCGCGGGAAGAAGGGGTCCGGTATGGGTAGGTATGTATGCAGTGTGTACTTTGTAAGTATGGTGTTGATGTCTACTCGTACGAAGTAAGCAGAAGGGGGCAAAGCAGGGAAGGATTCGGAGGGTGGGGCTTGGTGTGCTGGCATATCATGTGTGCATACTGGAATCTCGGCCGGGACAATGAAAAAGAGACGATTGGTGTCCAGGGTGACAATCAGGGACAGTGGGCGAGGGAAGGGAGCGAATGGGTACAAAAACAGTCTTGCAAGAAGGTGTAAGGGAAAGCTTTGAGCCACCAGGTGGAAATGAAAGGAAAGGCAGCAATTTGCAAAGAGATAAGAAAAAAGTCAGAGGTACAGCTCCCGAAAGGGTTGAGAAGCTACACGATCAGCAAAACATATCATAAACAAGATTATAAGACCGCAGTATAGAGCACAATAAGTAAATAAAACTCAGCCTCTGGTAGAGCTCGTTGCGCCGCCAGCGTGCTAGAGGATCTTAGGTATTAGGAGAGCGACATGGCCCAAGATGAATGCAATCATGTACCTAAACGAGTTTCTGTCGAGTGGAACGACCCGTGAAGCAACCCCAGTTTTGCCAGCAAAACGTACGACAGGGACGCGCGCAGTGCCCATCCACACCCGCCCATAGCAGACACGAAGCCGATCTGCAGAGCTAATGCCTCCAGCTGCGTGCACCCGCTGCATGGTCCGTCTGTATGCAGGCCCTTTACGGGTAGACAAGTGCCTCACCCCGGGGTGGGAAGTGTCGCGTGTGCACGATAATAGTTGACCAGAAGGCGGAGAGGGGCTGGTGGCCATGCTCGAGGCAACAAACGAGAGGGACTAGCATGAAGCCATAAACATCTTGAACACGCTGTTTGTGTCTGGCTTCAGGTCGGGTGCGTGCGTCTTGCCAAAACATTGGCCCCCTTTGTTACCTTGATCTCGACACCCCATTCCACTCCAAGGTTGTCGACTCTCTCGGCTCCGACCAGCTCCCAGTCGGTGGCGACCTCGGGTCGATCATAACCCGGGGATTTTGTAGGGGCGGAAGGGCGAGATTAGAGGATAAAGATGAACTAGCGGGAGGAGAAGGGTGGGTGAGGAGAACAAGGACGGCAAATACAATGAATTGCGCGTGATGGTGTTGAACAAGCACAATACGTAGATCACGAGTGATCGTTCGTGACAGGTTGATGAGAGAGGGGTGCGTATCGGTGTGTTGCGCTGGGGCATCAACCAGACCGGAGAGGGAGGTTTGACACGAACAACAAAGCAATGGGGTGTGGATGTTAAGAGAAGAGAAGAGAGATGATGGGAGTGAGAAAACGGGAGGCTTGGGCCGGGCCAGACCTAAACGGCAGGAGGTGACCGTGTTAACCGGTCAGCGATCGACTAATACGCGCCTTTCTTCTTCTTGTTACCCTGTACAAAAGCTGACAGGATGCAGTGGGAACCAAAGAATGAGTGAAGGGGGAGGCTCATGTCGGGAAAGATAGACTGGATAGAGCGATGGGACGCCATCACGGCTCATGTTGTACAGTAAGGATTGGCGCCGTCACTCTGCATTGGGACCGCCCTTTGCTACGTGTGCCTCTTGGCAGATGGGCATCAATGCTTGCCTTGCTGTTGGCATGCCTGGAACGGGGACAGATGCCTAGGCAGGCGCACAATATCAGATCACGCCCGGGGGTGATTGATGATGTTGGTAACGGTCTTGGGGCAGCGCCAGTGAAGGGACAGGAGCACAGGACACCGACAGGCTCTATCAAGAAAAGTGCGGGCTGCATGTGAGGCTACA
Organism: Sporothrix phasma; assembly: GCA_016097075.2. Classification (NCBI taxonomy): domain Eukaryota; kingdom Fungi; phylum Ascomycota; class Sordariomycetes; order Ophiostomatales; family Ophiostomataceae; genus Sporothrix; species Sporothrix phasma. The sequence goes on along the minus strand of JADMNG010000050.1, from coordinate 180,944 downwards.
GGACATACGGCGTAGGTATACTTGCACGGTTGCGGGAATGGAATGTGAGATGCAGGCCAGTGTGAAGACAGCCTTGCGGACAAAGGACTGGAGGCTGTGGACGGACTAAATGAGGACAGAGAGTAAGGCAATAAACAAACTCAAAGTAAGGGATCTATTTCATTGATGACAAGAAAGCCGTTTACGCCGAGACAATCAGCATAAAAGATGGCCACGAGAAGACGTCAAGAAACACAGAGTGAGTGATCTCCAACGGCCAGCAGTGTTGCCTCACGATCCTCGGGTTTTGGTGAAAGCAGTGGGTGAGTGACAAGGTTGGTAAAAATAAGAATCATCACGAGAAGATGTTGAAGAGAATAAGGAGGAAATAAGAAGCTCAAGGGAGGAGACGCCAAGTACCGCGCTCGCTCCTTGTGCGGTCGGCCGTGGCTGACCGGTGAATACGTAAAAGATAATGGTTAACGAAAGTGCAGAAGAGTAATACCGAAAAGAGGAAAGGCAAACAAGATACGGGGTAACGGCAAAGGGGATGAGAACAAGCCCTACGAAAACGCGAGTGGGCGCCAAACCAAGTAAACGTAAACGTAGCGTAAACATAGGGCATCACACGACAGAGAGCACGACAGCGTCTCTCGTAGGACTGAAATGAGAAACGATGGGACCCAGGGGAAAGTTGGACACGACAGCAAAAGTACGTGTGCTTGGAAAGATGATGCGCAGAAGCAGACCTTGAAAATCAAGGCTGCGCGACCGTTTGGTTGCCAGACTTCCCAGATCATGCGACGACCATGCATCAACAGGAGGAGCGCGCCACCAAGGCTGCGGTTCAACTGGCTCGACCTGGCGATTGGAGCAGAGTGGGCTGGCAAGGTGGAAGGGGATGAATCAAATAGAGACATGTTGCATAAGAAAATCCGTACAATGTGGTAATCCGTCTATAAAAACCCGCAACCCATGCAGCGCTCCAAACACAGCTACCATAAACACCCAATGACTCCAAAATGGTATACGCATCAACCGCATGTCGGCGCTATTGTTGTAGCACGGTTCAGGACGCGACCTGTCCTCGCACTTTCTGCTCTTCGTGTGTTCTTCTCTTCTCTTCCAGCCTCTACTGCCCCTCTAGAGCCGTCTCGCCCTGTCGGTCGTGTTCGGCTGCTCCCGTCGGCCTCCTCGTCATACGACAGGTCCTTTCCATCGCCGCGACGGCATCCGCATACAGCACATAGTGCTGCGCTATGAAGATGAAGTCGTACATTATCGAGACATTGCCCAGCAGCAGCTTGACGGGGTTGCCGGTCAAGCCGGACCAGTCGTGCTGGCGGTAGCTGTCGAGCAGCAGCTGGGAGATGCTGAAGATGCCGCCGATCAAGTCGAGGAGCATGGAGTAGATGCTCCAGCCCTGGGTGCTGCGGTTGCGCCAGTTGACGAGGATCTGGGGCGAGTACTTGACGAGCGTGATGACGACCTTGACATAGCCGAGGGCGTAGACCACGTCGAGCGACTGCCAGGGGCGGTTGTTGCGTCCACGGCGCTGCCGACACCGCTGGCCCGATTGCTGCGGAAGACCAGCAGAGCCACAAGAGCACGCCGGCAATGCAGCCCGCCATGACACCCAGAATCAGGTTGGACGGCCGCGTGTCGCCACGCGGGAAGCGGCGCCGGCGCACAGGCGGCTGCTGCTGCTGCTGCTGCTGGCGGCCGTCGTACCGAGTGGCCGCGTCGCCCGCGAGCAGGCCCTCCTCGGTCACGGTGTCGTCGTCATCGTCCCAGCCCCAGATCTGCGGCAGCAGGTACTGCGACACGACCAAAACGAGAGCAGCAGCGCGTGGGCCGCAAAGACGACGTCGTTGGTGGCAACCGTGGCGTGAGGCCGTGATGGCGCGCAGCGTACTCGGCGCGGACAGTGGCCGAATAGCGCATGGCGCCGGTCGACAGCAAGTAGGCCAGGAAGCCAAGGCAGTTGGTGAGGGGGAAGTCGACGGTTTGTGCCAGCGGTCGTACGGCGCTTGGCGTTGAGAATCGGCTGGGATAAAACGAGAGGGACCAGCTGATGTGTAGATCCAGCCGCAGAGGGCGGAAAGCGCGGCGAGGATGTCCATGGAGAAGGCGGGTGGAGGAGAGACGGAGGAGAGACAGGACGGCACGTTGGCTGAACGAAGAGGCTCGTCGTTGATTTGGACAAGAGACAGAGAAAATGTCGGGGTAGGGTAGGCGCACGAGCATAGGCAGCTAGCTAGTCGCTACTTTGTAAGCTGATGACGCGATGGGTAAGCTACTGAGTACGGAGACCGCTGGTCGGTGCTGTCCATCGCATGCCACGAGCATTGCCCAACGCGCGGCCTGGAGCGCCGGAACGCCGCAGTTCTTGCGACGTAAGCAGCTGAACAGCTGAATGAGAACCCTTTACAGGGGTCTTGCTGTAAGTGCATACGCTACGACGTTGCTCATAGGGCGGCCATCAGAAACATCTTCCCGTGTGGAGATTACGGGGTAGTATGGTAGTGGTGTTCACACCAAAGCCCTGCCCGAATCCCTCAACGAGTCAACCCCCAACAAGTCAATACCAGTCTGACCAGAGAGGAAGTCAACGCGCGTCAACCGACCGTCCGTGCAGCTTCACGACGATACTGAGCCTCCATCTTTGCTGGTCTGTGGACTCTCCATGCTGATACAAAAGTCCAGGACATTCACAGACCTACTCCGCTTCGAAATCGTCGTACCAGGCTGTCTTGGATAGGTGGTAAATGTGGTCTGTTTTCGATATCATGTTCTTTTGCAGACAAACCGTCGAAACCCGACTTTGGCCTCAAACAGACACGGAGAGGTTCAATACAGGACACGCAAGCAAGGCGAGTGGGTAGCAACCAACAAGATGCACGTTGTGAGGCTCGAATTGAAGGGAGGCGAAGTTCTACCTCTATGACCTCTAGACAGAACCATCATCCAAAAGCAACAGTCTTCGCTATGCACACGTCTATCTCGACCTTTTTGTCTTTCTTTTATACAACAAACAACGGAGGGTATGACTATGACTTGGATGTCGAGGAGGGTGTAATCGGTCGAGATACGAGTTTGAGGTTGTCGTATTCGATCGAATGTCGGTGTGGTGTGGGCTTGGGACAATATTTTGGTGTAATGAAAGAGGATGGGGATCGAAAGTTGAGATCAAGACACGGTACCGAGGAGGGGGTTTCGGAGAGGCATTGCCGGTCGCATCGTTGGAGGAATCGTCGGCGAAGATGGAGAGGGTCGAGGTTGTCTTTTTGGTTCGCTGTGTATCCCAAACGCCCAGTTGCCAAAGCGGCAAAAGATCCAAACGTGTGCAAGAAAAAGGCAAAAGAAGACGCAAAGACAGGCAGGGCAGAATGACAGAAATAAAAAAACGTAAGACGTAGAACAGAGAACCATAAAGCGTGAATGCTCCCGCCAACCCACCCCCAACCCTCGAGCGTTCTGTCTGATGCAACCGGAAGGAACCAAGAGGCGAAGAGGAACAGAAGGAATGATGAAAGATGAAAGATGAAAGATGGGAGAGATGAAGCGGCTAGCCAAGTGCCGAGGGACCGCTTAGAGCTTGCCACCGCCACCGATGGAAGTGGGCAGCGATTGCCAGCCCTTTTGGTCGGGCAGCTTCAGCTTGCCAAAGTCCTCGTCCAGGTCCAGGATGATCTTGAGGGCGTTGCGGCTGCGCGTAAAGGGCGTCTGCACCTCGGGCGGCGCAATCTTGCCGTGAGCGACGACATCGCGTCGGCCACGCCCGTCTGCACAGTCTCCGGCTTGCTGCCGGGGAAGGCAGGAGGCTCTGCAGAACCTCGTACGCGGCCAGGGTGAAGCCGAACTGGGGCGACGAGCGCATGATACGAGCGGGGCCGCCCTTGAAAAAGGCCCTGAAGCCCTCCTCGTTCATAATCGTCTTGGCCGCGTGCCGCAGGCCAGTGTACTGGGTGTCGCCCTTGCGTGCCTCGACCTGCAGACGCGTCTTGATGACGTCGCAGGGAGTCGTCAGGTAGGCGGCGGGCATGCCGGCAATGGCACCAGCCGTCAGCAGCTGCACGACACCGAGCTTCTTCGTCTTGGATTCGCCAAACATGTCCTTCTTCAGGTGGCTGTACGTCGGGAAGTAGATGGCAGAGAAAGGCACGTCACGGAGCAGACACGCAGACGCACCCTTGTACAGACCCACGAGACCCAGGTTGCGGACAATCCACATGGCCGACCGCTTCGGCGCACCCTGCACGTTCCTGGCAACCTCACCCTGCACCTGCAGACGAATCTTGACAATCTCCAGGGGTTGGTGAAGACAACCTGGCAAGCACCGGCGCTACCACCAGCAAGGACCTCGTGGCCCCACCAGATGGAGCCGTCCTTGGCGGTCAGCCAGCGACGCACCAGGTCGTTGACGGTGAGCTTGATGGCCTTCTCGGGCGCCACGCCGACGAGCTGCGGCAGGACACCCGAGTACAGGCCCAGGAAACCCTCGTTGCGGATCACCTTCTGGAAGCAGTCAATCGAGTTCTTGTACAAGCGCTGGCCCGGCTCAGCACCACGCTGGTTCTGCAGCCGCGTCTTGACGAGATCAATGGGGTAGACCATAAAAGCGCCAAAGGCACCCGCCAGACTACCGAGACCAAAGTTGAAAGCGGACTCCAAGGCCCTGGAGGCGAACTTCTCCATCGACGTCTTGGCGCGCTCGGTGGTCTGCTGGACCTGGTCTCTGGCACTCTCCACGCGCTCCTGGCTGCGCCATGCAGGGTCCAGGACCTTGGCAAAGTCAGCCAGGCCGAGGCGGCCCGAAGGCTCGTCGATGCTGGCAAAGTGGAAGAGGATGTCGGCCTCCATGGGCGTGAAGAGCGAGAAGCGGGTGATGCGGGCGGCCTGGTTGAGAAAGTCGGTGCGGGTGATTTTGTTGTCGGCGCTCTTGGCGCAGGCGCGGCGCACAATCAGCTCGACGAGGTCCATCTCCTTGATCATGTTCTGAAAGGCGCGGACATTGGCGTAGGAGATTTTGGTTCCCTTGGAGATGTTGCACAGAGTGTGCAGGTGCTCCAAAAGGTGGTCAGACAGCTTGTGCTTGGCAGTCTCGAGAATGATGCGCTCAAACTCATGGGGCTCAATGTAACCGTCGCCGTCGCGGTCGAGCAGCTGGAAGGCTTGCCGTATGCGCTCGCCCTGCAGGCCGCGCAGCATCTGGGAGAACTGCTCGTAGTCCATGTCGTGGCGCTTGCGCTTGTCGCCAATGTACAGCTTGGCCCACTCGCAGTCCCAGTTGAAAGCGAGGGTGTTGGGCCCTTGTTGAGCTCGTAGAGACGGCGGAAGTCGTCGTAGCGGACAGTGCCGAGGTGCTCGACATCGAAGAGGCGGAAAGCAATCTCGTACTCAGCATCGGGCTTCATCAAGATGTTCTCAAAGTAGGCCCAGTCGGACAGGTTGACGCGGCCCTGACCGCGGCGGTCGGCGACAGGGAAGAGGATGGTGTACTGTTCCCGCTTGATCTTGCGGTAGTCTTCGCCCTCGGGGGCAATCGCGTTGACGAACTCGTCGAGGCCCATGCCGAGCTCTCCGGTCTCGGCGTCGGGGACGGCATTCTTCAAAAGCGTGCCCGCGTCTGCGCCGACAGCTGTGCGGGCTCTTTGTGGCCGAGCAGGCCTCCTTCACGGGCCTCCTTCACCGTGTGTGTTGATGCCATGGCGGATAAGCGGAGCTGTGGTCGTTCGACATGCGCTGTAGACTAGGGAAGGAAATGCAGAGTCCGAACCGGAGGTCGAGAGCTGTGGAAAGCTGTGGAAAAAACGAAGCTATGTGAGTAACAGGAAACGACACACTGACAAGACAACGGAAACAGACGAGAAGATGGACGCAGGAGAAGGTAAGGGCCAAGGCGTTGGAAAAGGAAAAGAACGGACTGTGATGCTCGTATTTCTGCGTGAGAAGACGGAGGGAGAAAGTGAAGAGAAAGTGAAGGGGCGAGGAGGCGAGGAGGCGAGGAAGTCGATATGGAGGTTCAATGGGGTCGGCCAAGACAGAGGATGGACAAGTGACTCGAATGAGCAACGGTGGAAAAAGGGAAACAAAACGGAGATGGGTTACCTATGATGGGGAGGGGAGGTCCAAGTGGATAGGGCGCAGCGTACGGAGCATCCCAGGTGGACGATGGTGTGCGCTTGGGATGCGTGGATGTGGAGAAGGACAGGGTTGAGGTTCGAAACGGGGGTGGAGGGAAAAGGCACAAGACACGAACAAAAGAACGGAGCAGAAGAGGGAAAAGAAGAAAGAAGAAAGAAGGTGAAGGGTCAGGAGTATCTTACGCGAGCTAGCAGGCACAGCTACGGAAAGGCGGAGGTGCAGGGTCGAGGAGGAGGCCGGTGCAGGCGATCTAGGGGTCGGGCGAAAAAAAGCGCGAAGTCGAGATCGGAGACACCAGCGATGGGCGCGTTGCTGAAGCAGGAGCAACAAAGCAGAAGGTTCAGAAATGAAGGCGCAAACGATGGTCGAAAGAGGTTCCCGATAGAAAGACCACGAGAGGAGATGACGAGAAGGACGTGCGAGTGTGCTACGGGTGAAGATGGGTTGTAAATAGGAGACGGCGCAAAACGAGAGAAAAGACAGCCTGTTTCTGGATGTTTTTTTCTTCGCCGACATTTTTTTTTTACGTAGCATGTTCTCCCTAATTTACTTCAAGCTCTGTCCCCCGAGTTTTTTAGATTTTTTGGCGCTGTGTTCTCTCCCACTGCCACCAATCGTTCTGTATTGCGATTCGTTCGTTTGCAATTAGCGACCGCTAGTGGCCGACTTTGGTGATACAGTGTCAGTTAGGTGCTCCAACTTCACTCGTACTCGTAGAGCTGGTGGTCCCCCGAATGGCCACAGGCAAAAAAGGACAAGCGCGCTACGGAAAAGCGCCGAGAACGCCATGGAAGGGGCGTGGAAGGTTGGCGCCACGTAGTAGTTCTCGTACTTTGTACATTGCACTTTGACACACTCGACGTTAAAGGTGTCGTGGAAACGAAGACTAGCAGGAGACTACGAGTAGAGCCCGTCTTGCGCGCAGCCGCAGAAAGGCGAGAAAGGCAACATCTGGGCGAAAGGGGCAACGGGAGCTGGGAATACGGGAGAACATCCCCTAGGCTGGGCTTCCGTTTGTCCCTGTCTGGTGGACTCGCGCATTTCCTTTTTTCCAGGCGATTTTGCGTTTCGTCCATACTCGTGCACGGGTGAGATTGATACTCGTACAATGCAGGGGTGCGATGAGTCTGCGTCTGCTCGTAGTTCGTAGTGCAATGTAGTTTTGTTGTGCATCTGGTCCGTCAGGCCGACCTTCCTGTACTTCGTATGCGTGTGTAGTGCAACACAATGGGGCTGTGATGATTCTCACGTGTAGGACAAGCGATTGAGTACAGCAATACGGGACCTATTAATTATATCCTGGTGTCGGCGGCAATACATTCTTACATGCGATCGGATGCCGGATGAGTGCGCAATCAGTCCCCAAACCAAAGGCCTAGTGAGGCCGCGCAGAGCGCACAGCGCGGCATTCGGAGAAGACACCAAGGATAACTCGTAGACCGTGGGCGACACTTATCCCATACTTCTCCATAGAGATACCGAAGACCGCATCCAATCTCCCAAACGGAACGCGCGTCCGTGGGGAAAAGAAAAAAGGCCGCAACTGTCAAGACGGTGACCGCACTGGGAACGGTCTTTCGCCGGTCAGCAGTGAAGCAGTGATCATCTGAGCTTCCCCAACACACACAGTCTCACTTGAGCTCCCAAGGGGCAGCCCCTAGATTTTATGCCTGCCCAATATGCCCTCTTAATGGCCCATTCCGATGTACAATTGGCTGTACTAGAAGTCGTACTTTGCAGATGCACATGAGGTCGACAAGCACTCGGTATTCGTCCCGTGCCATAAGCCAACAAGATAGCTCATTTCTACTACTCAGCCTGCAGCAAATGATGTCGCACACGCCCCTGACGGGAGTAAAAATGTGGTGTAACTACCAATGCGCGATGTGCCGCGCGATGCCAAGAGTTGGGCGCAAAAGACACACACAAAACGTACATGAACACAACGAACTACAAAACGGTCTCGCCCACGCGACAGTCGCACTTATGTGGGCCGAGCATTTCCCGTAATTGCCCTCTGTCCGTTGTCTCCTCTCATTCCCCGTCCGTATTGTCTGATCAACGGGCAACAGAGTAAGAGTAAAGCTCTTCAATCTCTGTACGAAGTGCTTGCTATGTGATATCTTCTTCCCCCGTGCGCTTTCCGTTTATGGGGTTCTGTCCGCTTGTGTGCCTCACAAGTAATCCTTTCTCCAGCATACGCAATCTTACACTCCGCAGATGGAGGAGTTCAGCAGCAATGTTCAAAGATACTGTTCAATCGCACTCGCAGGCATGCGTATCGTGTCCTCAGGTCGCGAAACCATCCATCTACAAAGTATTGACCCAATAGAGGGTTTGCCGGAGACTAGAGCGAAAGCTAGGCAATGGAGCTAGGGAGAGAGGATGGGAAGAGTAAACTAAAATACAAAATAAATGCAATTTAACTACTCCGTAAACGGGGGAGAAGGCTCGAGACGGGCAAGCAAAAGTGACAGAGAGAAAGGCGTGAGCCGTGACACTTGTCTGGCACTCATGAAACGAGGTAAGAAACGGCGACAGATTTGTCCGCCATCATCAAAACATAGTTTCAAGGGACAGATGGTGATACAGAGTACTCGTACGAAAGAAGACCAGTCGTTGATCGCGTGCATGCCCATCAATCATACGGCGACCCGTCCAACTGAACTTGAAACTGAGAAACAAGCACGCACAAATATGAACACCGGCGGTGAGGGGCCATGACCGCCGCCGTGGCGGATTGCGGTGCCGCAAAAAGTGCACCGGCAGGCGCATTTCCCAAAAGTGACTTGACTTTTGCGACCTCGAAGAGCAAAATGGCGCGGGTGGTCGTGCAGTACGAGTATTCCGTACTCAGGAAATGTCGGGGGTGGACCTCACTCGGCGTTCGGAGAACTGGCGTGAAGCTTTACGAGTACTCGTAGGTGTCAGGCAAGGTACGAAGTACAAAGGGACCTTTGACTTTGCGGGAGCTGCCACCAGTGCTTTTAGCCGCCTCACCGTACTTGCGCCCAGTTCGTGCGCGGTATCACCATTGCTTGTTCTCGCAGGCAACTCGTTCGTGCCTCTTCCTATGATCATAACCTTGTTTCCTATCGAGGCTCTCCATTCGCCATGTACCTGCCGATCGACAAGTTCTTGGGCAGGGAGAGAGCCGTGGAGCCGGGCCACTGACGCAACCTGGCTCGTAGAACAGGGCACATTTGTCGACAACTTTGGGGACGCCCGCAACAGCCAAGTTTCTTGTTGATCCTCCCTCCACTCCAGCCACTCCTCCGCATCCTCCCCTACTTCGTACACGTACATCTGATCGTCGACAGCCCTCGATCGTGCTCAACACCGTCTAGGCCAGTCGCAAAGTTCCCTTCTTCCTAGCCTCCGGATACAGAGTTCCACCCTTTGGTGCAACGGACACCGCTTTGGTGGCCCCCTGGTCCCTTTCCCCCTCTTTCTTTCCCCTCCCAGCAGCTCCCCGTAGCTTGCTCATAGTGCGCAACGGCGCGCCCGGTTTTTATCGAGCCTCCCTAGGTGCGCGACACCCAGCACCCCGAGGATGCTGTATCATACTTTCAACGCATTACTCTTGGGTTTCTCTGCCCTTTTTTCTACTTTACTCGTTCTCGTGTCGTCACTTGACTGCTATTGGCATGTGGCAAAGGTTGCGGGAGCTACTAATACGGAGAAGAAACCTCGGAGAGGGGCAGGAGAATGCCTCCGGTTGATTGGAGCGCTGGACAGAGGGCAGCTGATCCATGCGCAGCGCAAAACAAATACCGAGAGGTTTGCCAAATGAGGAGTGCCTCAACTTCGCTGTCAAGAACGGCATCGCCAACGCAAGTCTCTTGTGAGGTGAATGATTCTACGACATGGATCCTTGGTGGTCAATACGCTTGACCATGGTCTACCAAATGAGACAATCCTCCAATCCTTCACAGGGCATCGTAGGGCTTTGTAGGTCTGAGCAGAAAGCTCAGATAAATCAGAAAAAAATAGACGTTCGAAGTACAAGTGTCAAAGCACAGGATGTCAGGACAAAAGAGCTCCCCCACGTCCGCCCACGTCCGCCCACCCGGTCTGACTCTGCCCTGGCATCCCGCGCTTGCCCACCATTACGGGTGTGATGACAAGACACAACAAAACACATCGAGCCTGTTGAATGCAATAAAGGTAGTTTCTATTAACCCTCCTTTCCAACGTTTCAGTGCGGTCCGTCCACTGGGCGATTTTCACCTCCTCGACTCTTTATTCAGTAATGACAGAGTCGAGTGTATTGCGAACACTAGCCCGTCCATTATGGATGCCGCTCCGAAGACCGGCCACAAGAGCAAACGACATAAAGAAAAGCAAAGCTGCCCACAGAAACGAACATAAAAAGACGAGCACGAACTGGAAATTCAGGTAATAAATAAGATGCAAAAGAAAAATTATCGTGTCTCATACAGTCATCAGAGAGAGTGAAAGGAAAGGCTACCTAACAGGGCAGTTCTATGGGTTGGGTATGTTTGCATGAACCAGTGGGAAGACAATAACGACTGTCGGGGTGAGTGGAAGGGAGACCCAAATTGCCGTAGCCAGGTCCGAGCAAAGCAAAGCAAAGAAAAACAAATAAAACAAACAAAAGGATGACGCAGCATAGTAAAGCAGCAGACCAGGCAGGCAAAGATATGCCGTTAACATGAGAGACGCTTCAAATGCAGGCCCTAACCGGCGAGACACATGGGCATAGAGAGAGAAGCGCTGCTGGGAGCAACAAAAGGCCGAATGCAGCATGCAGCACGCAGCGTGTTGCAACAGCAGGGCCATTGACAAGCCAGGCAAGGCAGTGCAGAGGTTGAGCTGTTGACAACCCAAGCAAGCCAGACCAAGGGGCGAGACTTCAGAGAAGCAAGACTCGGGAAGAACGATGGGGAACAGCTGATGAAGCTTAAGCGAAACCCACTCCATATGCCGAAAAATGTCCGAGCAAGACCTGGTCACAATATGACGGTCGTTGTGCAGGTGTCAAAATGTCATGCTCGGTGCCAAGCTCCGATCTGGATAGTGTCTGGCTTTCTTGGCCCGCACAAACACACATCACGCGTTGGTGTAGATGTGCATGTCCTGGTGCGCATTCGAGCATTCAGAAGGGGCAGATGCGCTGGTGTCGGCTATCGAGTCGGTGAAGGAGCCTGTGAACGAAAGACGATGGCGACTATGGAGGAAGGCTTGCAGCGGGGGCAGCTGGTAGCCCCGGCGGATCTCGTTCTCCACATAGACTGCCGCTCTCTTAAACTTGACATGAGCGTACTTGTCGTAAACAACGGCATGGTGCGAGCCGGGGTGGCGACAGCAGTGAAGGATCGTGTTGGCCAATGGGTCGGACCTGGCTCCATGTGTAACCCGAGTAGTGGTATGAGCCGAGACTAACAACAAACATCCATCGTTAGTATTCATACCTTTGCCTGAGAAGAACAAGACGGTTTTGAATATAAGAAGCACATACCAGGTACCCTTGTACAGCATCATCCGGGCCAGACAGTGAGCGCCTGCTGCCAGAAAGCTTGGCGGGCAGGCAACAAAGCGCTCGTCCATGACCGTGACCTCGAGGAAGTACTTAGCAAGCGTCCGGGTGTCCAGGTCATACTCGTCTGCTTTGCTAATGCGACGGAGGAAGCTCATAGGTCCCGGCCAGCCCAGCTCAAAGCCTAGCATGCTAAGCATGAAGCGTTCAGCCTTAAGAATCTCCTCCTTCTTGTAGCCGCCATCGACCATGAAAATGATCTCCTCGATTGAGGGACAAATAATCTCCTCGTACTTGGCAGCTATGAATATGGCCGTAGCGCCGACAAGCTGCAGCTTGGCCACGGAAACGATCTTGGTTGACAGGAAACGGTCGATATAGTTGACTGTGAGGAACAGTGTTTCCGGCAGCAGATTGAAACGTGAGTGGACCTGGATCAGCCACTCCATGAGTACCGACCGCATGGACCACTGGATCTCCGTCTGTTGATCCATGTAGTGTGCACTTGGTAGCATCCGGACCTGAATGGATCAGTGTTAGTGTGTGGTTGAGGGTCGTGACCATCAAAGGGGAAAACTAAAAAAGTTGACAACACGAGACCTACCTCAAGCCTCTCTCATGTAAGCGTTGATGTCCTCCCCGTACTCGGCGACCATGCTAATGTCCCAGGCTTCGTCATCAAGCTCCTCGGGAATGCCAGCCTCCTCGACGATGGCCCGAGCAATGTCCAGCTCATTCTGGATCTTAGCAGTCATCTTAGGCATGACAACGGTCGTCAGCGTCCCTGTTGGTGTTATCGCCGAGGGATCGGAACGAATGTGCCGTTGTATAGGCCTGGTCATCGTAGAAGTCGGCATCATCGTCCCACGGCTCCTCTGCCTCGGACATGGCGCTAGCCATGGTAACGGCAGGCAGGTCCGCGATACTTTCGGCCGAGGCCGGCTCGGCCAAGGGCAAGTAGCGCGCATGGTCCTCAATAGGGCGAAGTGTTTTTCCCTTTCGAGGTCAGCAGCTTCAATCTCCTCGCGAAGAAGACCAATATCATCGTCGGAGCCATCCGACAGAGGCGGCAAGGCGGTGTGAATGAAGTTCTCGACGGCATCGACAAATGGTGCTTCGTTTGCGTCACCAACATCGCTGCTGAGTACAGTATCGATATCAATGCTGTTGCTGTGATCGACGGCGCTGCCGGACACTTCCTCTGGCCTGGTGATTGGCTCCACAATGGAATGGGCAATCCGCTGGGCAATTGGCTCGCTTTCGTCAATGGCATCGTGCTCCACGCTCTTGCCAGCATCTGCAAAGACGACCACGTCTTGGAAGCTGCCTTTGTCAATGGGAAGGCGGCTGAGTGTTCTGCGAAGAGGCTTTTCTGCTGCTGCTGGAGACGGTCTGCATTCTTGAGGCACGGCTGGCTCTTGCTATGGCGCGGACTTCTCTTAGGCTTGTCCCAGTTTACAGTGGCGGCTTCCGCAAAGGCGTCGACAATTGTGGCCACCTCGGGCCGGATCACAGCAAGTGCGTCCTTGGCCTGCGCGTCCTTTGTGACAAAAGTGACATTGCGCATGGCACCAGAATGTGTCTTGCTTGTTGGCTGGAACGCAGCTGTCGAGTTTGTTGACACGGGGGCCGGAGCCTGCCAAAGAGCGTTCCGTGTATTTGGCTGTGTCGGTAAGCCCGACGAGGCGTAGCCAATACTGTTCTGTGGCCTCTGGGCGGGAGCCAGAAGTCCAGCCGTGGGTACCGGCTGTGCAACGCGTCCTTGGCATGTGCAGGTGGTTGAGGAGCAGGCATTGGGGCCGTCGAGATGAGGCCGGTCTTGGGCGCATCTGCAATCGCGTTGGCTTTGAAGCCATAGACTGCGGCGCTGCTGTCCACATGTCTGACCACATTGCTGACATCGCCAAAGGCAGTCCGCTTGGTTGTGGCCTTGGTCTGCGTCATGCCAATATCCTTCAGAGTATCCTTGAAGATAGGGACGCCAGTCGACTTGGTCCGCTGGTGGTTGTTTTTGAACGTCGTCGGTGCCATGTTCTCGTTGTTCATGTTTGAGTTTGCCCGGAAGGCACGTTGGCGGGCTAATGCGTGAGAAAAGAAAGCAGTTGTTAGCTGAAGAGAGCAAAGAAGACGGGACAGTTCCAATACCCGGATTTGTGTTCTGCAAGTGAATCCCGAGTATTTGCGCTCGAGAGTCGAGGGAAACTGAGAAAACACCAGTAAATCCAGAAGAGATATCTGAGTTGTATAGGTGCAGCAGCCATCCGCCATAGATTCGAGCCCAGGCTCCGTGTAGCCCAAGACAAGGACCACGAAAGACGACACTGATATGTGGAGTGCAGGGCTTGTGGAAAAAATACTCGAATTGCAAAGGGGCAGGAAAAAGAACGACAATGGGAGCTTCCAGCCTCAAGCTTCTAGATATGTCACATACCTTGGCGTCCATCGCGGATCAAAGTTTCGTGAATGGGGAAAGGATGAAGAAAAATAGCTGGCAAGACAGTGCTTCTTTTGGGGGATAAGGTATAGCCTCCGGAAAAGTGATACTTGACAGCTGAGCGTGCAAGGGGTGTGTAGTCGAAGATGCTTGTCGATGCTGGCTGCTGAGAAAGGTCGTGTATTGGTGGTGCCTGTGACAAAGATTTCCCGGCGCGGCTGCAACAGACTCAAGGCGGAGAGATGACTGGCGTCTGAATTCTCGAAGCAGCAGGATTCGGTCAGTCGCGTCTCGTAGAAAGGCGAGGCAGAACGATTGGGGCCGAGGAGGTTGACGATGCCGGTGCTGAGAGGAAAGACGCGTCCGTCGATACGTGACGTGCCGTTTTTACAGACTCGTGTCTGGGTGTATATTCGTTTCTTCGTGATAGTGGGACAGAGGGCCGTCGAAGAGAAGCCGGAGAAGCTCACAAGTTTGACACCTCTCGAAAAGCGAGCGAGAGTCACGGAGCTGCAAAACGGGACGACATGGGAGAAGCGAAGAAGAGAAGGCGAAAGGACGGCGGGGTGGATGTTCTTGTCGAACGGAGGAAAGCGAGAAAGAGTGAAAGAGAAGGTAACAAAGAAAACGATGCCGAAGCGAAACACGAAGACGAGAACAACAAAAACAGAAAGAATTGAGGATGGGAGGACGGAAGCGTCTGGCAGGACAACAACAAAAACAGGTTGATGCCAGCGAGAAGAGAAAGAGACAAGGTTGGGGGAGAGAACGGGAGGTCGTCAACTTGCGCTGTAAACAAGAAGGATGGGCCCAAAACAAGAAGGGAAGATGGCAATAGATCAATAACAGCGAATAGGAAGAGCAGAAAGGACGACAGTGCTCAGAGTCGAGAGTACGCGAGACACAACAGAATGACACAAAGGGAGAGGTGCGAAGGGGGAAAAGGAGAGGTACGAAATTGCAAAGCTACTGTTTGTTGTGGTCTAGCGTGGAGAAAGGTGAGAGCAGGAGATGGAGAGGTCCAGCACGAGGGACTCCGTCAGAAAGCTTTGGGCAGGCAACGAAATGAGGAAAGAGCCACAAAAGGACTAGAATCAAAACAAAGAAGGTGCGATGGAACTTGCTGGGGTACGGGGCACGTACTTTGTAGTGCCAATTTTACGTGCGAATGGAACTGACGTCTTCTTGCCTTCTTTGGAGGGCGGCGCCCATGCCTGCAATAGGAAGAGCTACGGAAGGTCGCGCCTGCCCTGTCGGGCTGCCAAAGTAGAAGCGGCGAAAACTTCGTCACCGCCAGATCACCAACTTGCGAGGACTTTCTCACCTTTTCCTCACGATCGATTCGCTATCTACGGATTTTTCGACGCACGCCCCAATGGCGTTTCGCGTTGTGCGATTTGTGACATCTTGTCCTTTGTTTACTTTGCATGTTGTGGTGCGCCCTGATTGTATGGACACCGCCTGCATTAACTAGTGCGCGCCTTGTTGCCATGGTGCCAGGCTGCAATACGAGCGGATGCGCGTGTCAGTGGCGGGCAGCCGGGCGAGAATGAGAGGCCTTGCAGTGGCCAGTCTTTTGCCTTTTGCATTGACGCCCAAAGCCCCGAATCGACACAGGAACACGCCGTGGGCCGTTGGATTGTATCTGGAATTGAAGACACACATAGCCTCCAAATAAGCGAGACCGGGCAAGCACGCCAGAGACGACCAGATTGCCGGAACAAGAAAGATTGGCAGGCTGTTGGCCCTGCAAGAGATGGATGCGAAGCATCGGCAATTGCCATCTCTTGATTGTTTCTCTTCATTTTGGTTGTTATTTTCGTCGGTATTACGAGTGTTTCGCAGCATGCATGCCAATGGAGAGTGGGTTGCGCAGAGAACAGTCAAATCAGACTTCCCAATCGCAAGCTTCGACATTGTTTCTGTCGCATTTCTGGTGCCTCCCCACTTTGTCGAGCACGAAGAGGAGGGTCCCACACAGCGTTTGTTTATGTGTTTATTGATGATGGGAGAATTGCGCATTGCGATTGGTCCCGGGCCCAAGGCTGGCTTGTTTTGGAGCTGTTGGCTGTTTTGCCATTAGCATGGATTAGTCATAATACGCTGGTCCGTGCTGGCTGCGGCCAGCTGGCGAAAGCTTGATGTCGAGCGATTACGGATAGAGAATAATCCGTGCCGGCGACGCTGCTCCCCGTACCACTCTACCCAATTTTTCCATCAACGTGCGCCTTTCTGAATGCAGGCTAGCTGACCCACCATGAGCGAACGTGGCTTTGGCTCTCTCCCTCTTCAACAGCCCCGCACGGGCCAAATCGCGTCTCCCGATGGCATTCAAGGTTTTGAATTTTGGAAACCGAGCGCTTCAAACTGCGATTTAAAGCTGTATCTTTATTGCACCAGATTCTGTGAGTCTTTAGAAAGTCATCAATACCAATATTAATGCAGAATTATCCTGCGTTGTGTTGAAAAGAACGCGCCGGGCCGGGGCGGTGCCAAGACCGTCGGGTTGTAGCGGCAGAGCGCCAAGGTGACACGCAGTCACGTGCTCCATTTAGCATCCAAAATCTCGGCTCTTTATTTAGAATCCTGCGCATGTTCAGTCTAACTCCCTATTTGGAAACGTTTTGCTGCGCACACCACACCTTGTGGAATTCGTCTTACCGACTGCTCTTTGGTTGGCCTTGGGTGGTCTGTCTACTTCGTATGATCCCATCAACGTCGCCTTCAACTTGCAACTGCTTCATCTTCGGGCGGCTGCACAATTGGGTCTAGGCTCGGAGCAGCCATCTTCATTTGCCTTTTCAAAACGTCCTCGTCGCAAACCGGCGCATCCATCCCCTTGCCATGTCGAGAAAGCGTCGTTTGCTGCGCTCGAGGCCTCATTTCAGATTTGCGCTCGGATCTCCCATGAAAGCGCCGTTTCCTTGAGCATGTCATTTGTCGTTGCCCATTGTGCTTTGTGTCTCCCGTCGCTCTTTCATATTTGGCGCCATCTCCACCGCCCTTATCTCACCGTCGCGCGCCGTCCGCGCTTTCCCTGTATTTCCGGGCTTCGGTTTTTCTTGGTAATCGCCTCAACTTCCCCGCCTTATCCAAGCTTTTGTCCACCGCCGCCTCAGGAGTTCAGGGCGCGCAAACTGCGCCACACCCCATGCAACCATCGAGCGATGTGCAAAAGAATGTTTAATTTGAGCTGTCTTCATGGGCGCATCTCCGGTGCGGAAGGCAATGGACAGGCAGCGTCGTCAACTGCAAGGCACTTCGGGCCCTGGCAGATCAGACAAGGTCCTGCCCTATTGGGCTGGCCGAGTTCTTGCCTTGCGATTTCGCAAACTTCCTCTCATCGCTCTTTCCTCGCGGTGGTCCCCTGACCTTTTGCGACGGCTTTTACGGCTTTTGGACAAGGCAAAGCGGCCAGCTGTAGACGGCCCGGCGCAAAGCCAAGGACATTGACTGCCACACTTTTCCTTCTCTGCCACACCTTCAACACAGTGCCCGAGATTGTTGTTTCGCGACGTCTTACGGTCCGATGAAAAAAGCTTGCTTGAAAAACCATCGTCCGTCGCATTCCCCCTCTTTTGCAGCTGCGTATACGAGCGTACATTGTACTCTGTAACAATGCGCTCGTCCTTCCCATCATATCTTACGTACAGCCTTTGTCTGCATTTGCGCCCGACTTGGATCTCAGTCGCCCAGGCGCGATGCGCTGTCCTGTCGCCTCAACTACGTTGCGATCCATCTATAAGATCTCACGCTCATTCACGCAACGGTGATCAAAAGCCAATGAGGTCCCTCTCCCACATCGCTCCAGGCGCAAGCAGCGACTACTCGTAGGTATCGCATGCGGCTGGGAAGGCGCGCGAGGAAGTGGAGATGGGACGGGCCCAGGAAGCGCCGGCTGTTTGCCGCCCGCCATTTTACTCAGGTAGCAGTTTCGTCTCACATTGGTACTTTCGTCGCAGGAAAGGCTAGGAACCAAGGTGAGCTCATGGCAGTCCATGGCTCATTGGTACTCGTACTACGTCGTATGTAGAGGCCAGGCGGTTCGAGATGAACTGACAAAATCGACGCCCCCTACACTCGTATGCAGGCCACACAGCCCAGTCCACAGCGCAATGCGCCCCCGTTCAAAGAAACGGGTAACGAGACCGGACCAAGTGCCGCTGCGGGCCCGAGTTGCGTTGCGCTGCGCGTCGAAACAGCTATGCGCACGCAACATGCGCCATTACTCGTACTGAACAGTCAACGATGGAGTGTAGGTGGGGAGAAACACTGAGAAGAGAAGGATGGAGTGGAGGAGCGACGGGGAGACGAGTGGCGAACTTTTCTGTTCAGAAAGCACATTCAAACGAGGCTTGATTTGATTTGCTTTGCCGTTACGATCGTTTTTCTTCGTCACCTCCCCCCTAGCCCCATGGCCTGTCCACGTTGCCCGTTCTCGTGATCGGCCCCTCGTCTCGTGTTTAGCATATCAATTACCCGAAATCTCCAGGAAACATAGAGGAAAAGCCCGTTGCGCAACACGCCCTCTCACGGTGCAGCAGGTCCGTCGCGGAGAGTGATAAGAGGCGGCACAAATTGCCGTTTGAAGGGTAAACAGTCCCTGTTCCTGTACTTCGTAGACTGCAATAGAGTGTGCGGCCGCGTGCTGTGTCTGACACGACCGCAATGCGCCGCGCCCACGCAGCGAGACTAGCGGGCGCCCGATCGACGGCGCGACAGGCAGGGACACAGGAACTTTCGCAGCGTCTGTTGGCCTTGTCGACTCAGTAATATGGCAAGATACAAAGTACAAGATGCGACCCGACACATTCCTCTGGTTGCGTTTGAGAAAGCGTGACGGACAGTGACGGCGGTGACGGCCCCTACAGAAAGGCAACTTTTACTTAAAACTCAATGCTTATGGCGTGCCCACTCCCAATAAGTGACAATCCATCAGGGTGTGCCAAAGACGTCTCTGCTGGGCCACAGCTACACACGTATGCAAGAGATATGTTTACTCGGTACAGCATGAACCCCAAGTAATGTGTGAGTGGGTTCTGGATGCGCGTCGTCCACAAAAAGTTATTTGCGGCCTTGTCCGTGAACTGCGTGTAGGCGAGAAGGACAATTTCGTGGTCTCGCGATGCACCCATTTTTCCGCCCCTAGCCGCAGTGGCGGCGGACCGGCCTAGCTTGCGACATGTGCAAAAAGCTGGCGATACGTGCAGAGTCATGGCTCTTGGCTTCGCGAGGGCTCAACAGACAGCGGTCTAGCGCGTGGACTGCAGGCTTTTTTTGTCTTTTGTCTTTTTTGCCTTTTTTGCCTTTCTGTGTTTCTTTCTTCTTCTTGGTTTTCACGTAAATAGCTGTCTCGTTTCTTTTAGTCAAGTCTTCTTTGCCCGCTTCTTTTTTCGCTGGCGCCCAAGTATGGCTTCCTCGCGACTCCCAAGTCGCCCATTCCCTTATCTTGCTTTGCTTGCTGTCTGGCTGTTTGCATCCACGTCGATGCTTTGGGGGAGATTGCATGCAACTACGGTTTGTCTGGCTGTCGTTGTCCGGCTGGTCTGGCCGGGCGCTGGCCGCCTTCCTTTCGCTTTGCGCCTCGGAGAGCATTGGCTTGTCGCATCCCCATTGTGTCGTGGGATGGCCGTCTTTGTCGTGTTGCGGTCTCACAGTTGTCGTCTGTTTGGAAAGCCTGCCTGGCCGCCCTCTCCGCACCCTTGCTTTGCTCGCTGACTATATCAGGCCTGGTCTCGCTCGTCTTTGTTCTTCAACTGCACGGTCGCCGGTCTGTTGCATCTGGTCTCCGCCTCGAGCTGGCGGCCACTTTGATTCGACAGCCGCCCTGCACCTGAAACGGGCCACTTGCCAGCGCATGCGGCCGTCGACGGGCCCTCGACGCGGGCGCGATGCTCCCTGAAATCTGCATCTGTGTCCAAGTTCGAGCTCGAATCTGACCGTTCGTCTTCTGCTCGTACTTTGCTTCCTTTCGTTCCTTGTTCGTAGCTTGAAAGCCTCCACGAGGAGCCCCTGTCATGCGAGCTCTCGTCTTGTGCGCAATGCTGGCGCTCTTTCCCTATCAGAACCTCCGCGCCTCGATTCGTTTGCGGCAGGTTTTGCTGCTTTCCGAGTGGGTCACCTGGGAGGAGTCAATGGCCTTCTTTGGCCCATTTCGTCCTTGCCTGATGGGACCAACAATGGACAGGTCGCAGTATGGGCCAGGAGAGATCCCGTTGCCCTCGACAAGTGAAGTGCTTGTGGAGCAATATCTTGAGGCTCTCAGTCGCATCTGCCTTCTGATCGCAGCCGCTTTTACCTTGTAAAGCTGCATTGATTTGCCCATTGAAGTGCCGCGCAATGAAACGTTTGCTTGGATCGTCTGCGCCTGGGTGCGCAATGCGCTTGCCGCTGGAGGGGGCCGGCGTGAGCGCGACCACAAAGTGTGAATACGGTGCCGATTTGACGGCCGGAACTGTGCGACCTAGCGAACGAGCGAGGCGAGCGAGACAGCAGCGAAAAGGCGTCTGCCAACGTACAAAGTACTCCGTAAGAAGCACGAGTATGAGGAAAGGCCATGGTACTTGTTCTTTCTTGTCCAGCTGTTTTGCTCCTTCACTGAAACCGCCGTTTCGTCTCCGTCCACAGAACCTCATCTGCTCTCTCTTGCTGATGACCACAAGTAAAGACCCCCTGTCCGGGTTGGAGAGCGACAAACTGGGATGGATGGCCAGAACCAGCGCCAAGGCGAGTCGCAAAGGGAAGAAGTCGCAAAGACCCTCTGAACAAGGCAGTCCAGATAGTTCCCTGCCCCGTCCACGGCCGACCATCCTGGCCTCGCCTGTCTAGCTTGGGCTCTCGTCCACTCGAGAACGTCCCCATTGTCAATTCAGATAGTAAGATACCAGCAAAGGTTGCGCAAAGCCAAAGACAAAGTGGGCGAACAGACAGAGGCTACGACAGACAATACATAGAAACGAAAGAACCCTGGTCGCCCGTTTGGGTCAAACCCACTTTCTGTCGCTCACTGTCGCCGCGGTCAGGACGCCGTGAAGTGTGCCTTTGAGCCTTTGACGACTTAACCCGGCGCATCATATGCTTGCGCCATTGGCTACGCCTTCCCCCCTCTCTCGCCAACCCTCCCTCACGCTCGAGTGGTCCCCTCTTTTGTGGACGAAGCATACGAGTAGGCTGCTGTGCATCCTGTACGGTCTGGTGCACTCTTCCTGTCTGCTGCTTCCTTCTGTCTTTGCCCTTTCCATCCATGTGCACACCAGCCCAAGTCGCACAACGGCGACAACCATCATTTCTGCAGAGGCTGTGGACAGTAATTATAGGCCAGGATGGCCACGGCGATCTGGCGAAGAAACGACGACATCCAATGCTCTAATATGCTGTAAAAGTGGATATACAAGGCGCCAGCGAAGTACCACCGGCCAACAGGCAAGGACCAACTGCCATGGACGTTATTTGTACATTTCCCAGACCTCGTCGCTTGCGACTCATGTGCGCACCTGCTCGCACCTGTCTCCCTTCTGTCTCCCTTTGCCATCTGCTCCCGCCTAGGTCACCACAAGATGCGCCCAAGCATCTTTAGCATGGCAAATCGCAGCTACCACCGTCGATCCAGGGCATGGACGAGATAATGGGGTGTGGCAGCGCTATCGCATGGCGAGCTGCTCAGCTACCTGTTTGACCGCGTCTTTCGCTTTTCACATTCCTTCTCGCGCAGGTGTGATATGTCAAACCCCCGTGAGCGCACTTGGCAAGATAATGGAGCTGGTTCACGGGCTACGTGCGCCAAGCCACAATGTCGAGGCCAGAGGTGCCACATACGGCAACATAAATCTCTTGTCTTCTCGTCAGCGACGGCCGTCGGTCGAGGACATGTCCTTCCCAGGACACACCTTATACTCTCGATAGACAAGAGTTCATCTTCTACCCCGAGCCTCTGGTCTCTGCGCCTTTTCCCACCGATAAGCACGGCTGGTCGGCGGCTCACGGAACGCTACAGCACTAACCCACAACGCACGGAGCTGGTGTATGCGCTCCGATACGCTACTGCCTCAGATTGCCCACAGCCTGCAGCAGGTGCCAGAAACCGCCACAGGGTCGTCTCCTGCCCCAGCTAATTCTGGGGTTGCGTGGAAGTGAGGTCGCCAACAGGACACAATACGAGCACGTCGCATGTCGCCTTGAACAGACACGGTGGCAAAATAGCATCGTAAACATAGGGCGATCCCGAATAGGCTTTACTGTCCTATGAAAGGCCATGAGAAGAAAGAGAGGTCTTGGTCCCTTTCCCTTATGCCTCTGTTCCTGCCCGCGCACAACAGCCTAGTCCTTGCTGGTGCTGAGTGATGTTAGGCGTACTTTTCCAACTGGGCGGCTGTAGCGCCACTGACGCTAGTCACCTGTCAGGGACTGGTGCCCTGGAACCGCCTGCCATCAGTCACTGTAGCTCCCTTTCCAGCAAGAACACCCCTAAGTCCCAGCGCTCGCTCCCCTGGAACGTTCCCCTGTGCCAACTATATTCGCCCGCATCAGCCGCCAGAAACAGCAGGAAAAATTGCCTACCGCCTAAGCTCGCCTAAGCCAACTAAGGCCCATTTCTCTCCTTCCCATTCCCGCCCTCACACTCTCTCCTTCTTTCCTCTGCATGTCTTTGCCCGACACTCTCCCTCCAAACCTCTTCTTCTGCCGACCGACCGTCTTCATCACCCACCACAACAACAGGTAAGCCCATTTCTTGCAAATCCTGCATCCTCACCCATCTGTCTTTGCATCTGAGGCATCCTGTATGTTTTTCAAGGCTCCGGGCTGTGTTCTGAACTCGCTTTTCGACCGACCCTTTGCAGGCCCTTTTTCGAGCCCATCTTCGCCTCGCAGCAGAAAAACCCAGCCAAAATCCCATCGACCTCACGCACGGCGCTGTCCACGCCGCCCACGCCATCGTCTTTTGCATCTGGTATGTTTTTCTGGTCAGCTCGAAGCATGCGATTGCCTCCGTCTGCGATTTTTGCTTTTCCTTCCTGTCGACGGGCTCGATCGGCGGCGCTGTTTGCAGGCCTCGTCTCCCAGACTTGTCCTGCAGCCATTCTGCTCCACATCCGCCCGTCGGGACATCAACGCTCTCTGTCCTGGGCCGTTGACTGTCGTTTCTTTCCATCTGTGTCTTTTCTGTCGTTACCTTCGGTTTGTGCTAATACGGCATGCTTTTGTCTTTTAGATAGTGCAAAATCTTCTCTCATCGCGACCTTTTTCCCTCCCTCCAAATCGGCCGATACGGCTGCCCTCTTCAAGCGGTGACGCCGCCGTCGTGGTCTGACGACAACATCCAGACGCAAGAATATCGACTACAAAACAAACGGACGGAACGACGGTCAAGACAAGCTGAAAGCGAGACCGTCGGGTGTCTGGCTTTGCGCTCGCTCCAAACAAGCGTCGCAGAGAACAAGGACCCAAGGACTGCCGCCCAAGCCGCTCCTTCCTGCCGCCATTGACTGGCTGGCCAAACCGCTCAGAGAGCCCCCGTTCTAACCTTCCTTTCTGCCACCGCACAACGTTCGCCGACACCTTTCTTCTTCTTTATCTCAATTCGCACACCAACCTTCTCTTCTTTACATTCACTCCTCTTTCTGCACCTCAATTGCGCAAGAGTCAGGCAGGACGCTTAGTTGAACAAGAGTCGCGAAGAAAGCCGAAGCAAGGATACCCAGAAATCCATCTTCCTTTACCCTCCTACCTCTTGTCCTCGAAGGCTCCTCTGGAGGCACTTCCTTTCACCCACATCACATACAATGGACCATTCACACACTTCTCCTCACATGTCGCCATCGGCTGCCTCAGCGGCACCCGTCGAGCCCAAGACGGTCCGCTTCCAGCTGATCTCTCCAGACTCGCCGCACACCACGGCGCGCCTGCCGATGCGTGTCCAGATCTACCCCATGATGCCACCGACTCCATTGTCACCACTGTGAAGAACTTTTATGGCCTCTACTCAAGCCCAACAAGCTCTAAGGGCGTTAGCTTTGAGGACGAGTCTGGCAACACCATGATTGCTCGCTACGAGAACTTTCACAACAACATGGTTGTCTATGTGCGCGTCATTGAAGAGCCTGCGATGTCGCCCAGCGGCTATGCCTCGCGCAACTACCATTCTCCGCCTGCTGTTTCCCATGGCTCCAACCCATCTGGTGTGCCCTCTGCTAATGGCGGCGACGGCGGTCATGCGTCGGCCAATGGCTACTATCCCAGCTATAGCGCTTCGTCCCTCCAGCATTTCCACCACCTGCAGGAGCAGCATGGCGAATTCATCTCGCGCCCGGGCTCCCGCACCTCGCGCAAGCGCAGTGTGTCGCCCAACAGCAATCGCGGCCGTCGCAGCGACTCGGCCAGCACAAACTCCAAAAATCGTTCGCGCTCGTCTAAGAACCGCCAGCAGCCTGACGGCTATGGCCCCGACAGCATGGCCGGCTACAGCAGCGGCGATGGTGCGCCTGGCTCCAACAATGGCAGAACCAAAGAGCATCAGCCCATTGGCAACACCGACATTAGTCTCGAGAATATAGTCGAGGGTGGCCGTCGCAAGCGAGCCAAATTTGAGAGCTCAGTAAGTTGGACCAAGCTCGTGTATCCCAACACCAGACTGCAATTGCCCTTTTCGCCCTCTCTTTGTGTCATTTTCCACCACATGTCTTGTCTTTTAGCTTTCCCTCTGGCACTGCACCGGTTGCTCCGACCTTACTTCGCCCATAATCTTGTGCATTGACTAATATCCTGTTTCTTCTTTCTCAGGAGCTTCCCCTTTTCGCTCCTCCGCAAATGCCTGCGGCTACCTCAAATCCGTCGGTTTCCCCTGCCCGTCGCTCCGACCACCGTCCCTCGCTTCCCTTTGTCCACCCGGGCCAGAACGCATTTAGCGGTGCTGGCGCCCTGCATTCGCCGCAGCACTATAACACACACTTTGGCCAAGGTGGCGTTTACGCCACACCCGGCTCTGACGAGCGCCGCACACGCGCTAGCCTTGGCTACAACCACAATGGTGTCAATGGCGGCATAGGTGTTTACCTACCCCGATCCCACCGTCAGCTCCATGTCGGAGGAAGATAAAGATGTTGCTATGCAGCTGATGCGCCTCGGTGAAATCTCAAACATCTCCTATGGTCGCACATCCACGTCCACCCAGGATGACACGTTCAGCGGTCGTGCTGATGCCGCATCATCGACGGGTGCTACCAGTGACTCTGAGAGCGAGAGCGACGGCGAGAACAGCGAGGACTATGATGATGGCGAGGAGGAGCATCCCAACCGCAAACAGAGACTGGATCTGGATGGGGCCAGCCGCAAGATCTACCAGTCTGTCGAGCCCGCTGACGACGACAGCGCCGATGCTGACTACAAGGACAGCGTCCAGGTGCCCGGCCTCATGGCTGCGCCCAAGATGAAGAAGGTCACCAAGGCCAATGCTGCAAATGGTGGCGCTCCCAAGCAGGCTCGTCCCCAGGCGACTGCAGCCTCAAAGGCAAAGCCCAAGACCAGCAAGGCCAAGGCGGCCAACACCACCGTGCAACTTCCTGGTACGAGCGGCACGTCGGCTCCCACCACCAACGGTGCTGGTGCCAAGGCAAAGAAGGCCAACAGCGCCTCTGCTGCCATCAGTGTGCCCATGTCTCCTGCCTCGCTGCCGCCGTCTCGCAAGCTGTCCGTCTCCTCCACGAGCGGTCTGCCCCTGTTTCTGCCCGGGTGCCATTGCTGGCCCTGGTGGCCTGGGCAACGAGGACATTGCCGATCTGTCGAGCAAGCCTCGCTGTCAGCGCTGCCGCAAGAGCAAGAAGGGCTGCGATCGCCAGCGTCCCTGTGGCCGCTGCCGGGATGCCGGTATACCCGCCGAGCTGTGCATCAGCGAGGATGAAGGTAACGGACGTAAAGGCCGCTATGGCCGGCACATGGGCGTTCCCGTGAAAAACACGGCAGGTGGCGCCTCCTCTACGTCAATGCAACCACCGCCACCCCCGCCCCAGCAGCTGCAACAGCAGCCCCAACAGGTGCCCGTCCCCAGCCTCACCAGCTCCAGCCAGTACATAGCTATGTGCCGACGGCCATCCCGTCGCCATCCCGCCAGGCTCCGCACGTGCATGCGTCCTTTCAGCAGAACACGCTGGCGCCACAGCTTCAACAGATGCAGCAGATCCTGCCGCCTCAGGTGCCCTCACATGCGCCGCCGGCCCAGCCGATAAAGGCAATGCCAACGCTTCTCCCCCGGCCACATCTCCTCTACGCCGATCATTGCCCCCACGATCCCGGCGCTGATGGCGGCCAGCTCCGAGAAGAACAAGAAGCGCAAGCGGTAAATGTCTCTTTGACATTGACATTGCCTTTCTCTATATAATCATGTTTTCCCACTGTTGTGTTTCTACTCTATTGTTTATCTTCTCGATTCCATCTTGGCCCCATGGCGGCTATGCGATTTTGTATTCCTCTTGCATGTTTGGCAGAGCGACAGGCGTTTGCGGCCTGTTTCGATTTTCAATTTTTTCGTGCTTTCTATTTGCCTTCTTTCTTTGTTATTACGCTTACTTCTCTCGATTTTTCATCTCTTTTTGTCCTGGTCAATGGCCAAAACGAAAACACGGCGCATGCGATGCAGACACCAGACACTCGAGGGACGGTCTCGCGACATGTACCGCCTCTTTCTAAACAACACGAGCAAATGAGCAAACAAGGGATCCGGATGGAGTTCACAAGGTGTCTTTTACTGCTATTATCTATCTTTCTGATTATTATTCCCTGTCCATCGTTCGGTCACTCTTTGCCTTCCTGTCTCTTGCTTGATCCACATTGTTCTTTATATTTCTTTCTCCAATCTCGACTTGGACATCGGACTCTGGTCAACCCAGAGCCATGGTACGCCACAGCCATATCTAAGCCAGAACTCGGCGAAGAAAACTTGCGCAACCGTTTTTCCAAGACTGAACCCATTCGAAAAAGGCCTTTAGGCGATCCGAAACTGCGACAACGCACTCTGCCTCGTCCGTATATCTCTGCCTTATCACCTTGTCTCTTTGTGGCATCTTTATTATATCAAGAGCTTGTGTGTGGCATGGAGGACAAGCTGGCGCATACACAAGGGTGCAATTGCATGTCGGTTCTCAGATTGACACGAACCAACGCCGGGCGAGATCAAGGGGACGTGGGTAAGAAACAGTTTTTGTCGAGGTTTCAATTTTACGCTCGCCTCATGCTCTGCATTATTGCTTGTTCTGTTTGTTGCTTTCAGGGAAAAGAAAATACAAAAGACGACAAAATAGGTGGACAAAAAGCGAACCCCGGTATCTAAGGAAGTTGGAAGAATGAAACGGAAAGAAAAAGAAGAGATGACTTCTCTTCAGGGGACCAGAGTGGAATTCCGAGGGGAGGTGTTTCCGACTTTGCCATATTGCTTTCGCTTCCGATATTTGTTGTTGCAACCGAGCCTTTAATGTGGCATCTGTTGTTTTTTGTTTCAGCGTTGCGCCTGCGTGTCCTTACTCGTCTCGACTGCTCTTCTATTTGTAATTTTCCACCTACTTAAATCATGAGCTATCTTACAGTATGCCTTTTTGTGCGGTGCGAACTGTGGGACAGAACCTTCATCTCTGAGGATCACGACTCATCATAAGAGCAGGTCTCGATTTGCAACCAGTTCCTGACGAGGGCGGCCTAGAGCACAGTCCAGTGTCGGGAGATTTGTGATGAGACTACATGGGGCCCCGTGCTTTCGACTTTCCCGTGGTCCTTTCTTTTGCATACCATCTTGACCTGATATGGGACAACAGGCACAGCATGTGACTTATTGTAGCCGTCGTCGGAGGTTGGTGGCCGCAAGCCGCCAGCAATATCACACATCGCACTGGTCTGGGGTTTTGACTTGTGACTGTCTCGTTCGACCAACTGAGCCTGGCATCTCTCGCCTTTCCTCGCGGGGAGGGCTTTTACGCCGCCGTTCACTCGAGAGGGACTTTTTTCTCCTGTCGCTATTGCGTTGTAGCAGGGGGGCTGGATGGCGCATAGTACGACTGCATACGAGCGTCGCATCCGCGCCGATCTTCTTTTTAGGAGGACATGAGGAAGAAGCTTCATTATTGTGATCGGAATTGGAAGATTCAAAGCATTGCTTCTTCTTGATAAGAAGTCGCAGTCAGGCTCTTTGTTGTCTTTCTTTTGCTCGCTCTGTCTTCTTTGCCGGCGCAAGGGTAAAAGGTTCACATTCCATCAACCGCCTTTGATTGTCGACCGTTGTTGGCCGTTGTGAACCGTTGTGGACCCTTGTCGCAGTTGTGGACCTTCTCATTGGTGCGGGGCATTGGGTCGTTGCCGGCTTAGTCATTTTGCGATGGCGGGGTACGGGTCCAGTACATCGCTCTACTGGTCTCTGTCAGCGAAATGCAAGTCACTCGTTCCACAAGCAAAGGGGGCAGGTGACGCGGGGCGTTCCGTCGCATTTAGTGGGTCCAACTGGGCTTTTTTGGCAACCAACTCTCCTCGTTTTCTCTTCGATCCTTTATGTACTTTGTACAATGCGACGCCAGGAATACGTGCGAGGGAGAGGCTCAGGGCGTGCAGACAAACGAAACAGAACAGCGCATCTCTAGTTCTCCAGACAATAGCAAACTGTCTTCCAGCTCCGTCGATCTTACACATTTGTCTGTCGATCAACGCTGACCGGATTCAATTTTCCCCGTACAATGGAACTCAACTGAACACGATTAGCTAGAATATGGGACAGCAGTCTCTTATACAACCTCGAAGGTGGCTCATTGGACGTCTCATACAACCGCCACTTGACACAGGATATTGCGGGAGCGCTGTGCTCGGGTATGCCAGAGAGGCCCGTGTTTGTGCCTCAGATCCGTATAAAACCTGCCAATGAGAGTTTCACTTGTCCCTGGTGGCGCTAACGTGGATATCTTGACAATCTTCTCTGTTTGTTTGGGAGACAAGCGCATAGGTCTTGGCATTCGAAGAGCGCTTCTGGTCGATAATGATGTATCTGTGAGTCTTTTGGCTTATGACATAGAGCACGTGGTGTCCATGTGTTGTAGATCTCGCTCTGTGAATGTTGTTTGCTAGGAGCTGCATGTATCTACACTCCGCGATATCTCGTCTTGTCAAAATAAGTATGCTATTTTATTGGAAATACCAGATTTAGTAAGAAAATATTTCGACAAACTAAATTGAACGAAACAATTCAAAGAAAAAGCACCTGAAAAATAAACACCGCGAAAAGACAATAGCAGATAACGCCATAGTTGAAGAGCCTGCGACCAGTTCGTGACAGCCTTGTGTTTCATGATCGTTGAACTTGCGATGTTGTTCGCAGCAAAAGAAGCAAAGAAGTCGACGAATGGAGTTCGCGTTTGAGTGGTTGCAGGTTATTTTATCTTCTGATTGGAGATATCTACTAGCGTTTACCTTAAAATATGGAGACAGGGCAATGTGACCTATCTCGATTTGCATTAGTGCTCGGTCGCATACTCTGCGATGATGGAGCTAATTATGGAATTTAACTTGAAGTAGTAGCCACCTCTCCGGAACCTGTGGACTCTGCCACTAGGCCAAAACGTATGTTCCTCTTTCCCTTTTACCCTTGGTGGTCTGGATATTTACTAGGCCCTTGTTTGTTCTGCTTCGACTGACATCACATCAGACCGTACGTATCAGGCACGTCTGATAGTACACATCTTAATTTCCCGACAGAACAATCTTCGGAAATACCAACTCATCCCTACCTTTTGACCGAGAACAATCCCAAAACCCAAACAAATAGCAGGATCGTATTCAGCGGATACGATTGCCTAACTGCCATGTCTGCGGCCTTCAGGTACGCAACGCGCAGTCGGCTGTCGCGTTCGTCGTCGCCGGGCGGTAGCTCAGGCGCGACGCGCGCCTCTGACGCGTCTCCGACCAAACCGACCGACAGCACCATCGACACTCCCACGAGCTCCGAAGCTCAGGGATCGCTACAGCCAGAGGTAGATGGTAACCCCGACGTGAGCTCGACTATCAGAAACGCCGAGCGCTTCCTTGCCGTGGAAGCGAACAGAGCCGTCCCGCGTACGCCATCGTACGCGACCTCCTCGCGATTCACCTCCGCCGTCGTCCAAACGAGCCGCAGTTGGACGCAGTGCAGAAGGGTCTTGCCTCCTTGCGCAGAAAATTGACAAACTCTCGGCGCAAGCCTCAGTGCCGCGCTCCTACGCGGCCATGGCCGGCGCCAGACCCGCAGCACCGCCTGCCCGACCCGTGCTCGCGGCACAGCGGCAGGCCCAAGCCCTCCGCGAAACGATCGTTCAAGCCGAATCGTTTCTGCGGAGACCTCGAACATGACCAGCACCCAGGCTGTTCGAGCAATCAACGGCGCTCTGGGTGCCGACCTGGCGAAAGGAGCCCGCAGGCTTGGGGAACTGGGCGGCCGCCAGCGCTGGGCGATCGCGTTCTCCACTAGCGAGGAGAAACACATGGCCGAGAAGACCCCCGAGTGGTGCCAAAAGGTCTTTGGTGACGGAGCAACTGTTTACCGTCACCAGTACAAAATGGTCGCCCACGGGCTCAACTTGGCAGTTGTTCGTGCCTGGGCCCGGAGCGTCTGCTGCAGCAGCTCTCGGCCAGCAACGCTGACATCAATTCGTGGCTGCCAGTCCGCCGAAGGGCCACGAGGGCAAGGAACGGGCTCACTGTTCCTAAGCGTCGACAACACCGAGCAGGCAAACGCCCTGTGCCGGAAAGGCCTCTTCTTCGAGGCCCAATGGCACCCGTGCGTCCCTTTTTGCGCTGAGGCACAGGTAATCAGGTGCTTCAACTGCCACGAGACCGGTCACACGACAAGCGGTGCCGAAGCAACGACGCTGCGGCTGGTGCAGCTCCACGCAGCACACCGACTCGAGCAGTCCCGGTGCCCCCAACGGAAGCAGGACAAGCCTCACGCTGCTGCCGCTGCCAAGGGCACACCCGGCTTGGAGCAAGAAGTGCCCTAAGTGGGAGGAAGCAGCTGCCGTCGCCCGAGATGCTTTCCAGCATAGACCGACGGAGTTCTTTGAACCCCCCGGAGCCAGGCGCTGCAGCAGCAGCGCCAGCCCTGGGCGCAATCATGGCTCTCAGCCCGGAGACACACAGGGATTCACCCTCGTGACGTCGAGACGGAACCATAAGAGGCAAAGGACGGCGGACAGCACGGATGCACGGACGCCACCCACATCCGCCCCAACCAAGAGAAGGGGCCGACCATCCGCCCTCCACGGCGCAGCCGAAGGCTCGAGGCCCATTGCCGAGATGCTGCGGAGAAACCAAAACGCCGACCAAGATACAATCATGGTAACTGATGAATAGGACGAGAATCCTGTTCTGGAACCTGCAGGGAAACAAGGCCACTTCCAGGTCAGTATTAGAGGAAGCAAGAGACTACGACATCCTAGCCCTCCAAGAGCCGTGGACCCAGGATCATGGCGGCGTCTTCTGCCCCGGGCAGCGCCTTCACCCCGATCCAAAAAGTCACCGACAAGGACCACCCGCCGAGAGCAGTCATCCTCGTGAACAAGAAGTTGAAGAACTGGGACTGGGAAGCAACACGAGACTGGTGTTCGATTACGATCCTCGACCAACAGGATTGCACCGTCTACTCGGTCTACTCTCCAGGACCTCCTCGAGGCGCCACGACATGGCCGACACCGATCATCCAGCTAGCTGAACGACCCCGGCCTAAACGAGTTGTGATAGGGGGACATGAACCTTCACCATCCAGCTTGGGACCCCAACCACCCACGCGACCCCGGGCAGCGCAACTCATCAACCTCGCAGCTCGCTGGCAGCTCCAACTCTTGACGCCCCCAGGAACCACCACGAGGTCGGCAAAGGACGTCAGAGACTCTACGATTGATCTCATCTGGACGTCTGACGACATTCGCACCGAATGGGCAGGAATCCCCTCCAGTCTCCGAGGCTCCGACCATCTACCCCAAGAAGCTGTCATTAGGTTCTCCGGAACCCGAGCAGCGAGTCGAAGACCGACCATTAAACTGGTCCTACTTGACGCCAATCAAGCAGCCGTGGACGCTAAGGACCTTCCAGTGCCAGGAAGTCTAGATACGACGGAGCAAATTGACACCTACCTCGAACTGCTGGTAGGCGCTATATCGCAAATCGGAAAAAGCTGCGCACCACCGCGCCGCGTGGTCTGCCGCGCAACCGATGGTGGAACCCAGAAGTCAAGAGGACGGTCCAGGAAGCCGCCGAGCAGAGCGAATGTGGCGATCTTTTCGAACCGACTTTTTGCACGAGAGAATGATACAGAAGCGGAAGGACAAAGCAGCCGCGATCAACACAGCCAGTCGAGAAGCCTGGAGACGAGCAACCCATTCCACCGCGAACCTGTGGAAGTTTGCAAAATGGGCACGGCTCGAGAGCTTCAAACCTCGCGAGCCGGCGAAAATGCCAGCCTTAAGACTAAATCCACTTCCAACAGGGATCTCCGTACAGCGCGGACCCTAGCCGGTAAAGAAGAACTACTTAGGGCCCGATTCTACCCACGTCAACGGCGGACATCAGCGACATCACGGACACTTCGTTCGGCAACGAAACCCACAGCGGAGTGACAGACGTCCAGATACGGTGACTCCAGGCGATATCCTTCACTGCCTGAACAAGATGGCAATGATCTCCTCTCCAGGAAACGACGCGATCCCAAATCGGCTCCTCAAAGCTTGTGGGGAAGCGCTTGCCGAGGTGTACGCCCCAGTCGTCGAAGCATGTTTGAAGTTGTCCTACTTTCCTCTCGTTCCGAGTAGCAAAAACGGTAGTGATCCGAAGTCCGGAAAGCCGCCGAACCATGCTGGCAGCTGGAGACCGATAGCGCTCCTTAACACGCTCGGCAAAGTCATCGAATCGCTCCTAGCACAAAGAATCGCAAGGGCCGCAGAGGACTTTGGTCTCCTACCGGACGAACAGATGGGCAACCGCCGATCACGGTCGACTGAAACCGCCCTCTACCTGGTCGCAGACCAAGTACACACTGCTTGGGCCGAGGGAGGTTCAGCCTCGCTGCTGGCGCTGGACATAAGCGGAGCCTTCGACACGGTCAACCACACCCGGCTACTCGATGTGCTGCGGTCCAAAGGTTTCCCAGGCTGGCTCGTCAGACTGGTCCGCAGCTTCTTAGAGGGCCGGTCTACAACGCTGGTGTTCGACGACCAGGAGACCAGCGCACGACGGACCCTAGCCGGTGTCCCCAAGGCTCGCCGCTATCCCCGATCCTCTTCATTCTCTACACTTCGGGCCTCTACGACGCACTCCGACGAATACCAGGGATTACTACTTGCGGATTTGCAGACGACACAAAGATCCTGGGGTTTGGACGATCAACGAAAGAGACAATCGCGCGCATCCGCGAAGCACATCGGGCTTGCATCGACTGGTCCCGGCGCTTTGGAATCAAATTTGCCCCGGCAAAATACCAACTACTCCACTTCACCCGTGGCAGGAGCTGGGACAGGACTCCACTGCAGCTCGAGAACGGAACCGTGATCCCCGCCGTCTGTGAAGTGAAGCTCCTGGGAGTCATCTTCGACCGAAAGTTGAACTGGAAGGGACACCACCAGTTCCTGCAGAAGAAGCTCGCCACCCAAAGACTGGCCCTGGACAGGATCGTGGCCTCGACATGGGGCCCGACACTCCGAAGGGCACGCACGCTTTACATGGCAGTGATCCGCTCCTCCATCGGAAACGGAGCAGCAGTCTGGCATCCAGCGCCGTCTGTCAAGAGGCCAGCCTCAGTCGGCACGTCAGCAATCGACAAGGTACAAAACCAATGTCTCCGGAGAGTACTAGGCGCGTTCAAGGCTACACCGATTCGACAACTAGAGACAGAGGCAGAGGTTCCCCCTCTAGACCTGTGGCTCACCGCAAAGGTTGCGGCCTTCCAGAGCCGACTAGAATCATCCGGTCTTGCAGAGTCCCTACGACGTGCAACGGACGTCGTCCGCGGTCACCTCCGCCGCCGACCCTCGAGAAACAGAAGAACTGGGTTCAGCAACTACCCTCGGCCGAGACCACCGACGACTTTCGAAAGGCGACAAGCTGCCTTCATCGACTGGGCTGCCGAGGAAACCCCCAAGGCAGCTCTACTCACTGCGTGGAAGCAGAGATGGGAACTGGAGCAGGAAGCAGCTCACAGAAGGTCGAGAGAGATTACCAGGACGGACCTGGCAGCGTCAGTCCCCCGGAACCCGCACTCTTCGCCTTCACGACGGCTTGTACAAAGCGGAGTCTTCCCTTCTCGTCCAACTGCGGACAGGAAAGATTGGCCTGAAGCACTTCCTGCTACAGGCTCGGGTTCTTGACATCCTGACCGATACCTGCGATTGCGGCCAAGCGAGAGAGACGGCCAGTCACCTGGCTGTCTTCTGCCCTCTACTCCAATCGCAGCGAGCTCAACTGGTGTCGGCGATTCAAGGGCCCGTCGACTTCCTGGGTGCGATAGGCAATGCGAAGAAAACCAAGACGTTCGTCCGTTGGTTCATGCGAACTGGCCGCTTGGATATGTACAGGCTTGCGGTACAGCTGATCGATAAGTGGGATATTGAGGACGAGGATGGCGAGTTCGGAGGCTGAGGACCTAGGTCCTACCTTACGGCAAATTGCGCTTGGTGGTGAGACCAAGCTCGGTGAACGTTGACGTTTTGAACGGCGAAACACGCTGAAGTGGAGGTTTTAGTCCAGGGCTGACGGCCCAAGGTTTCCTCTATTTAGAACCTGCGATAGACTGGCATACCCTATGGTGACAGCCACGTAATAATAATAATAATAATTATTTCATTACCCTTGGCGACTATTGATCATCGACACGCGGCGTTCACGCACGACTCGTCAAGACACATGGTGCGTGCAGCGATCGTGGCGCTAGCGAGAGCTTCTGGCGTTGAACTTGTGCACGCTCATCAGCTATGAGGACTTCGGCCTACGCATCGTCCTACTGCGCTAGAAAATGGATTTTCTGGGGACTCAATGGCTCGAACATCCGAGCGCGCATTGCACCCCGTGGCATTGACAAAATCGGGTATAGAAAGCGAGGCGAAATAGAGAAAGAAAGAGAGAGAAGAAGAAAAAGAAAAGTCAGATCTGGAATGGATTGGCGCAAAATGACACCGCAGCCGTTGCGACAAGCTGCATCGGCTGAATCATGTCGTGATAACTTTCCTTGGTCCTTGGACAGTCCGCCGTATCCGTCACCTCACCCTTTCTCGTGTCGGCAGGCAGTCTGTCTTTCGCACCGTCTGGTCCGGATGACCGTCCACACGGAGGCTTCCCCATCCGACCTCATGATGAGAAAACAGTGGAGAACTGTTCCTATCTCCCATGCCCCTAGTCGCCCTCGTTGCTCTCCCTTTCGCGCTGTTTTTCCATCACCCCTGCCGAGTTGCCTGTTCGCTACCCGCTTCCTCGTCTCCTCAGCTGTCTGCCACCGCATCACGATGCGATGCATAGGATGCAAGCCGTATTTGCCGTTTCGCGCTCCCACTTGCGCTTGACGACATGGCTGGGTCCTGGTGTCATACATGCGTACTAGTGCGGGAACGAGAACGGTCTGGAACGCGATGTAGTGCCTTAGCTCTGCTTTTTTTTTTTGGGTCCACCCTCCCCATCTCCGTGCTCGTTTGCCTCTCCACTGCTCTTTCTCCACCCTTTCCCATTTTCCCCTTTCCTGCTTTTCTGTTTGCTTGTTCTTTCTCCCAATTTTCTCTCGTTCCTCTTCTTTTGCCCTTCCCGTGGTCAGGCTTTCATCTTCGCGTTGTGCTTTGTCCCGTTTTCGCACCCCCCCCCCTGTGTTGCCATTCCTGCGAAGTGGTCCGTTCTCAGGCCCATTCCCAGGCCCGTTCCCAAAGCTACAGCCTAGACAGTCCGAGCACACCATAAAGGGCCAAGACTGGGGCTGATTTGTTCACAAAGGCCGAGGTCGTTCCGGCATCCCTCGATTTTTGGTATTATTTTGCACGCTTTCGGGGACCTTCGCCCCTCACCCTAATGTCCTTGTTTTTTGAAAAAGCATCCCATCGTGAGGTCCATTCGGTCGATTTTCCTGCTTCGTTTTTGCTCGTCCATGGCTTGTTTTGATGCTCTCTTTTGCCTCTTTTTCTCAGCCGTTTTCGCGTGTTTTTATCATTGCTCTTCCTGGACGGCACTCGGCAAGCATCGGCTCACCCACCGTCAACCATCTTCTCATCCTTTTTCCCTTGACGGTGCATGCGCTGGCGTATGAGCTAGCAACTCTGTCCCCTTTTTTTTGCTTTCCTTTCGTTTTTTTTTTCTTAGTCCCTCGCTCTTTTGCTCTCCTCGCGCCCTGCTGGTGCTTCTGCTTTCTCATCCCCACATACCTCGCCTTTCTTCGACAGCCAACACCCTCCCTTCTCTTTTTTCCCTTCTCGTGTCTGCTCCATCCACCCCATCCCCAGCATCTTCTCAGCATTTTTTGCTGTCGCACTAGGATGTTCACGATGGTTTTTTGTCACCCATCTTCTGCTTGCACCCCGGGGTTGGAAGTCTTTCTCTGTTATCTTTCTGTTTCTGCGCCATCCACCAACACCATCCAACGCCGTCCTCTGTCTCGCGCACGATGTCTCCCTCCTGCTCTCTCTTTCCTCTGTCTTGTCCTTCTCCCGTCTTGCCTTTCCGTGCTTTGATCGTCTTGTCTCCCCTTTTTTGCATCGCCATCTACCCCTTCCCCTCTTTGCGAATACGCTCACACCCGCCGTGCTCACCACCTCCGTTGTCGGTTATGAAGAGGGGAACACGTCTGCCTGTGATGAAGATGGACGTGTCGTGGACCGGAGATGGCCAGAGATGGCCAGAGATGGCCGCAGACACTTTTCACTTTTGCCCACCCGGGAAGAACCATCCATTGCCCATCCATGCCCGTCGTGGCTGTCGTGACCCACAGTGCGCGCTGTTCATTTCTTTCTGTATTCGCTTCATTGTATTTTTCAAGATGATAGTCTTGTGGTCGTTCCCCTCAGGTACGTGCGGCCCCGGACCAGTGTCAGTGGTGCCCAAGAAATACCGTTCAGCATGGACCTGCCGAAATGGGCCACGGCCTATGGCGATGCGCTGCGCTGCTCTGGATGAGGGTCGTGAGCGTTCATCTCGCTGTTCCCATCCCTACTCAGTACGTTTTCGTATCACCTCTACCCGCCTTCGGTCAAGACACACCGACGGTCGAGCGACAACGGGATGGATCAGTCAGTTGACGTGAAAAGATGGAGACAACAACAGAAACGAACGACAACGGGGAAAGAGAAAGGTCAGAAGCAAGAACAGAGATAGATGGGCAGCCGTTGTCAGCCGTCGATGCGGTGTGAAGGGCGATGAATAAGAGGGTGTCTGGGAATCCGGCAAGGGAGGGCGTGAAACGAAAGACCTTCAAGGTACCCGGAAAAGACGCCGTGAGAGCCAGGCATGGAGGTGGGTTAGGAAGATAAGGAGACAGAAGGACGGAGGAGTGAAAAAATCAAGGAATGACAAGAAAGACAAGAAAAGACGAGAAACGGCTTGAAGCGACAAGATAACGAGACAAAAGCTGGAGATGGGATGCGGATGGCGATCAAGGGATGCCCTCGATGACCAGGAGCGACAAGTGTCTTTGGCGTGAGGCGGCTCTTACTACGGCGTTGGGAAAGTTCCATGACACTTTGATTTTGCGTCGCATTTTTGCAAGTGTTTGCCTCCTTACACAGCCACTAAAAGGCACGAGCTTTTGCTTAACGAAAGGTTTCCTTTCAAAAATAGAAGTATGGAAAGCACCAGCGAAGCAGGACAGAAGGACAGAAACAATGGAGAAGAAAAAACGTTGCCGGGGAGCGATGCCATTTCGGGGATCCTTTTGATGCCTGTTTCTACACGCATCGATGTGGCTGCCCACGTTGCGTCGTTGTTTGCCTCCACGTTTGCCTCGTTTCTTTTTCTTTCCCCCTTTCCCCTTTTGCCTTTTTGCCTTTACGACTTCTTCTCGACTCCTTCTCGACTCCCTTGTGACGCCGCCTGGCATCTTCCGTGTATTGCGTGTCCTCTGCCCAAGCCCCCGAATGGCAACTTGAGTCCACCTAATTGACCGGGTCGAGGAGTCTGGTCTTGGGCCTTTTGGTTTCTTTTGAAGAATAGCTATTATGAGCTCTTTTAGTGCGGTTCGGCCGTCGTTTGCGAGCGAGCTCCATTAGTGCTGTCAGGGTCCAAAACGTTCCAGAATGTATCGCAGCTCCAACAGAGCTCCTCTTTTTGTCTCCTCTTTTTTTCCAGTTCCTCTTTTTCCTTTTCCTTCTCGTTTCCTCGCCTTCTGTCCATTACGCGCCCTCGGCATCCGTCCTTTTCTGGCCCTACCCCTCCCGTTCAACTATCGTGACTTTTTTGTCACCCTCCCGTCCCGTGCTGTGTCCTTTTTTTGCTACGACAACGCCCATGCCCATCCCTTGTGTCTTCTCTCCTTCTTGGGGGTCTGTTTCGTACGCCCTATGAGTCTTTGATTATGGGCTAGAGCCTAGCCATGTCCGTTCCTCGGACATGGCAGAGAGGAAGGGGCGTGGTTCACGATAGTCTGACAAAACAATGGAACGAGGTGACAGCAGAAAATGGGCCAGACACGGGCAAAGAGGCAACGGCGGTTGGGAACGGCGACCAACAAGAATGGATGTCTGTTTCCATCTATAAAGGACCGACACCCGCTGCCCATCTGACGATATATTTCTCAGATCTCTATAGACAGGAAAGAGAAAGAACAGAAGAAGCAGAAGACGTTTTCTGGTTTGATTTTTGAGATTCTTATGACCTATAGAAGACACATCCTATAAGAAGAATCTGCTTGTCCTTGACGACCACTGTCACCACATCTCGCCTTTTTCACACATCTGCTCTTCTCTCCACTCCCATCACTCACGAACAAGAGCCATCACCGCATCCGCCTTCCACATACACACCAGCACACTCAGTCTATGGCCTACCTGTCGCCAGACATGGAGAAGAGCGGCATTGCCGCGGGAGGACTGCCACACAATGCATCGGTCATCACGCTCGTCGACGAGGCTGGACATGCTGTCGATGCCGCCTACGATGCCGACTATGAGCTAGACGGACCGACGCCGGTCACCGAGTCCGAGGTGATGTTTTTCCCCGTCGGCTCGTCCGTGACGCTCAAGGGCGAGGTCGAGGATGCCGCCACCAGCAAGGACACGGAGCTGGAGAAGCCCGCAAAGTTCGAGAAGCCCGCGTACATTGACGCCGAGGCCGCTCTGGCGTCTGTGTCTGCCGACGGCGCCGATCTGCCCTGGGTCGCCCCCGATGGCGGCGCCATTGCCTGGTGCCAGGTCCTTTCCGGCTTTCTCCTCAACGCCATTGCGTGGGGCACGTCCTTGATGTTTGGTGTCTACCAGCTCTACTACACACAGACCCTGGGCCTCGACAGCGGCGCCATTAGCTGGATCGGCTCTGTGCAGACCTTCATCACCTACTTTGTCTCGACCGTCTCCGGCCTGTTGTCGGACGCCGGGTACAGCCGCCATGTGACTGCTGCGGCACCACGCTCATGGTTGTCGGCGGCCTGGGCACGTCGTTTGCCGCGCCGGTCGTGCCTTCAACAACGGGGGCCGTCCCGCCGGCTCTCTTTGTCTTCCAGGGCGTCATCATGGGCGTCGGCTTGGCCTCTTGTCGGCGCTGCTCTGCCTTCTATTGGTGCCTACTTCAACAAGCGCCGCTCGCTGGCCCTCGCGATCACGACCATGGGCACGGGCGCGGGCGGTGCTGTGCTGCCCGTCGTCATCCAGTTCCTGCTGCCGGCCATCGGGTTCGGCTGGGCCGTGCGCTGCGCGACGTTTCTGTCCTTGGTGCTCTGCGTCAGCGCCGGCCTTTTGCTGCGCCCTGTTCCGGCGGCTGCTCTTCCCAAGTCTGCCGCCACCACCACCGATCCGGCCACCGGTGCCAGCTCTGCCGGCCGAAGCGCACCATCCGGTCTCGCCTCGTCTCCGTCGTGTCCCAGATCGTCGACTGGTCCGCCTTCGCGAGCTGCCGTTTGTGCTGTTCATGGTCAGCACCTTCTTGCTCTACTGGGCCTCTACTTTGGCTACTACTACATCAACGCCTACGCCAAGAACGTCGTCGGCTTCTCCACCAACCAGGCCACCATCCTGCTCATTATGAGCACCGCCCTCGGCATCCCTGCGCGTCTTGCCTCTGGTGCTCTGGCCGACGCCGTCACAGGCGCCCTCGACACCTACATTGCCACTACCCTCCTGCTCGGTGCCACCGTCTTTGCCTGGATGGCTGTCGGCACCTCCACTGTTGGCATGTACATCTTTGTCGTCTTCTTTGGCCTCGTCAACGGCGTCCAGAGCGTCTGGCTCGGCTCCATTGCCGAGCTGTCGTCGCACGCCCGCGTCGCGCATTGGCGCCCGCTTTGGCATCCGTCTGCGTCGTAGCGGCTGTTGCTACCCTCGCGGCGCGCCGACCGCCACGGCCTTTATCGGCATGGCCAACGGCGGCGCCAACAACCTGGCGCTGGCAAGCACTACCGCATTGCCAGGTCTGGGCGCGTCCACGACGCTGGCGAGCGCTGGCGTGCTGATTGCGGCTCGCTTCTACACCATCGGCTGCGTCTGCGCCGGTGATCGTCCATACCATGGTATCGGGGACACCATATCTTAATGTCTAATACTTTCCGGGATACACTTTCTGGAACATACTGAAGACTCTTTCTGGGGCGATGTCGGCATACAGTCCGACAGGACGCGGCTTTCCGGCCCGTCCGCGCCATAATTTCATGTCACGACTTACGAGCGACGGAGTTTCTTATGTAGCGGGAGTTTTGCTTTCATTTTTATATGCTTTCTTTTCATGTATATCGCGGATATGTCTACACGAGTTACTGGGACAGGACTAAAAGTTCAAACGGGGGATAGATAGGAAGACAGAGAAAGAATGGGATAAGGATTCATTACGACTCATGACAGCCGTCTTCCTGATTGTCTCATATCATCTTCAATCCAGATACAATCGGCTTCTTCACAACTTGATCTCTCCCCAACTCCACTCATGACAAAAGGTCCAACTGCCGCACGGCTTCTGTCAATACTCGTGCCACTTCCCGTCCGTCTATGTGCACCTCATCGTGTCGCCCGCGCAGATCGCGCATGCCCACGTAGCGCAACTGGCCGTCACTTTTCGCCGCACTCTCCTGCAGTGCCTTTTCCATCGTGTCCATCTCGCCGCCATCGACGAGTTCGTCCTCGTTTGAGTAGGCAACGAGCGCGAGGCGGGCTTTGTCGTCTTGGGAGCATGGAAAAGTCGTACCGTCCTGGACTGGCCTTGTCCCACAGTTCTGGTAAGCTCCCAAAGGGCGTCTTGACGATATCATACAATACGCGCGCAAACCCGCTTCCCGGCCCACCGCCGTGTTCAGGGCTGCCGCCACGGTCCACGAGCCCGCGCAAATCATAGATGCCCTCGAGACCGACGATGCAGGGCGGCGCTTCGAACTTGGCGGGGCCGCTTGGTCACCATCCACAGCTGGTACGCTAAGAAGGCACCGCATGAGTGTCCATAGACAATGTACCGTCGTGCGTGAGATAGTCGGCTGGCGAGCCCGGAGTCGACAGACCGTCGCGCGCCAGTGCTGATAAGCCAGCGCGCACGTCGCTAATGTGGTCCGGATGCTCCGCGGCGCGCAGTTCGGGCAAAGGCGTCTTCTGGGGGTCTTGCGGGAAATCGGGGTGCGGCGACAGGCGGTAGCCGAGGGACGCGAACCCGGCTGCGGCTGCGGCTGACGTATGGCGAGTCCGCTGCCAGCAGTCGGTTGATTGCCGGCACGGCCGTGTCGGTCAAGCGCCGCGGATCACGCCACGCGCCGCCATGAATGTATCTGTTGCACAAGTCAGTCGGTTGAGGTGCCGGCTGGAGGTGCGGACTGCGGCGGCTGCCTTACATGAACCAGTAGCGGTCGCCTGTCGCGGCCGCCGTGCGCTCGCTCTCGGGCAGCTCCCAGACGTCGACAAACTGCAAGTTGCTGTCCGTATCGAAACGGATCTGTCTATGCGCAAGTCCAGCCATTGTTGTGGCTCGATGAAACTGGGTTGGCAGTCGTCCGTGCTGTGTTTCTCTGGTGGGCGGTAAGGAACGACGTTGAACGTGTCGGCCTTATCGCAAGTGTGCATTCGCTTTGCTCCTTACACCGTTTACAAGCGCATGTAGCCTCGTCCCAACTCAACAACAACTTAGGGACAAGATATCAACAACCATTGTGCTACTTTTCAACGCGAACCGAACCCGCCGATGACTTGCCCATTTGCTTGCCTCTGATGGGCAAGGCTGTCTATTTTGGATTGAGCCGTGCTGTATGCTACCGTATCCCCCGCTTGTGTGCCGTAAAATACATGTAAATGCAACCAGAATGCCGTCTCTTCATCTCCTCTGATCCTCGACTTGTTTATTCTTCGTATTCTTCGTACTCGTCCTCCTCTTCCTCCACCAATAGCTCCGACGGGTCGACCGTCCACTCGGTCTCCTCACTGAATACGGGGACCAGGTTGTACTTGCCGCCCACAGGGCCCATACCGAACGCATTGCCCACCAGTGCAGGGCCGCCGCTCTCGCCCGGCTTGCGCTTCTCGTCCGACTCTTCGAGGAGCACCGCCGTCGCCAAAAACTGCACGTCGGTGCCTGGCATCATCTCGTACGTCATGCCGCCCCAGCTCAGCTCGGCCCGACCGGACTGCCGGATGCTTAGCGTGCCCAAGAAACCGCCGCCGCCAATGTCCGAAGACGTGCTGCGCTTGTTCTTCTCCTCGTTGTCGCCGTCGGCACCATCGTTCTCGGTAAGGTCAATCGGGGCCGGCTTCACGCCGTCCAGCATGACAACGTCATCGTCCATGCCCGGTTCCCGCTTGATCCGCCGGCGCCCGACCCAGAAGCACCGCCGTTGGGCCCGCTGCCGTCTTTGCTTGCATCAAACGTCTTGAGGGAGGGCAAACCGGCGGGAACTGGAACAAAACAGGCGTCCTTCGCGTGCGGGCGGCGGCTTCTGTTCCTGCGGCTCTTCGCTGTCCTCGCACCGGCAGAGATGTCGGCGGCGCTGGTCTGTCGATGGCGGGTCCATGGCCAATCGTGCAGCATCGCCTGCAGGCCCTCCTCGATGGCCAGGTCCTCGGGGTCCTTCTTGACGACGGGCGCCTTCTTGGCCTTCTGGCTGCCGCCTTGGGCTGGGCGCTCACGCTGTCGAGCGACAGCATCTCCTCGTCGCCGTCCTCCTTCTTGATGGCTGCGAGCCGCT
Source organism: Sporothrix phasma (assembly GCA_016097075.2). Lineage (NCBI taxonomy): Eukaryota > Fungi > Ascomycota > Sordariomycetes > Ophiostomatales > Ophiostomataceae > Sporothrix > Sporothrix phasma. The sequence goes on along the minus strand of JADMNG010000050.1, from coordinate 137,573 downwards.
GGCGGCAGCACGGCCGCCAATCTTGCCGCTTCTTGGCCAGCTCGTCAATGTCCGTCACCTCAATCTCCTCGCCATCCGCACCCACCAGCTTCACGCCACCCTGTGTCTTGATCGCGCGCGACCAGACCTGGTTGTCGTCGTCGAGGCTGCTGGCGGCTCCTGGCCCTGCGCCGCTGTTCTCGATGAACAGGTCCGAGTCGGACGAGTCTTCTAGGGCACGTGCTGCTTCTGCATCGGCTGCCTCCAGCTCGGCTGTCGTTGCCACAATCACCTCTGGCTCGCGGTGTTCCTCGCGCCGGATACCCATGGGAAGCAGTTGCGATCTCTTGGACGAGCCACCCGCCTTGCCCGAGGGACCGCCGCTGCCGCTCGCTTCACCGCCATCGAGCTCGTCCTTGAAGTCGCCGCCGCCGCCGTAGTCGGTTGCACCACGGCCATTGAACGTATCCGTGTTGAGTCGCGAGTCGAGCTCGGCGCCCGAGACTGTCGAGAAGTTGCCACCAGCACCGCCTGCGCCACGGCCACCACCAGATCCAAAGCCGCCACCGCCGCCAAACCCACCCGGGCCACGGATGCCGCCACGGCCGGCTGCTGCCCCTGGCACTTGTGAGAATGGGCCATCTGGAGCCACTGTGCGCCGCACCAGTCCATCACGGCCACCGGCAAAGTCGCCCCGGCCACGACCCCGACCACCGCGTCCGCCCCGGCCCGTCCTCGGCTGGCTCGCCGCTGCCGCGCGTCTTCTGCTGCCCGGTCGTTGAACTTCTTCTCCTCCTGTTCAGCCAGGGCTTTGCGTTCTTCGTCGGCGCGCCGGACCACCTTGGGTTTCAGGGCAAAGGAGCGTGCCGCGGCCGATGCGCACCTGGCGGTCCAGGTGTTGCCGACGGCCGTCCTGGTGTAGTTGAGGGTGCTGAGAGTGTTGGTGTGTCAGCCAGGACAGTAGCAGCCGAGGCCTGTGATGGTTGTGTCTCCTGCTTCGGTGTATCGCTGCCAGCTGCTGCTCCTGCAGCCGCGCCGCCGCGAGCAGGTGCGGCTCGCCTTGTGCGGGGAGGCATGACGAGTTGTGTTGTGTGCGAGAAAGTGAATAGGAAGCTCCTGTTTCGTTCTATTGACGGTGCTGGTGCTTTTGGCGTGAGCTTCTCGAGTGCGTGATGGGTCGGGTTATGGAAATAGGACCGCTTGAGCTGTGGCCTTGGAATACATGAAGATGCTTTGGACAAGGACGCGCGAAGCAGCTCTTCCTGACGGTACTGTGAAGGTGTTGATGAAAAAAATTAGTACGAAAACAGTCATCTCCACAGAAAAGAAGTACTGAACTGTGGTGAGCATTTGTCGCCTAATTTTTATAGCGTGTTGGACGTGCCTAGTGCCTGGCACTTTCAGTGGTTCGCACAGTATTTGCGCTAGTTCAGACTGTGCAACCCGCACACTGCTTGCACACCACCACAGTGTTAATTGGCCGCTGCACACCTATCGTGCATATGGTGGGGGACGAACACTCCTTGCCGCTTCGTGACAGCATATTACGCTTCAGCTTATCAGTTGGGGGTTCTGTATCAAGATGGGCAGAGCTGCACGTTGTGTCAGACTACCAGCGATCGACAATCACGAAACGGCAGGTGGCTGCCAGTTCACAGAGGGAGAAAGCGCCTACGAAGTAAAGGTTGCGTGACATCGGACCAAGATCAGTTTTGTCTGCTATTCTTCCTCTTCTACTCCTCGAGTGTTCCTTGCGCGTGAAACTCAAGGTCCGACCACCGCCAGCCGCCAAGTCACCCGCATGATATCGCCTTTCCCGCCGTCGACGGCCACCCCCGGCGACGGCCGTATCGTCGCCACCCTCACCCCAATGGTGAGCCCGGCCTCGGCACCGTTTCCTACCAATATCCGCTGAAACTCATCGCGCCGGCGACTGGTGCTGGCCTGGGTACCCCGGCCGAACGGGTGCCGAGGCAGCGGGCAACAAGAAAAAGGCCCAGAATGACACCGATCCCGCCCGGCGAACGAGCGCGCTCGTCTTCTTGCTATCCTATGGCGGTGGCCTCGTTGCTGGCGACCAGGTCAATCTCTCCATCGAAGTCCAGGCCGGTTCGCGCCTGAGTCTTGTGACTCAGGGCCACACAAAGGTTTTCAAGGCCACAGGAGCCGGCCGTGCGGCGCCTGTCGCCATACCTACGCGTCAGAACCTGACCATGGACGTGGCGCCCGGTGCAGGACTGTGTCTACTGCCGGACCCGTGCAGCCGTTTGCCGAGAGCGTCTACGAGCAGGTGCAGGTGGTGCGCCTGGACGAGCGGGGTGTTGATGGCGTGGACAGAACAGCACCGTCGCTGTGCTTGCTCGACTGGGTGACGCAAGGGCGCTCGGCCCGCGGAGAGAACTGGAGCTTCACCAGCTGGAAGGGCCGCAACGAGGTGTGGCTTGAGACGGGGGATGTTGATGCCGGCAACAGCGGCAGCGGCAGCGGTAGCAAGACCACCGACACAAACGCAAAGTCTGTCCCGCACCGGAAGCGGTTGCTCGTGCGCGATGCCGTGATGCTGGCACCTGGCTATCTGGACAGTGGCGAGGCCTCGCCGCCTTCGTCCACAGGAACATCAGACACGGGCTTGCGCGACTCGTTGCAAGGGTTGGCCGTTTTTGGCACGCTCATTCTGCGCGCCCTCTGGTGGACGCTGCAGGTTCCTTTTTCTTGGAAGAGTTTGCAGCTCTGCCCCGGCTTGGCGGCCGCGACTTTCGAGATATTGATACACCGGCACTCACAGAAGACATGGCGTCTTTGGATGCCTGGCGTGCAGAGCGTCTGAAGCTTGAACTGGCTCAGGGCGTGCTGTGGTCAGCTGCCGCGGTACGGGGCTGTACTGTTGTCAAGTTCGGCGCGCGCAGCGTTGAAGGCGGGCGGCTGTGGATCGGCGCGATGCTACAGCGCGAGGGCAGTGTGGCGGCTGCCTTTGGCGAGGAGGCACTGATGTGTCTGAAGTGAGGTGTGGCATGTTGATTTCAGAAGGCGGAAGTAGCTGGGCAAACACATGTACAATAAGCGTTCTCATTTGGTTTTGATAGCATCAGGTTTGTGGCATGGCGACCGTCGAGCCTCTTATTATTCGGTATTGGATACAAATCATTCTATGTTAGAGTATAGAGAGGCGTTCTGCCGGTCACTAGACAAATGCTATGCGATGAGAAGTGCAAAACGTAATAGAAACAATGCCATATGAAGAAGCTAATAATGAGGCGTGCAAGGGAAAAGTACAGGACAACAAAGACAAGACGCAGAATATCCAAACTCCCGAGTCATGAGTATCATAGCTTACCAAAAACGAAAAAGAAAAAGAAGAGAAAAAGGTGAAGTGATACAACAGAAGCAACGAAAAGTGAACAGCCCAAGGCCAGTCCGTTCCAAAAACCAACCGAAAAGGTTCCCATATACCTTCATTCTAGGATTTTTAGTGCACACAGCCGCAGTGGCCTTCGTCAAAGTTAGCATGTGCATTGGCTCCTCCGCTACGAGAGGCAATATACAGTCCGGCCCTATGCGGGCTTGGCTGGTTTGCGGTACTACGCCCTCAGGTCCCTATGTTGACAGCGTGAGCTCGGGAAGAAGCGTGCAATCTTGTTCGGGTCTCCATAGTTGTGCGGCGGTTCAGCAGGCGTGATTGGTGTGATGGGTTCTGTTTCCTCATGGCCACCACCTCCCGCAGCAAAGCCATGCACCTGTTCAAGCTCGTTGAGCGACATGCGCTTCTTCTTGATGTTGCCCTGAGCCGGCGAGTTGCCTGACTGTTGCCGGCGAAGCGGCTGCGGAAGATGGCGCGCCGTCGGCCTGTGCTGTGGCAGCCGCACTGGACCCTGCTGCTAATCCTGCTGCACAACCTGCTGCGCTGGATGATGCGTAAGGCACGTTGGGCCAGCCTGCACTGTTACTGCTGCCGTCGCCGTGTCGGGGCCGAAATGCATTGATGGGAATCGTTGGGCCGTGATGCTTCTTAGACGGCGCCTCGATGATGTCTGGAGTCACAGATACTGGAAAGGGACTCGCCGTGCGGGTGGCAGCGAGACCTTCTCGTTGGCCACGAGGCCTCTGGTCTGCACAAAGGCGGCGGACCGCGAGTGGGCTGGACCGCGGTTGGAGTAGGCGTCGATGATAGGGTGGACCATGACCGTCTGGCCGTGAATGGTTAGAATGGAGTTGGTCGGCACGTTGACCCAGCTCTCGCGCTCAAACGTCAGCGGCTCGCTGGCCACCAACACAACGTCGGCACCCTTGTCCCGTTGCTGCATCCGGTAGTCCTTGTTGTCACCTGGCGCCAGGCGCTTTTCCCACTGGCTGCCGGACGAGTAGTAAAGACTAGCTGCCTGATCTGTGGAGCTGTTGATGTAGCGTGTGCAGATGACGCTGTGGCCGTCGCTCAGCACAAAGTTGAGCAAGCTGCGGGTGTCGACGTTCTCAGCGTGGATTACGCTCTCAGGAATCTGGTCAATCAGTTCGTTGATGGTGGAAATGGTGCGTAGCATGGCTTTCCGCAGGATCTCAGGGCCAAAGCCTTCTCTGGCTGCGCGCTCGGTTGCAGCCATGCGCTCCAGCGTGTCGAGGAACAGGGCAAACGCCCACTCGCTGTCGGTGCACCATTGACGACGTGGTACCACTTGTCGGCGAGGCGCTCCGTCAGGCGGCGCTTAATGTGCTTCCAGCCGCCCAGGCCACCATTGTGCATAAACATGAGGCTGCCATGGGAGAAAGGGTGGCAGTTGTCTTCGCTGAGGGTGCCGTCGGTGGCGGCGCGAACGTGGGCGAAAACGAGGCGGGAGGCCGTCTTGCTGGCAATGCGTTCGAGGTTGGAGCAGTTCCAGGCAGGGATGGTGGAGCGGAAGAGGCAGGGGGTCTGGCCGAGTTTGGGGTCTGTGTAGAAGCCGATGCCAAAGCCGTCTGCGTTGTTCTGGCCGCGTCGGGTGTCCTGAAAATGTTAGGGGAAAGGAGACGTAAACGTAGGAGAGGCAAGAGGAGAGGGAAACGTACTAGTCGTAGACGAGCATCAAAAGACTGCTTGAGTATAGAATGGGTTGGGTCGAGAATTAGCTTCGAAAGCAGAATCTCATCGCTGCCCTTGTAAACCTGGGACTGTTAGAACGGGGGCCGGAGAGGGACCACGGGGTCAGTGAAGGCATACCAAGAAGCGGCACATGCTGGGCAGCCGGATACAGGACGTAGCAAGCGGTCGTCGGACCGGAGATTGTTGAGGTGTCGTGAGAGTCGTAAATGGGGTTCGCCAGCTCAGCGATTCGTAGAGAAAGAGGCAAAAGTCGATGTGGCGATGCCGGCGAGACGAGAATGGGAGGTCGGAGAGTCGGGATAAATTTTAGGCAGAGGAAGCGAGTGCGAGACAAAGCTGAATGCGAGACGAGAGAATGTAAGTAAAAAAGGGGCAGAGACACAAAAAGAAGACAACCGTGGTTGAGCTCGTGCGTCAAAAAAGAACAAAAGAGTCAGAAGACGACGAGACCAAAGATAGGCCAAAGGCGGCAAGAACGACAGGGTCATTAAAAGTTACTAAGCGAATTGGGGGACAGCGAACGTTGGCAAGTAATTAGCACATGAAGCCTCCATAATTAGTGGAGGCATCCGTCCCGGCGAAAGATTCTAGTGGCTCATCAAGCACCTAGTGGACGGCGACCTTGCTGTTTTAGCAGTGGGCCAGGCCTGGGCGAGTGAAGCAGTCCTTAAACTCTGCCCGGATCGCTGCTGCATGCAGGTCCCACCATTTATTATCCGCTGGGCGCTTGTGGCTACAGCAGTGTTGGGGATGCGCTGGAATGCATCAAGGCCGCAAGGCTGACAGTTTTAGTGCAGTACGAGTACTTGCCCACCAGCGCTGCTCCTGATGGAATTCCGCTAGCGGATGGCGACATCGACGGCAATCGCAGGAGGCAATGGCAAGATGCCAGGCTTGGCCTCGATGCCATCGTTCTTTTCTTGCGCGACTCGGCCGTCAGCTCCGCGCCGCATGTCGACCCACCTCACAGCTTACGAGTACTCGTAGAGTCACGATATCACAGAAGGTATATTTGCTTTTGCCCTTTCTGAACCGCCCTTGCTTGAATGAGGTGGCCACGCGGTTGCTCCTTGCCCATCGATCTAGAATCTGTCCTTCCTTGTCTTCGTGCCCAATTGAGGCGCAAGGCAATCTATTTACTTCCGGGTATGTGCATAAGCATCTGCCGTTGCAGGCTGCTTAGCAGACGACCAGCATTATGCGAGGGCTCTTCCACTGCCGCCATGCTTCCACTCTCCCATGCTCCATGCCGCCAGGGGCGCCATGTTTCTTCTGCGGCCTGCCTCATGAGCAGCTGCTGTACACGTGTAACAGCTTTTGTCCTGACCCGCGAGACTATCGGATGCCCTGGCGTCTGCGAAACTCGTCGCTGTGGCACTGATGCGTGGCAATCTACACGTGTCGCCTGGTACCACGGCTGTCTGCGACATACTGACTGCTGCTATTTCTCTTATTCTTTGTATTGTTCTTTGTATTATTCTTCACTCCAGGCGGCGTGCAACCCTTGTGTCCTGCCTGCACATCCCAAATGGGCGCAAGGATGAGCCTTGCTCGAAACACCCGAGTCGGCAATTCGTCGGCGCATTCTCGTGAGGGACAAGAAGAAAAGGATAAAAAATGAGACAGGCACATCCATCTTCCAAGATTTAAATTTTAAAAGCTTTCTCTGTGTGTCGTTCGTTGTGTGTTGCTCGTGTACATCAGGCCTTCCAATCAGTGGATAACTGCATACTGACGTCGTACTCTCTTAACGAGGCGGCCACTACCAAACGCGACTCACTTGCACTTTTATCGTACGTTGTTATCGTGGCAATTTCACGTGATGCTACTGCGCGGGGCTAAGACCAGCTGCCGACCACCGGCCCAGCAAAGTGGCGGTGGGAATCCCGCCACAAAACCAGGAGCGACACCCCCGTTTCGGCCTTCGTCACAAGGCAGCCAAAAAGCGACACCTGACGGAGTAGGACAGCACATACAAGAAAAAAGTGAGGGCCGATTTCATCCTGCCATTGGACCCGACCAACGGCCTGCATTTTTTCGATTCCTCGCTGATGCGACACGTCGTATCCGACCGCACCCCCTTCCGCGCCCTTCTCGGGGCCCAACAGACGATGACAAGGCCGTCCGCCGTCTCCAACATTTTCGATGTTGCCAGCATTCTGGCTTGAATCACGATAATTCGAAGACGCCGACAATAGACCGACGAGACGACGTCCTGATTAAGACACCGTTGATTACCACGAATAACACAACACATACGACGCATACTTCCACAGCTCTCCTCACTGACACTATGAGTGGACGGCGGCTCGCTGCCGGCGCCCTCGGGCCGCTGGCACGCCGCGGGTTGGCCCAAAACACGATCCGCCATTATCACCACCAGCGCATGCCTGTTGGTGGGCTGCAAAGGCTCGATACCACGCCCGTTCGTGCAGCCCGGCGGCGTGTCGGCTTCCCCGTCAACGGCTATCACAATGCCGTGATGGTCCGCAACGCGTCGTTTGCCCGTTTCATTCCGCAGCTTGTGATGAAGTTTGCACGGATTCCGGCAACGTTTGGCGGACTGATGATCGGAGCTGCCGCCTGGGTTCAGTACCAGGCAATTCGTACGTTCTTTTAGGCTCTTCTTGATCATCCTCGATATTGGGGCCCCACTAACAACTACAGAGGTTGGCAACTCGGCCTATGACGTATTTACAAGCACACGAGATAGCTTGACCGGAGCGGCAGCAAACGTCTGGGACGGCGCCGTGGACATTGCCGGCCAGACGAAGCAGGGCTGGGCAAACACCAAGGACCAGCTGGGCGTGAATGAGCTTTGGGACAAGATCATGCACATACACGAAGGGATTGGTGGCGGTTCTGGTGGTAGCGGCGGCAATGGAGACAAGGAGCCTGACGTGGCAAGGGCACAGCGGCAGCAGCGGCACGGGTGCAGCAGCGTACGGCTACGGCAGCTCCGATGGCGACGACGACGACAAGAAGCGCGACCGCAGCAGTGAGAACGCCCGCAACGACCAGATGATGGTCTTCACCAAGAAGATGATTGAGATCCGCAACATCCTGCAAAAGGTCGGCCAGTCGAGCACGCTGACGCTGCCGTCCATTGTCGTCATCGGCTCACAGTCCTCTGCAAGAGCTCGGTGCTCGAGGCCATTGTCGGCCACGAGTTCCTGCCCAAGGGCTCCAACATGGTCACGCGGCGGCCCATTGAGCTCACGCTCGTCAACACGCCCGAGTCCAAGGCCGAGTACGGCGAGTTCCTGACCTCGGTCTGCGCAAGATTAGCGATTTTACGTCCATCCAGCGCACGCTGACCGAGCTGAACCTGGCCGTGCCCGACTCCGAGTGCGTCTCGGACGATCCCATCCACCTTACCATCTACTCGCCCAACGTGCCCGACCTGTCACTTATCGACCTGCCGGGCTACATCCAGGTGGTAGGCCACAACCAGCCACTCGAGCTCAAGCAGAAGATCTCGGAGCTCTGCGACAAATACATCCAGCCGCCAACGTCATCCTGGCCATCTCGGCCGCCGACGTCGATCTGGCCAACTCCACTGCCTGCGTGCCAGTCGCCGCGTCGACCCTCGCGTGAGCGCACCATTGGCGTTGTGACCAAGATGGACCTGGTCGATGCCACGCGCGGAACGTCAATCCTGCAGGACAAGCAGTACCCGCTGCGTCTGGGCTATGTGGGCGTTGTGGCGCGGGCGCCGCAGTCGATTGGCGGGTTGTTCAAGAAGGGCAGCAGCGGCGACGGCAGCGCGCTCATGAACCTCATCTCCAAGAACGAGGATTCGTTCTTTTCGGCACACCCACTCGAATTCGGCCCCAGCGCCGACGTGTCTGTCGGTACGGCCACGCTGCGCAAGAAGCTATGAGCGTGCTGGAGCAGACCATGTCCGCTAGTCTTCAGGGCACGACGGACGCCATCCGTCAGGAGCTCGAGGAGGCGACGTACGAGTTCAAGGTCCAGTACAATGACCGCCCGTTGTCGGCCGAGTCCTACTTGGCCGAGAGCCTCGACGCCTTCAAGCACTCCTTTAAGCAGTTTGCCGAGGAATTCGGCCGCCCGCAGATGCTGCAGCTGCTGAAGCGCGAGCTGGACCAGCGCGTGCTGGACCTGCTGGCCAGCGCTACTGGAACAAGCCCATCACCGACCTGTCGGCCTCCGTGCCGGAGCCCGATGCTCTGGCCGACCTGCCCAAGGCCGACCCGGACTCGCTCTACTGGCACCGCCAGCTGGATGCGTCGACGTCGCAGCTCACCAAGCTGGGAATCGGCCGTCTGGCCACCAACGTGGTCGCAACCAACCTGCAGGCCGGCGTCGACAAGCTGATTGCGCAGTCCAATTTCGTCAACCACCCGTTTGCGCGCCAAGCCATTGTCGAGCGGCATCGAGCATTCTGAACGATCGCTTCTACAGCACCAGCGACCAGGTCGAGAACTGCATAAAGCCCTACAAATTCGAGATTGAGCTCGAGCAGCGCGAGTGGGACGCCGGCCGCGACCACTCGGCCGTTGTACTCAAGGACGAGCTGACCGCGTGCCAGGACGCGCTCAAGAAGCTCGAGAACAGCGTCGGCGGCCGCCGTAAGCTCAACGAAGTCATCAACTTTGTCGACAAGGCTCGCCGTGGCGACGTTGTCGTCGAGGGCGAGGGACGCAGCGGCGCTGGCGGCTTCAGTGCCGCTCTTTTGCAGAGAGGTACGCTTTTTTCTTTCTTTCTTTTTTTGGTCCTCGCTTCGCTCTTTTCATGTGGCTCATTCTTTTTCGTTCTTGGTCGTAATCTACTGACACGCATTTTAGGCCGCGAAGCTGTCTTCCTCCGTGACCGCGCCGACATTATCAACATGCGCCTGCTGGCGGCCAAGTCCAAACAGTGCCGCACCATGGACAACAAGTACTACTGCCCGAGGTCTTCCTCGACGCCGTCGCCACCAAGCTCGCCGGCACCGCCGTGCTCTTCCTCAACGTTGAGCTGCTGTCCGAATTTTACTACAACTTCCCGCGCGAGCTCGACCAGCGCCTCGGCCGCCACCTGACCAACGACGAGATTGAGCGCTTCGCCAAGGAGGACCTCAAGATCCGCCGCCATCTCGAGGTGATTCGGCGCAAGGAGCTGCTGGAGCTGGTTCTCGAAAAGATGGAGAGCCTGCGGCAGCTGGACGGCCGCGAGAAGTCGCGTCGCGGCAGCAATCTGTCCAGCGGAACCGGCAACGACAAGGGCAAGTCGGGTAGCCGCTGGGGTCTTTTCTAAGGAGGGCTTCAAGGAGGCTTCTTGAACTTGTCGCCCTATGCGATGTTTATGGGAGTTTTCGAGGCGTTATGTTTCTACCCTTTCCATTCTTGTTATCTTTATTCGTGATTTTCATGAAAGTCTTTCTCAGTCTCGTCCTTTTCTATCTCCTTGTCTTGGACTTTGGATTTTCCCACTCTTTAGACGAATTATGCCCTTTTTCTATCAACGCCCACTCTCCTCATTTCACCCCCCTTTCGCCCACGTTTGTTGTCACCGGAAATCATGATGGTCATCACAACACACTTCACACTTTACATGACACTATAGCACCCCGAGAAGATGACGCAAATACCCTCCTCGAATGTACGACTGTTGAATAGAGCTTTACCTGACAGCAATGACGGGCATGATAGTGACCGAATGCGCAGTAGACGTGAATGTGAACGTAGATGCCTCGTAAATCAAAATGCCAGGTTTATATGGCTATGCTAGAACGATTATAAGGAGTATATACAAAATCATAAATAGTCAAAATCTTACTTTGAGCTCGTCTCATCAAACCCTGTTCTGCCCTCCTCGTCTTCCCCTCTCCTTGAATGCCTCAACCATCAACACTCGTCTGAATGGTCACCTCCCAGCGCAGACTGTTGCCCGGCCGTAGCCTTCTCCCAGACGGTTTTGGACAACACGGGCAATACGCGACCGCAGCTGGCGCAGCGTGGCATCATCGCCGCAGCCTTGGGCCACGCGCACGCGCAGATTGGCCATGCACAGCCCGTAGTGGACCTGCCAGAACTGGGCATCCTCGACACGAGCAATCTGGGGCTCGGCGGCAATCTCGTCGAGAACCGAGGCCACGGTGGGCGTGTTCTTTTCAAGGGCGACCGAGACAGGCGCCGTCGAGGAGGGAAGCGTCGGCTGAAGGGGTGACGCCGCCGCCGACGCTGACGACGACAATACGGGAGTGGATCTAGCTGACGCCGACACGCCTGCACTGGATCCGCCCTCTTTGCCCGAGTAGGACATGAGCAGCATGAGGCCCTGAGCGACCGCCAGGCGCGCGCCGAGCATCAGCATGGACACGGCAATGGTGGCGCACAGCAAGCGATCGAGCCAGGTCTGCACAGCGACAAACATGAGCAGCACGAGCGACACGGTCATGGTCAAAAAGTGGAAGGGGTTGGCCAGCAGAGCGAAGGCCCAAGCTCGATAGCAGCGACGCGGCCGACGATAGCCATGTGAGAAACGACGCAATGATGCCATTCTTGCCGGCGAAGCGCGGACGGGAGCGACACCGTGCAGCAAAAGCAGTGCGCGGCGGATGCGAGCGTGGTTGCCGAGGCCGTAGGCGCTGACCAGCGTGCTGGCAAAGGCAGCGAGGGCGGGAATGTCGACGGTGCCCGGGTGAATATAGCGGGTGTGGTGGTGGCCGCTGTGGCTGCCAATGTCCATGTGGGGCACGACGACGTGGTGGTTGGCAGCCGCGGCCGCAGCGTTGACAGCTGCAGCCACTTCAGCAGCGTGATGTGGGCGGCATGTGCATGGCACTGGCGGTGGTCGACGCCGTAGCGGCTTCGAGGCAGTCTTTTAGGTCGTGGCTTAGCAAGTCAAAGCCGCCAAAGACCAAGAAGATGCTCATGGCGAAGCCGGCAAGCACCTCGGCGCGGCGCAGGCCAAAGGGATGGCGGATGGTGGAGCGGCGCCAGACCTCAAAGTTGCCGAGCACGTCGACAGCGACGCAGACGGTGGCCGAGCCGACATCAAAGAACACCAGGTGGGACAGGGCTGTCAGGGCTAGGCTGTCGCCACCCTCAGCTGCGCACAGAAACACAAAAACGGCAACGGCCGCGTGGCACATGCACCAGTAGAGACGCAGGCGCTGGTCGCGTTGCATGCTTGCCCAGGCCTCGCGCAGGGTCGGGACGGGAAGGGATGCTGGCAGGACAGGCGGCGGACGCGACGGCGGTTCCTGAAAGATTTGGTGCTGCGCAGAGACACTACTGTGCTTGTACTATGGCCACGACGAAGGCCAATGTTCTGGAGAGGGAGGGTTAGCTATAGCCATTCAATGGCGAGAAACCATTGGCCCGGCGGCGAAAGACAGACTCACCGACTTCACCGGCGATGTGGAAATGTATTGTGTCTGGAAGTTGAAGGGGTTGCCGGCTGGCGTGCCACCAATCGTGATAGGCGCCGAGTTCGCCGGCGACGACGAAAGAAATGTTTGGTCGTCCATGGCGCCGGCTGGGGACCCAGGCGCAGCGGGCGGGCGCAGGAGGCTGCTTCTGCCGCGGCCGTGGAGATGAGAGTCGGGACTGAGGAGGTTCGAGCCGAGCGAAGACGAGAAGACGGGCGAACGCGGCGAGCGAGGGGGGCAGAACCAGAAGCAGGCGGAGGAGGTGGCGGCGATGCAAAGTCGAGAGATGGCGACGGGCTGCGTCTCAACAGGGCCGCGTCGTGCGCGTTGAGCGGCTGGCCGTCGAGGCTGGCGTCAGTATCGTCAAAGTCAAAGCGAAAGGGATGGTCGGAGCCGGCGGCAGTCGCAGCGTTGCTGTCGAGCTGGCTCAGGTCAAGGATGCTGCTGCCTTCGCCAGTGCCGTCGAAAGTCGGCTCGAGGAGGATGGACGGCGGCCGTGGGCGGCGTCCCGGGCGGTTGCAGGAGCGGCGAAAGGAGAGTCGCTGTCGATGACTGGGGAGGGGAGGGACACGGAGAGGGAGGGCGGTTCCAAGCCGGACGCCATGTGCCACGTGGAGAGTGGGATCGTGGATGGGTCAAAGTTGGTGGAATGTGGTGAAAGTGTGAAGCCTTTGCAACTTGCAGACTTGCAGCCGCGCTGAATCGCGAGAGAAGCTGCCCGATCCGGCACTGGTCTGGCCAATTCGCTCCTGCAGTCGCTGGTGCCTTCTGCTGGTGCCATCCAGGTGCAGGAATACGGGTATTTGTGGGTGCTGCGGGTAGCGCTTTCCTCTTTCCCTGGCCGTCGTGTTTGTTGTGAGGTCGTCCCTGCTTTTTTGGGCCTAGCGGGCGTGACTCTTCAGGGGGGAGTCGAAGGAGACGACTGTGGGTGTCTTGATCGTAGTTGGGGCAAGAGCGACCTTGCAGTATGCAGGTAAGCGGGTTGTCGTGTCCGGAGGGCGTTCTATCTTGCTTTCTTGCTTGAATACGAAGTTCTCGAGGCATCGAGACGTGAGGCTCAGTTCGAGAGGGAAGGATGCACAAGTTGGGGTCGTTTCGTCCGAACAACGGCCATCCCACACGCATTTCCGTCTTCATGCCAGGGTCGGGCCTGGTTCTGCGGCTTTGATAACGGTCCAATGCGGCCACTAATATGCGGCCGAGGTCTCCAAAGACTGCGCCCGATGGCGCACTTTTCAACCAACAGGGCGCCGCGCCAGGCCCCTTTCAGGCCTTTTAGTCCAGTGACGTCGTCTTTATACTGGCAGAAAGGCCACCTACGAAGCAAACTCTAGCGGTCTAGCCTCTAAAGTCTGGAGCTAGAGCTTAGGACACTACGGGGCCCTTCTACAGCGGGCGCGCACACACGCATTGGCGCATAACAACGACCAGGATAGTGCTGCTAGGCCACTTTCAAGCAAAAGTACTTTGTAGACAAGCAATCGCGCGAAATCAAGGGAAACAGAAGGACAACCATCCGGTCAAAGACCACGGCACTGCGACGCGACAACCGCGACCGACGCGCCATTCAACGACGCTTGGGAGGCTTTGGCCCGGCCTTGTGTCTTACAGCTTATCGACGCCCCATTTCCCACGCCGGACAGGCGAAATCGCGCTGCGCCATGGCGAACTAGAGGACCTCGCTTCGACGACGACGACGACAGCTGCTGCCGGTCGTGATGGACACATCACCAATAAGAGTGGCCAGCCGCCACAGGGGCAATCACATCGGCGTACCACGAGTGGCTCGAGCGGCTCGAGCATGCTCTCGCGCATGCCCTTGCCCCATGTGGAATCGGGCGCCGACCACGGCTCGCCGCGACATGACGGCGGCTGCGAAGACGGCCAGGACGACAAGAAGTCGATGCAGAACCTAAGCTACGGCGGTGCGACACAGTACCAGCCCCAGCTACACAACCCCTACACGCCGCCAACCCAGACCGGCCAGGAGATGCCCTCTTTCGAGCAACAGCCGCAACAGCCGCAACAGCAGCAACAGACGGGAAAGACACGGCGACGACGTGGCTCGCTGCGCAAGGTGGCCCTCCTCGGCCGTGGCAGCAATCTCCAGACCGAACGACGAGCACCGCCTCTGAAGCCTGTACCTTTGAGCGCCGTGTCCGCAGCTGCAGCAGCAGCCTCATCCTCGACATCTTCGACATTTTCTGCGGCGCCTCTACCAGGTTCAGGGAGTCACGACGGCAGCAGCCTCAGTGGTAGCGGTGGACACGGAATAGCTGGAGGCCCCATTGGTGGTGGCAACGCTGTAAGCGGTGGTGGCAACAGCGGAAGCAGCGGGCTGGGTATATCTGACATCACCCGCGGCCGTCGATGGAGGGCTATGCGAGCCGGGCTGCATCGGCGGCTGTGGCAGCTGCCCTGCTGAGCCCGACGCCCAAGTCGGCCAAGCAGACGTCCAAGCTCCTGCCAAGGACATCCGTTGATGGCAACGATGACCACAGCACCCTTGGCCCGTCCCCATCTGCAGCGGCGGGAGGCGGAAGTGCTCGGCGCCACGATCGACGGCGAAGCAGCAGCAGCATCTCCTCGCCTATATCGAGCCGTCCGCCCAAGGTTCCGCCCACTGTACCGGCTGCGTCGTTCTCAACGATGGACGACGAGGACGCACGGCACATGGTCCCCAAAAGCGGCCCTACGAGCAATGGTGGAAGCAACATCAACACCAATAGCCATGCGCCCACGAACAGAACAGGGGTACTGGGCTGGTGCTACAGCGGCAGCTGCAGCAGCTGCCGCGGCTACATCGATACTTCGGCGAGCAAGCGGCGATGGTGGGATGAATGGCGAGACTGCTGCTGCGACTGGACGTCTTTTGTTCCCCGCGCAGCCTGCGTTCCAGCGACGTCGTGGTGGGAGCGGCGCCGGAGCACAGCTGCTCCAGCAGCAACAGCCGGGTCAGCAAGCGGCAGGACAGCAGCCGGTGCTGGCGCCGCTGCAGAAGCCGTCGCTACACCAAAGAAAGATGTCACAATCGCAGCAACACCTACATCAACAGCAGCAGCACAAGCAGCAGTCGCCGCCGCTGTTACAACCAGCACATCTTCAAGAACATTCGCATCCGCCAACGCAACGACTGCACCACCATCACCAACATCAACAACACGCACAAAACCTGCAGCACCAGCCGTCGCCACTACACCATCAACAGCTCGTCCAGCAGCCACCGCCACCTAAGCAGCGTGCCAAGTCACCACTTGCTCTGACTGATCTGGCCAACACCACGCTGCAGCAGCCATCGTCGTCTTCTGCCGCTACGACTGCCGAGGTCGGTGGCGTTGGCGTGGGTGTGGGCGTGGGTGTTGGCGTCGTCGGGTCAACGTGGCGGTCAACGTCGGCGCCGACCCGGACTGGGACTATGCCGAGACGGCCTGGTGGGCTGGGTCATGCTGATTGTGACATGGGTCGTCTTTGTAACGGGCATGGGCTCGTGCCTCGGCGTGTGGAGCTGGGCCTGGGACGTTGGCAAGACGCCGTACGCGCCGCCTGAGCTCGAAGACGACCCGACGCTGCCGATTGTGGGCTACTACCCGGCTCTGCTGATTCTGACTTGCGTTATGGCTTGGGTGTGGGTGGTGGTCGCCTGGATTGGCATGAAGTACTTCCGGCACGCCAAGATCAGTGGTGACTGAGGGAAAGCAAGCAAGATTGATAAAGCTCATAAAGAGAGTGGGAGGGACATTGGAACTTGCCTATACATCAGCGGCATCGTCAAATTCAGGGGTCAGACGGCAGGTCGATTTAACCAGTGGCGAGATACGATCCAGATACGAGCAATGACAATAATAAGGCCTCAATACAAGGCAGGCTACAGCCTTGTGAAGGGACGTAAATAAAGTAGACAGCCGCCTGGCGCAACCAGGATATGATCATCCAGCTATTGACGGCCGTCCCATTGGCGCTGTGCATTAGCCGACTCAGTGCACTCTGACACGACGTGTTGGTCGAATCGTTGTGCTGTTGACTCCTACCAAGCGAGCTGCCGAGGTCCATTCCCACAATGACTACATGTAGCGCCCAGGCTTCAGGCGGGTAAAAGCGAGCGACCCCCAGCATTCAGCGTCAAAAACGCCCTGTTTTGACCCCGGCTATTCATCCCGCCCGCTAAAGTTGGCGGCCGGCTGCCATCCTGACCCCAGGCACTGGGCGTGTTAGTGCCACCCGCCCCCGCAAAATCACAGACTTGGTACTTTGGAGAGGTAAGCTCCAGCTCGCGAGCCAGCCCATGGAAGGCGAGGGCGATCGACTTCCCAGGACTTTTATCTTCACTCCGTTGTTTGAACTCTCTCCTTTTCTATTTGTGCTTCCTTTTTCTTTTTCGACCTGCATCCCAGCCTCGCCGACTCACCAACACGAGCGCATCCTCTCACATCTTCCCCATGGCCACGGTTCCTCCTTTGACCGGCATCAAGGTGCTCGAGTTTGCCGGCCTGGCACCCTGGTACGTGGCACGTGCTGCTGGACGAACATGCATTTTGTGCATTGACAAAGTCTAACACCGCAGGCCCTTTGCTGGCGTGTTCTTTGCCGATGCCGGCGCAGATGTCCTCCGTATCGACCGCCCCGTAAAGGGCCGCTCTCACACCCTAGCGCCAACGTGCCCGACATTACCAGGATCTGCTCGCCGCCACAAGTCGTCCATTGCCGTCGACCTCAAAGACAAGGCCGGCGTCGCCCTCGTCAAGGAGCTCGCTACCACGGCCGATGTCATCATCGACCCTTTCCGCCTGGCGTCCTTGAGCGCCTCGGCCTGGGCCCGGATGTCCTGCAGGCCGCCAACCCGCGCCTGGTTTACGCCCGCCTCAGTGGCTTTCGCCGCGACGGCAAGTACAAGGACATGGCCGGCCACGACATCAACTACCTGGCCATATCTGGCGTGCTCTCCGTGCTCGGCCGCAGCGGCGAGAAGCCCACGCCGCCCTTGAACATTCTGGCTGATTTCGCCGGCGGCGGCCTGATGCTGGCCGTCGGCGTGCTGCTCGCGCTCGCGTCGCGCCAGCAGACGGGCCAGGGCCAGGTGGTCGAGGCCAACATGGTGGACGGCGCCTCGTACCTGGCAACGTTCCCGCGCTTTGCGCTCAAGACGCCGCTGGGCCAGCACGCGCGCGGCGAGAACCTCTTGGACACGGGCTGCCCCTACTACGACACCTACGAGACGAGCGACGGCGGCTTCATGGCCGTTGGCCCATTGAGCCGCAATTTTTCCAGCTTCTCGTCGAAAAGCTCGGCCTGGGCGGCCAGCAATGGAGACCCGCCGCCACGATCGCACGCAGTGGCCGGCGCTGCGCACGGCGCTGACAAATGCCTTCCGCAGTCGCACCCGCGCGAGTGGGAGGCCGTGTTTGACGGCACCGACGCCTGCTGCACGCCCGTCCTGGGCTTCCCCGAGATGGAGGCGGGCCGCGCTTCGGGCGCACGTGAGGGCGACCTGCGCCCCGCTGTGGCCCTGCGGTCGACGCCGCTGCTGGCTGTGACGGACGCTGCCAAGTCGCTGGGCGTCAGCGAGGAGGTGCGCAACCGCCGCGGCCAGGGCAAAGGCGTTGCCGGCGAGGGCTACGAGGCCAGGCGCTGCGACCCGGCCAAGGCGGCGAAAAGGTGCTAAAGCAGTGGCGCGGCTGGACCAAGGGCAGCGAATACGACGTGCACAACGGCGGCCTCGTGCTCAGGGGCGGCGAGAAGGCCCGGTTATGAGAGGCCAAGAGCCAGAGGAGGCGGCAGAAGGAGAGACAAGAGAGCGTTCATTGAATGATTTGACGTACGTACGGTAGCACATCTGCTCTCCGTAGTCTGGTTCCATGTATATAGTGTTTTCTTACGTGCGTTTGTTCTGCTTACGTAACTGTATCAGGGCTGGTGATGGAAAACCGTGGATGGTATCGAGTTCGATTAAATGTGTAACAACAGACGTAATCTGATCTAATTGGGACAAGGAGGAAGTATAGAAGTGTGAGCGAGAAACAGAAAAAGGCACGGCAATGGTGTGATATGGAGTAGATGTGTTCTTGTATGGAACAGGGTCGGACAGTATGGGAGGACGCGTTGTATGAGGAGACTTGAGAGAGGTAGACCGGGAGCGCAAGACAGCAAACTAGGACGGGAAAGGAAGGCAAGTAAAAAAGATGAAAAGATGCAAGGCCAGACGAGTACTGCCCAGAAACCCCCAGACAAGAGGACTCCCCAGCAGTAAGCGATAAACCAAAAAGGCGCAAACCGGCCCATCGAGCAGGCTGGAGAAGAGAAGAGGGGGAAGGGGAGGAGAGGACGTGAAAAGAAGGGTGCAAACAATGTCGTCCATTTGTGTCCGTCGCTGTCTCTTCGTCTCCTTGAAGCTCGCATTGCCCGGCATCCCATCCAACACCTGCCTGCCAATCCGACGTTTCGGTGATGTTTTCGCTCTACTGCACCTGCGACACGACCTCGCTGGCCTTGGCCAGGGCGTCGACCATCGCCTGGCACTCCTTCCTCCGCCGCACGGTGTAGTCGCTCTCCTTGAGCAGGTCGTCGAGGGTGTCCGTCCGGTACATGTTCTCGAGCAGCTCGCGCTGCATCTCGTCTTTTGTGAATCTAGTCTGTCAGTGGGGTGCTGCATGGGTACAGTATGGAACGAGCGTGGCAAAGAGCGACTTACTGCACAAGGTTCAGCATAATGGCCTTGGGAACCATGTCAATCATTGTGCGCCTGACAATGTTGTAGTAGGACTGGATGAGCAGCTTGATGACCTCGACCTCGACGTTTTCGCGCTCCGAAAGCGTGCCAGACGCCTTCAGCATGGCGGGCGGTGCCTCCATGGCGGCGGCCTTCTTCTTGTTCTTGGCGGCAAAGAAGCTGCCAAAGAAGCCGCTCTCCTTGTCGCCTTCGAGCGAAGGGCTGGCGGCGCGAGCAGGCGTGGCGGCGGAGGCGGGCAGCGGCTTGCCCGTCTTGGGGTCAACCTGCACAGGCTTGGGGGGTTGTGGCGCTCGTTGACGATGGCCATGGCGCGGTGGCCGTTGAGGAAGTCGGGGTGGCCCGTGTTGATGTAGCAGGCCTCCATGGACACGAGGTCGCGCACCAGCTTGTTGGTGGGCTCCATGGCCTTCTTGAAGAATGAGATGACCACGGCATGGATCTTCTCCTTGAGCTGCGGGTAGCGGCGGAAGAGTGACTTGCTCAGAGAGTGGGTCAGGATGCGCACCAGCTCGTCATACACGAGCGAGATGCACTTGAGACTGGGCTCCTCCAGGCGCTTGATCTGCTGCTTCACAATCAGCTCAAAGGCGGTGTGCAACAAACAGCGCGGGCGACGAGCCGGACGAGTTGTAGAGGATGGTGCGAATGTCGACGTCCTTGACCTGGTCAAAGGGATCAATGGCCTTGACACCGTTGGAGTACAGCTCGTGGAACACAAAGGAGATACGGCACCGCCCGACAGCTCGGTGCTCGACAGCTCGGTGTTGTTGCCATCCAGGACAGTCCGCCAATCGTTGGTGAACTCGGTGATGATGTTGAGGACGACGTTGGCGTTGTTGCCCAAGATGGAAGGGCCCAGGCTCTCGAGCTCGGCCGAGTACTTTTGTAGGGAACCAGCGATGCGGGCCTTGATGTCGGGCAGGGTCTGCTTGATGTGCATGAGCAGGATCAGGTTGAGCTTGCGGGCCAGGTACGGCGTGCCGCAGTAGGAGCTCTTGTTGCGGTAGGCCTTGTGGGTCTCAAAGAAGTTCTTCTCGGCCTCGAGGGACATCTGAATGGGCTTCTTGTTGTCGATATCGCGCTGGCCACGGTTGACGACGGGGACGTAGCCGAGGCGCAGGGGAATGATGCGACCGGCCAAAATGTCGACGACATCGGTACCCTCGTCCATCAGGTCGACCTTGGTCAGGACACCAATGGTGCGCTGGCCCTCCGGGTCGACCTCGCGGGCGAGCTTGAGACCGTCGGAGTTGGCAAGATCCTGGTTGGCGGCGGTGACGGCGAGAACGATGGCGTTGGGCTTCGAAATGAACTTCATGACCATGTCGCGGATCTGGCGCTCAATGTCGCGGGGCTGATCGCCGACGGGGACCTTGGTCAGACCGGGCAGATCGACAAGGGTCAGATTGAGGACGTTGGGCGAATAGACGCGCAGGTTGATGGGGGCAGGGGAGATGCCGGCATTGCGGCCGACCTTGGCCTCCGTCTCGCGGCTGATCTCGTCGCGGATCTTGTTGAAATCAAAGAACTTTTGGCCGGGGATGTGCAGGAACTCGCCCCACTCGTCGCATTGGCGGCCTTGTCGGTGCCGTTGGCGACGTCGTCCGTGACGCCGTTTTCATTGCTACCGCTGAGCGGTTGATGAGCTGCAGCACGAGCGGCCGCCGTGTGACGATGCCGGAACCTCGGGGAAGGCTGTCGTGTGTTAGTATTGAGGACCATCGTCATCGTCATCGCCGTCCTCTTCTTCAACGTCCACCCCGCTCTACTCACAAATCACGGCCCACAATGTTCTCGAGCACCGAACTCTTTCCGCTCGACTGGCTACCGACGACGACAATCTGGGGGAGGTCGATGGGGTTGTTGACGTTGATGGTCACGAAGACGTCCTGGAGCTTGTTGACAAGCCTAATCAGACGTTAGCTAGAGAGCACAGAATGCATGGAGAGACGAGGGACGCCAAGACGCACTGGATCAGGGCCGGATCGGAGATACCACCCGGCGTGGCCAGGCTGCTATGGCCGGACATGGTTACTAGATGCTGCTGAGCGCGGCGAGATCGACTGGTAGGAGATATCGGGTGGGAGGGCAAGCGTGTGCCGCAAGGAGACCGAAACCGAGACTGAGCCCTATTTCAGGGGGCTTCGATGCAGGTCGCAGAGAAGGGCGCGTGAGGGCAAGCTGTCGACACAGGGTGCGGATGGCGTTGGTATCCGATGGATCAGACACAAAGACCGGGGATAGTCTCGGTGTGGGCGGTAAGCGGCCGTAGGAGGAGGCGGATCGATAGGAAGAGGAGGTGTGGTTGTCTGTTTTGTCGGTGAAGCTCCGACAGCTGGCGATGATGCAGGAGAAGCTCAACAAGGGGCGTCTCCAGGAAAGCAAAAAGACGTGCGATGCAGAGCTCGGATGCAAAGTGACAGGCGCAGCAATGGGAGAGGTGGAAAGCGTGACGTGTGGGATGCGGACGCCTTTTTTTGTGTGGTGGGATTTGGTGGTGGAAGGTTGATTTGTCGCTTGGGGGAAACGGTGATGCCTGGTGGCCGATAGCAAACGCCACACACAGGGGGCGACGACGCATTGCTGGCAAGACCCGCACAGCAACAGCCGCAAGCAGGTGCAACCAAGCGAGCCAACGACGTCTCTCCCCCACCTCCCCATTATGGGTAATTGCAGCTGTGTCTTGGCCGGGATGATGCGTCATGTGACCTGGTCTGGCGCGCCATAGGGCGATTCTGCCGCGTGGCACCGCCCTTGATCTCCCAGGCACCCGTATTCCCTTTATCCCCCTGTAACTGTAGTGCACTTGGGGCTTTCTAGCCGTATATTTCTGGAACAGGGCACTACAAAGTACTACTCAGTCTCGTCGTTGCCAGGCGAGCTAGATCCCTACTCAGTAAATGACCCGCCCAGACTCGACTCTCAAACATATCACTGATGCAGGCTGAATGAAACAAGGACGTAAGCAAGGACGCGGTACAAGCAGACAAGGCAGACGAAGCACCGAAAGGATGAAACTCAACCAAAGGCCCCATGAGAGGCTGGACTGGTTACAAAATAGCACGTACGGGGTGCAAGAAATCAGATGGCGAGTCAGAGTAAGCCGAAACGTCAACATTCCTCCAGGAAATCTATCTTCGAATGTCACGTGGGTATCCGGCAAGGAGCAAGCAGACGCCGCGCTCGCAGTGCGCCTGCGCATACACAGAAGCTGCAGATGATTACATCTACGTACGAACCATGCCTGCTGCTATCTTCGCCAGAGAACCCTGACTTCGCCCTGATCGGTATGCAGACCGCCGATACGATCGGTTCTCACAACAAGGACGTTCTCAGGCGCGAGCGAGAACGAGAAACTTGTAGAGGCCGCGTTCAAGGCAAATGCCAAAGAACACACCGATACAAAGCACGTAACCTCCAAACAGGTAGGTTGTTTGCCCTGTGTCAAGTGTTCAGGCTCTCACACCATCTACTTTCATCATTCTGCTTGGCCCAACTCCTAGGGTACTAGTTATTCCAAACACTGATCGATGCTCAAGTGGCAGCCTCGTGGAAGCTCTCTCCGAGTCAGCCATCTCAGAAGACGCGCGGCCGATGAAGACTTTCATTAAGCACCTTGTGCAAGACGAGGTTGCCAGGAAGGCAGGAGCAGGTTTTCTTGGTATATGGTGACGATGAGAAGATGAAGTTGGACGGAAAACACAACTGGAGCAGGGCGTTAGAATGGTGACGGCAGTTTTTCAGCACAAAACACACCCAGGAGTGCCGCACAGCGAAAGCACCCGGGCTCCTAAGAAGGTCGAGAGGAATCGGTTAGAATGCAGGGTGGCCTGAGAAATCAACGTGGGAACCAACCAAATGAGTTGACCAAAAACTGTATGGTAGATAGGAGCGATTTCGGGGTCAGAGAGCATGCCCATGTTCTGGAGATTCTCCCCATACAACAATTATCAATACACATTCTGACCGTTATGAGTCCGGTGTTGTGCACTCGTCGAAAGTCTCAAGACGCTTGGGGTTGTTGGTGACATGTATGGAAGCTCCGAATCAAGTAATGCCCAGAAGGCGGTCCATTCAGATTTGCGGATGTATGTGGTATGCTGACTTCCAATGCTTTTCTGGGACCCACTTGAGCCTTCTGTGGCCGGTACAAGTCATGCGTACACATCCCATGCCGCCTACCGGCACACCTCGGCAATAGAGGCATCAAGACCCTCCACGGCCACGGGCCGCCCAGCCTCGTACGGCTTTCGAATGGGTGTCATATACTGCAGAGATTCGATACATGGAATATATCGATCCCGGCCACCCATCTATGGCGACTGGACTGATACCGAAGCAAAGAATATACACTGCGGTACGCCCCGCCTATAGTATTCCCGTTAGAGGGAACCACCGAGGCCCTCCGCGACGGCCATCGGATTCAGTCACCACGCAAGCCGCACTGGCGGCATACGAAATGACCAGTCTATATACGTGTTGCCTATAACGACTGAATCGTGCGGAAAGAGGAGTGGGAGAGAGAGCGCGATCGTTAATACGAAATTCGTGGACGAAGGGCTGGATGGCTGGCTTGGTACTTTGACAGGCCTCAAGCATACATGCCGATCAACAGCGGTGTACTTTGTAAAGCTGGATTTCCAAAAAGCTGTGATGCGAGGGCGGCAGTGGGACACGAAAGTGGTACAAGGTCGGTGGGAGGTCGGTGGGTGACCACGAAAGTCGCAAAACACAGAGCCTCTGATTTCAAATATTCCATGGACAAATGACGTTAAAAAAATAGAAAGCAGTTAAAGCAACTATAGCTCAATACATAGAGAAAGAGGGATTTTTGGTCTCAGTGCGCGAATCTCACAATTTTATCCTGTGTGTGTGTATCCTCTTTGGTCTAATGCTGGAATAGTTTGATATCACAAGCTCCAGCGACTACGGGGTAGCCACAAGAATGGTGACCTGGCTGGGCCACACGTCAAGAGTATGCAAATAGCGCATGGGCCAGGTAGTGGAAAGGTTGTTGTCAAGTACTCGTATCAACGTGGTGGAAGGTAGAGCAAGTAGGGGTACGAGGGGCGTGGTTGTAGCTAAGCGCGGCATCCGAATTGTAGGAAACGACACTAAAAAGCTTGTTTCTGTTATTGCCTTGTCATCTTTTCCCTCCCTTGTGATTTGTTCTGATCGAACACACGGAGCAATACTTTCAACGGCTCGTCCCAGGGTGGGTGCCCGTAGCCCTGGTTAGACCCATTGAAAGGCAGAAAGGGTTCTCGCGTCTGCTTCTGACCCTCGGAACCATAAGCCGATACGAAGCCGAGCAAAAGATGGCTCGCTTCACGATCACGAGCTTTGAGGCGTGAGAGCCTAAAAGGATACGCTAACGTTGGCCGGGCAGAGCTCGCAACGGCCTCCAGAGCGCCTAAACGGCTCGCGTGTGTTTAATTGCTCGTAAAGGTGGTCAAGACAGTCCGAGAGGCGAACGGGGAACGAGGAAAGGAAAAAGGACGCTGGTGGCAATACGGCTGCATTAGCTCCCCAAATCCCACGCGGACCATTCCAGCGTGTGGGTCAACCGCGCATGGTCCTCCCATACCGAAGCTAGACGTGGGAGCTTGCCCATCCCGGTTCCTAAACCAAAGCAACCGGCGTCTACGCTTAAACCCGCATATGAGTCGGCCGACAACGGTGCGTCGATGTTGGGTTGAGGGCGTGAAAAGCCTAAGACGTATGGACACTGCTAGACGAGCTAGAACCAATCCGCCGGCAAGATTGTACCAGATAGCCCGGACTCCCAATGGCGGGTGTAGGATGTACGGAGTACGGAAGCTGAGAATACGGACCTGGCTGCTGGCTCTGAAAACCAAAGCAGGTCACCAGGCAGAGAGGGGCCTCATTTCGTTTACTCAGTAGGAGAGAGGAACCGCCAGACAGATTTTCCACGCCGGAAAGCAAAAATGCTCGTGAATGGTAAAAATTACATAAAAACTACATGAAAACTGGGCAAGGAAGCATACGGTAAAAGTACAGCATGACCAAGATATTTCCCGCACCAAGGCACAGCCTTTTGAATCTTGCACTCAGTTTTACCCGCTCGTTTTCTCGTCTGCATATTGCAAAGTCGCCGTGTAAGTCAGATTTGCCCACGGACAGTACGAAGTATCTTGCGAACTATAGCAAGAGTGGGCCCTAAATACAACGCCCGCACGGACAGACTCTCCAGTAAAGAGTGCTTGTAGTGTGACGTCAGTGCTGGTCGAATTGCGCTTCTAGAACGTTTACACCATATTTAGCTACGTAACACTGGCGTGCAATGCGCCAAAAGCCCTCAATCATCGCCCAGGACACACTGCGACATTCTCTTCCAGGCAGTTCTTTCTAGCATAGTCGAATATCAGACAATGGCAACAAAGGAACAGTAGAGTACGGGCGAGTGTTGGTGGTTTGCTCTTCTTCTGCGTGAACCGCAAACAGCACCTGTACCTCGTACAGCCATTGCCTAAGATTGGGATCTTCGCCAAGTAGAAGTGCAAGCGTGGGCTGTTTGCAAGAACCTTCTACAAACGTATATATCGCGTGTGCACCCACTGCACGCCTACCCATCTTCCCTTTCTCCGACGTGGTGTAGCAATTAGGGCATAGCACAGTCTGATGGCGCATAATGACACCTGGCGGGAGGCCGCCCACGTCCTGCTGGTGAAGATACAATGCATAGGCTTGCTGGTGAAAGCCAGAGGATGTCTCGACGCAGCGGCCAAATGGGATGCTCACGTATGGCCATAGTGGCATACGAAGTAGTCCCAAAAGCAAACACCAAACGCACCAGGACGGCATCTACAATGGCTTGGCGACTCTTTCTGATGTCACAGCGTTGAGCGGCCAGGGCGGCAATCGCCTAGGGCGAGAGGCAAAGACGATGGAGGATGGGGGAGAAGGGACGGAAATTAACAGTCTGGTAGCAACCGATGGACGCTGGCGAGAAAATGGAGACTCCCTGCAAAGCCTGCAACGGGCAGACGATAGGAGTAGGCGAAAAGCAATACGGTGCGATGCGAGCGGTTTGTCTTCAGGGCCGTGGCAGACAAGGAGGATATTCCGTGTTCTAGCGGGCAGGCGAAGCACCAGTGGGCAAAACGACCAAGGAGACGAACAGCGCGCCACAACGAGGGAAAAACCAGCAAAAACAGCGGGCCTTTCACAGGCCAGAATGAGGCATACTAGGCGCTCAGGGTTTTCTTCCATTGTGTTTTAGGAGGCTGAAAATCTTTTCTGGCGTGCATCTTGGATCTCGTCTGCCGCACTGTTGCTTTTCTCCTTCTCGCTCGTGCCTTCCACCGTAACGCCCCTCCCCCTTTTCGGTCCTTTCATTCTCACCCAGAGGAGACACCAAGAAATACGCCCGTGGCTGTGCCTGCCCGAAACGGACAAAGGAAGGCGACGCAAGGAAAGCGCATGGACGAGGTTAGGAAGGAGCAAGACGGTGGGCAACGTCCGACTTACAGCAGGGAGAGGCCGCTAACGTAGCGCTGTGGCCCCTGTAACTCGTCCTGTTCGTAGTGTCATGCCCTTGTACTGAGTAAACGCTATTCCATCCCGCCCAGATATCAGTATGAGCGAATTTCAGGAATTGGGGACATCGCGCAGTCCCTCTCTCCTCTCCCCCCCCCCTCTATGCTACCCCCTATTGTTTGTTTGGCCGTCTCTATATTCGTCCCTGTCACGTTTTTTGATTAATTCTCGTCCCGTGTACCCTTTTTCACACTGAAAATTTCTGGACGACGAGAAGAGCAGATTGGGAAGACAAAAGACGTGACAGAAGATGGAATCCACGTAAGAATATCCATTGCATTCAGAAACACAGACTGGAAGGGGAAGAAACGAACCGAAGAGAACAGGCAAACGAGAGCAGGCGAGAAGCCAGGCAGATCCTCCTGTAGCTCGCCTACGACAAAGAGGAATAACTCGGCACAAGGGGTGGCTCGAGAAAGTGACCAGACCACAGGAAGCCAGCCACCAGAGTCGAGGACTATCGTACTGATACAGACGACGACCAGGCCAAAGGCCGATAGACAATGTACGAGTACTCGTAGTTGGCGAGACAAAGAACAGGACCCTGACGAAGACAAGACTGCACAGTGTTTGACTTCCTACCCAGGAAAAGGCGCTCCTGGTGGCTAGCCACTTACACGGTGCCGCACCATTCTCCGTCCCATTCCCCATTTTGCCCATCGCCAAATTTCCACTTGCACGCGTTGCCAGTCGTCTTGTGTTGCTCTTCGTTTTTTCTAGAGACCTCGTCGTGCCCTCTTCCCGAGCCACTGGCACACCCTCTGGCCTTCTCCCTTTTGACCTTCTGGCCCTGTAGATCCGTAACGTCTCTCGCGAGAAGGACGCATGTGCACGCCATTTTCATGTACATCTCGTGCTCACCGCTTTGCCGTTCTGATGCCCTGATATGCTCGTACATGGCCGACGCGTGCAGAAAGGCGTGGTGGTTCTCCCATCTGTATAAAGGCCATCGCTGCCCGGCGTTGCTTCATCCTTTTTGCCTCTCTCTGTCCTTCACTCTTCTCTTCATTGCAACCGACCTCGTCTTCCCAGTCTGATTTCTCTCACGGCAACCCCCTGCCCTCTCCCTCCCCCCCCCCTCGCGTCTATTTGCTTGGAGCTCTCCCACCCTCACCATATCTCCCTCTTGCCCTCTCCTCCTCTTTCAATCTACTCTCTCCTCCGCCAGTTTCACCTCTTGACTCCTGTCACGCACCACCGCTCTCCCCGGGCACAAGAGCACTTGACCAGACAGGACAAGAAATCAAATCAAAATCAAAAATCAAAATGGACATTCCGGACAAGAAGACGGGTGACCGTATCTACTGGGAGACCACTGCCGTCGATGAGGAGGCCGGCCAGGCTGGCATAAATGGTCCAAGTGGTACGCCTGCCCCCGGCGGTGGCATCACCATCGTGGACGACCGTCCCAACAACAGCACCACGCGCCCGGCCCTGCGCCGCGAGCGCTCCGCGGGCTCGCTGTCCATCCGCCCCCTGTCCCGCCGCAATTCCATTGACGTGGCAGCAGCCCTGCCCATCCAATACCGCACGCTGTCCATTGACGTCGACGAGTATGCCCAGAAGCAGAACGCGCCCCTGAAGCGAGAAAGGCGGGAGAAGAAGACGGTGGCCGACCTGGCCGACCTGCACTGGCACACGACGGCGCCCGATGAGGTGGCCATGCAGCTGTCGACCTCGCTCAAGACGGGTCTCTCCTCTGACCAGGTGGTCCGCCGTCTCGCGCAGTACGGCAAGAACGTGCCCTCGCCGCCGCCGACGCACCGCACGCGCCATATCCTGGGCTACTTTTTCAAGGGCTTCGGCCCCGTGCTCCTGGCGGCCTCGATCCTTGTCTTCATCGCCTGGAAGCCGCTGGGCAACCCCAACCCGGCGCTGGCCAATCTGGCGCTGGCCATTGTGCTGGCGGCCATCTTTGCCATCCAGGCGCTCTTCAACATGTGGCAGGACTGGTCGAGCGCGCGCGTCATGGACTCCATCCAGACCATGCTGGCGGACGCCTGCCTGGTGCTGCGCGACGGCAGCATCACGAGCGTGCCCGCTGACCAGGTTGTCCCTGGCGACGTTCTCATGATCAAGGCTGGCAACAAGCTGCCGGCCGACGTTCGCTTCATCGAGGTGTCCTCGTCGTCGTCGTCCGGGTCGTCGGATACCAAGTTCGACCGCTCCGTCCTGACGGGCGAGTCCATGCCGCTGGCCGCCACCGTCCACTCCACCGATGACAACTACCTGGAGACGCGCTGCATTGGCTTGCAGGGAACCCACTGTGTGTCGGGCACGTGCTCTGGTATCGTGGTGGCCACCGGTGACAGCACCGTCTTTGGCCGCATCGCCCGCCTCACCAACGAGCCCAAGACGGGCATGTCCACCCTGGAGCGCGAGATCTTCAACTTTGTCGCCATTGTCTGTGCCATCATGGTCTCCGTCATCGTCCTCGTCATCATCGTCTGGGCCGCCTGGCTGCGCCGCGACCACACCGAGTGGATCACGGTCGCGGGCCTCATCGTGTCGGCCGTGTCGGTGGCCGTCGCCTTTGTGCCCGAGGGTCTGCCGGTGGCCCTGACGGCGAGTATGACCATCAGTGCCAACATGATGCGCAAGAACCGTATTCTGTGCAAGTCGCTGCGCACGGTCGAGACTCTGGGCTCCGTCTCCATCATCTGCTCGGACAAGACGGCACCCTGACCCAGAACAAGATGATGGTCACCGAGTGTGCCGTCGGTGGCAAGCGCACAATGACCACCGATGGGGCCCGCGATGCTCTGCTGCTCCAGCGCGCCGACCGTCGTCCTCGCTCTCCTCCTCAAGCCGACATTGACGGTGATCTTCTGGACGACGACCAAGACAGCGACAATGGGTACGCCGGCGCCATCGACGAGCCGGCCGCTGCCGACTTGGCCGACCAGCCGCTGTCCGTGGAGCGCGGTGCCCCTGCCCTCGACCAGCTGCGTGCTG
Organism: Sporothrix phasma; assembly: GCA_016097075.2. Lineage (NCBI taxonomy): Eukaryota > Fungi > Ascomycota > Sordariomycetes > Ophiostomatales > Ophiostomataceae > Sporothrix > Sporothrix phasma. The sequence goes on along the minus strand of JADMNG010000050.1, from coordinate 107,903 downwards.
TCGCCGCCCTCTGCAACGACGGCCAGTTTGACGCCGCCACACGCGACCTGCCCCTCGCGGACCAGACCATCCACGGCGACGCCACCGACCAAGCCGTCCTGCGCTTCTCCGAGAGCCTGGGCCCCGTGGCCGAGCTGCGCGCCAGCTGGTCCACCAAGTACACCCTGCCCTTTAACAGCAAGAACAAGTACATGATCCGTGCCCTGTCGCTGGCCCACAAGGACGGTCTGGCCCTCGCTCTGCCCACCGGTCTCGCCTCCGTCTTCCAGCCCAACGATGTGCTTCTGACCATCAAGGGCGCGCCCGAGATTCTGCTGGACCGCGTCCGGTACTATGTCCACCCGTCCACGGGCGTGGCCGTCGAGATGGATGACGCCACGCGCGCAAGTGTCAACACCGTCAAGGACACCTGGTCCGCCCAGGGCCGCCGCGTGATTCTGCTGGCGCGCAAGACGCTGTCGGCGGCCACGCTGACGCCCGGTCTGTCGTCGACGGCCTTTGAGGAGGAGATGCAGCGCCAGGCCAAGACGGGCATGACGCTGGTTGGTCTCGTCGGTATTGTGGACCGCCGCGGCCCGAGATCCCCGATGTTGTCCAGACGCTGCGTCGCGCCGGCATCCGCATCTTCATGGTCACGGCGACTTTGCCCTGACGGCACAGGCCATCGCGGCCGAGTGCGGCATCATCACCGCCTCGGCCGACGCGGGCACCAAGGTCGACTCGGTCGCCGACCTGCCGCGGGGCACTGCGCCGGCAGCCACAGAAGCGGACGAGGACGACCACGATGTTGTCAAGCCCAAGACGGCCTTTGGCAAAGAGCGCTTTGTGCCCGAGCCGACGCGCAAGGCCATTGTGCTGAGCGGCCCCGAGCTGCTGAGCCTCAACGAGAACCAGTGGGACACGCTGGCACAGTACGAGGAGATTGTCTTTGCGCGTACGACGCCCGAGCAAAAGCTGCGCATTGTGCGCGAGCTGCGCGGCCGCTCGTACATTGTCGGCATGACGGGCGACGGCGTCAACGACGCGCCGTCGCTGCGGGCGGCCGACATTGGCATGGCCATGGGCTCCGGCAGCGACATGGCGCGCGAGGCGGCCGACATGGTGCTGCTGGACAATTCCTTTTCGAGCGTCGTCGAGGCGCTGCGCTTCGGCCGCATGATGTTTGACAACCTCAAGAAGACGATTGCCTACCTGCTGCCCGCCGGCACCTTTAGCGAGTTCTGGCCCGTCATCACCAACGTCGTCTTTGGCATCCCGCAGATCATGAGCAGCTTCCTCATGATTATCATTTGCCTCTTCACGGACCCCATGGCTTCGATTGCGCTGGCGTACGAGGCCCCCGAGGCCGACGTGCTGACGCGCCCGCCGCGGCTGCCCGGCAAGGACCGCCTGGTCGACTGGAAGCTGCTGCTGCAGGCGTACTGGGTGACGGGCACCATTGAGACGGTCACCTCCTTCACCATGGCCTACTGGTACCTGCAGCGCTCGGGCATTCCCTTCTTCGGTGCCATCTGGTTCCGCTTCGGCCACCTGCCGGACAACATTGACCCGGACTACTATGCCGAGAAGCTGAATGTCGCGAGCTCCATCTATTTTGTCAACCTCGTCGTCATGCAGTGGTTCAACCTGCTGGCGATGCGCACGCGCCGTCTGTCCATCTTCCAGCATCCGCCGCTCTTCAACAGGCGTACACAAAACCTGTACCTGTTTGCCGCCATTGGCTTTGCCGTCGCCATGGTCATCTTGTGGCTGTACGTGCCCAAGTTCCAGACGGTGTTGGGCAACATGCCGTGCCCGTGGAGCACTGGTTCCTGCCCATGGCCTTTGGTCTGGGCATCTTGCTGCTGGACGAGGCGCGCAAGTACTGTGTGCGGCGGTGGCCCAACGGTTTCCTGGCGCGCATTGCCTGGTAGCGTAAGGAAGGGATGCCGGCGTCACCAGACCTGTTTGTTAGTTTGTTAGACTGTTTGCAAGGTTACGACTTGACGTGAACAAGAATCTCTCATAGACCAATTAAAGTTCGAGATTCAAGATTGAAAACACAGAGTGCAATCCAAAAAGGTGTGTGCCCGAGAGGCTGTTGTGAAATCCTTTTCGAATTTAGATACCTCAAACTCTCTCGCAGAGACGCGAAAGCAACAAGACTGCCAAACTAACCGACACACAAGCTCAACAGTCCAAACAACTCGAACATGCGGACAGGCGGCGGACAGGGAAGGATAAGGATGACAACGTGAAGCATAGAGCCGCAAGACTGGTGGGAATGCGACAATGTGGTAAGAGTGACGAGGGCCACGTAAGGAAAGCTGACGGAAAGACGGGAAAGACGGAAAGACGGGAAAACGAGTCGAATACAGCCAACACCAATCCGAATATGTGTGTGCAAGTGTGCGAACGCACGTGTAAAAGGAGTCGAACGAGCGGCCAAGGTACAGAGGAGAGCCATAATAAAAACAAGATGGCGATAAAACGACGTCTTCCTCAGAGCAACCGTGATTGGTGATAAGAGAACCCCCCAACAAAACCGACAGAGTGAAAAGCAATGAGAAACACGACCCAAATTAGAGATGTTGCGCCTCTATGGAACAGTTAGACCGGAAAGGATGAAAGACGGATCGACGAGCGGGGGGCACAAGAACGCCAACAATGAAACGATGAACATGAAAGCAACGGGGAACGTGGCTGTGGCTAAAATGGGAGCGTCGGTCGGTTGGCTGTCGTCGTGCGGCCTATGTAGATGGAACGATTGCTTTTGATCAAGCATCGGACAAGACCGACTGCCATCCGTTCGCACTGCGACTGCTCAGGCCATTGGAGTTGGACGGATCGGCGTCACGTAGACGGACACGCTCGGAATTCGACCAGCTGTAGCTGTTAGTCGTGTTATATTCTCAACCAAGACAGCAAAGGGGAGGCACGGACGTCCAACATACATCTTGATCTTGTTGTCGTCGCCGCAGGTGGCAAAGAGACATGGGTCGGTCGGGCTCCAGCTTATGGCATTGCACCGCGGCTTGTGAGCTTCCAGCTTGAACAGGTGAACACCGAGGTTCTTGTGCCAAATGTTGAGTGTGCCGTCTGGGAGTACAGTTAGTATGCGGCATGTGGCGGGAGAGGACAACAAAAGCTCTAACCTTCGCTGCCGCTAATCACAAAGCTCTCATCAGCACCGCCAAACGAGCTTCTGATGACACAGTCGCCGCCAGTGGCGCCAATGTACTTGCGCACAGGCTCACCACGCGCCCTGATGTTGTACATGTAAATGGCACCGTCCTGGCGGTTGACCAGCACGTATTCGGAGTCGGCGCTGATGGCAATGGAGACTGCCCGGCTGTCCAGCTCCATTTCGTACTCAAGCTCCATGGTCAGGAAATTGTAGATGTGCAGGTGCTTCATGTGGTCCATAGCCACCAGCCACTGGCCGTTTGGCGACAGAGCAAGAGCCTCTGTGCGGTGCTTCCTGGTCAAGGTATGGACGCGTTCGCCCTCGAGATTCCACCGCACCAGGGCGCGGTCTTTATCAAACGAGCCCAGCACAATGGACTGGCCATCGTTGGCCCAGACACAGCAGCTGACGGTTCGTCAAGCACCTCGTAAAGTCGTTCCAGTAGACCGGTACCCACATCCCACAATCGGGCATGGCCGTCGCGTCCACAGGACAGCAACAAGCGGTCATCGGGGCTCCAGGAAATGTCGCCAACACCCTGCGAGTGGCCATCAAGATGTAGCTTGAGCTTAAAGGTCACGGCGTCGTAAATGTTGACGTACCGGCCGGACCCACAGCTAGCAAGGTACTTGCCATTGTTTGAAAAGCGAACCTGCCACACCTCACCATTATTTTCGAGCTCATGCAGCACGCGAGTCGGGAAGTTTTCCTTGTCGCACGTATGGTCGGCGTAGAGCGAGGGTGACGTGGCGCTCGTGTGGAAGACGCAGCCTGACACCTGGTAGTCTTTGATTTGCCGCAAGAGGACGGCCAGGCGGTGCTCCGGCAGCATGACAGACGGTGAAATAAATCGAGAGAGCTCCGATAGCAGGTGTGGCCGTGATTGACCGTAGGCGCCATCCCAAGCCGCGCGGGCTTTCAGGTCCTGGGGCGACTGGCACATCAGAAGGCTGGACAAAAAGTGCAGCTTCTGGGGTCGCGATACAGCGGTGTGAGCTCGTTGCGCAGCACAAGCAAAGCCTTGGCAGTCTCAGACTGCTCCAAGAACTCGAGGTATTTTTGCTGGCGAATACCGAAGCGCATGAGGTCACGATTCGCGCCTGGAACAAGCAGCAAGCCGGTGGAGGCTCCTGGGTCACCCGAATTGGCGGTTTGACCATTTGGTGGTGCTGTCGCAGACTGTGCTAGTGTAGGTGCTTCGCCGTCGTCCTGGCCGTCTGATGGATCTGGTCCTTCGACAGACGCGCCCAGCAAGAACCGCTCGGCTTCATTCCAGTCGCCACCGAGCACGGCACGGCGAAATTTCGCTACGGCCGGGCTCTCGAGGTCAAACCCGCTGCTCTGGGACACGTTCGCGGCCGCATCATTGTAGCCCAAGTCCGACAAAGCCTGAACCAGGATACGTGTGATTTCTTCCGGTCGTGTCCGTAGTATGTTGCTGGGCGTCGTGTGCCGTTGGCAGCGGGGCCCGCCGCGTGGCGGTAGCCTTATCTTTGCCATTTTGAAGGAGGGACGATGAGCCGTTCATGCTGCCCTGCTGAGATCCTGCGTCGCTGGCAGCCAGGATGGAGTTGAAGACCTCGGTCCGCACACGCTTGGGACGGCGAGCCGAAGAGTGTCGTCTGTGACTGCCGGTCTCGTTGCCGGCGGTTTCACTGCCGTATGCGTCACCGCCTTGCTGGTAGCTCTGCCCCGGTGTTCGTCCGAGTCTGCGCCTGCTGCTATTGTTGCTGCGGCTGCCCCTTGATCCTGATCCTGATCCTGATCCTGATCCCGATCCTGGTCCCGATCCCGGTCCCGATCCTCTTCTGCCTGAGCTTGAGCTCGAGCCTGGCCCTCGACCTGAGCGTCCGCAACGTCTTCTTCGTCCTCGTCTGCAGCTGAGCGCCGACGTCTCCCAAGAACCTGGCGTGTGGGGCGGAGTGTGTTGAGGCGTGCGGCGGTGCGAGTCGTCCTTCTCCGACGAGGGGTGGAGCTTTCGGCGTCTCTGTTGGTTCTGTCAGGTCCTTCGGTGCTGGTTCGGTTGCTCGTTGTCGTCGATATCGTGTGCGGAGCGGTGGGTTGTGAACGGGAGGTGTCGTCGAGAGTGGTCTGGCCGGTGTTACCGGCGTCTGTGATTGTCGAGGCGGCGGATGGCGAGGGAGGGGAGGGGGAAGGGGGTAGGGGCGGGGGCCAGAGGAGGGGTGGGGAGTTGAGTCGGCCACCGCGTCGATGGTCGAGGGTGCGGAGAGGAGCAAGAAGCCTCTCCGCAGGGGAGATGGGGAATACGGCGAAAGGGTGGGTGGGAAGGATGTGAGAGAGTGGTGAGTAAGCTGGCGAGCGTTGGCGCGGTCTCTTTTCTGTAGAGATGTCGGAGATGTCTCAGTGGTCGGAAAGCCTGTTTGAAAAGCTGGCAGCGGGAAAAAGACCAGGCGTCGTCGGAAGCCAGAGTTGGAAATTGCGAGATGCGATTGCGAGATGCGAGTTGCGAGATGCGAGTTTGGGGAAGTTGATGGGGTGCTAAAGGAAATGCCTGGTTGTTGCACGGAACGCACAGAGGATAGACTGGTGGTCGGTGCACGGAGTACCTCTGCTGGGAAGGGTGACGTCGAGCGTGTTGGGAGCGGTCCAGCGAGTAATACTGGCCCAGTCCAGTAGTCCAGTCAGTCCAGTCAGTCCAGTCAAACTAGGGCCAGAAGGTCCCGCACTCTAGTGGCGTCCTGGTGAGCACACGCCGTCAAGCGTCGAAGCGTCGAAGCTCGCATGCAAGGTCGCTAGCAGCTACGTGATGGAAGACGCCGTCATTTGCCGTCTTCTGAGGCGTCCGTGATGCAGTGGTCGGGTCTAATCGATGTCTGTTTTCGTCACACTGTCGTGCTCTTTGGGGCGATGCGGTGGGAGAGTGCAGGGTCGGGGCGATCTCTATTGCCGGTTCTTTCCAGTGCAGTGATCGCTGTTGGCCGACGTGCTCGGTAAGCCGGTACGGGGGGCTTGGGCTGTCTAGGCTCCTCTAGAGGTCTGGGAGGGTGGAGAAGTCACGGAACGACGCTCGTGTGATCGTTGTAAGATGCTTTGCTTCTCCTGGTTTGTTTGTGACTTGTGGAGACGGAACATCGAGACGAAACAACAAGATGCAGGGAAGCGAAGGAAATGAAGAAGAGCACATACAAAGGAGGTGGTGAAGAGAAGGCAGAGGGAGAAGGGAAGAAAGGTGCAGTGGTGGCTGAAAGGCGGAGAGGAACCATTGGCAGTGGGTGGCCTTCAGAAGCCCTCTGCTCGTTTCTGGTGTTTCTGCCTGGCAGAACAGGGAGTAGTTGGGCGCTGGGAGACTATTCCAGGGAGGGAGCTGCCGCTGGATAACGAAGAGTGGGCCCGGCTTTGCGTTGAGGCAGCGATAGGGAGGGCAGCACAATTGGCGCTAAGTCGGGGCACCAGCGGGGCAGTGGGCCGCTGGTGCTACTCAGTAGGACCGGGTGGCGGCGGTGAGTGGCCGCGTGAGCAGTCGAGACACTGAATACAGGCGACTTGGACGAAGACAGCACAATAACGCACACGCAGCACACAGCACACGACCATGTCCAAGTCGTCATGCCGCGATTTTTCAGTGTTCAGTGTTCGAAAAGAAGGGGAATGCCAGGACAAAGTCGCAATGTTGCAGGATCTCTGTGGCACTACCAGTCTCCTTCACGTGTCTGCGGTGAGACCATTGCACCCGTGTGGTATTCCCTCCTCTATCTCTCGACGTGTACGAGCGTGGAAACAAGACAGAACGGGGCATATGCGGTTATCAAATCGTACAATGGCACGAGATCAGGCCCATCTTATCTTGGCCTCCGCAGGGCGTAAAGCGGGCCGGAAGGGGAGAAGTCGGAGAGAGGTGAAGAGGGCCACGCGTGTTATCCGAGGCGACCCTACAAAGTACAGAGCACTACGAGTCTTGTATCAAAGAGAGCCAGCCTAGTGTTGCCAGGCACGGCCTTGATGTTGAGCAATGGCGCCCAAAGCAGCCAAAGCCCGGCCACAGAGAGCTGCCTTGACCTTGATCTTCTTCCCATGCAGGATGACCAGATGGCTCAATATGAATTGTGAATGGCACATCTTCAGTCAAGAGCTCACGTGAATACTCAACATCGATTCACCCTCCCGGTCGGTGCATCGGTTTCTGTCTTGGCATCTGTTTGGTGACTCTGTCCGAGGCCGAGCAACTGGCGGTCAGGCTAGATTCGCGGCACAAAGCTTATAGTCCACATCTGCTGTGGTGGGAGTGGTGCGTCGTTCCTTGACATTGAGTTTGGCCTATAAAAGAACACAGACGTGTGTCAAACAAACTCAACGGCTACGTCGCAGATTCATTGCTGAAACTCGTCCTTGCAGCCCGAAGCTGATGGTGACCAACGCGTTCCGCGCATGGGGATGCGCTCCATGCCCACTCCTTGGGACTGGGCTGTCAACGTACGACTGTCGCGGGCTTTTGTTCGGCATACGCACCTGTGAAAACACCAGAAAGAGGGTACCAATGGCTGATGGAGCACCTACACGTAATCCAAATCTCCCGATTGTTGCAGCCACTGAGTGCGAGGTGAGATCGCAAGAGATGGCTTCTCAATGGGAAAGAGGCAACTGATCGTCACAAACAAAAACCGACATTACTCGATTATCCATCGACAACATTGACTGGTCAGTCTTGGAGACGACAGTCTTCTATTCGAATCGGCACAACGCCGCACTCGTGCCTCGTACCTTGCAGGAAGGCGATCAACAACAACGCCAGACACATGTTGCCGGCAGACGGCACACGGCTAGAGCACCCGTAGAGGAGGTTGGCACGCAAGACGGGACAGGCCGCTTGCCCTGTTTGCTCGATAGAGTATGTCTAGGGAAAGGACGGAGCCAGAACCTGATCTTGATTGTGCTGGTTTTGTTATGCAGTACAACAATGGCAGCACACGGACGCATGTGCATGGGCAGAAGGGAGGCAGACATCTGGTTGGCAGAGGCATCCATTGTCTGTAAGATAGGTACAGTAAAATTTGACACTACATCATGTGCAACAGGATAGAATATACGATTGGAAGGCATCGTATATAAGCACTTCGGCATGTCCTCACTCTTTGTTGCCCTTGAACATGACAGAGCACCATCGTACTGACATCGTCAATCATCACGTCTCGTTCACTTTGGCGCGCCAGGGTATGGCAAGATGGTGAGTTGTTTTCATTCATGGTTTAGTTCAATTTGCTCATCAAAGTAGGTCGTAAGGGCTAAGTAACGGAAAGTCAAGAGCAAAGAGATGCTAGAACAAAACGTACAAGACACTGAAATCATAGCAGGGCTAATGACATCAAGAAAGAAAAGACAAAGGGAGAGGTATCAAAAATTGTACAGGTCTAAAAAGACGACGTGAAAATGCGCGCAAAGACGCAGAAACAAAGACGAAAGAAAAGCCATCAAAATGCAATGCTAATCGCTAACAACGGAAACATAGAGGTATATCATGATGACCGCCGCGTATGACCCCGACAAAGAGGAGAGGATCAAGATGGAGGAGGAAAGAGGTTGCGCGAGCCGGCTTACAAGAAGCCGCCCTCGTTGCTAATGACGCTCACACTGCCGCGCCAGCCACAGCGTTCGCAGCGGGAGGCGGCGGCGGCGGCGGCGAGGTAAGTCGTGAAGTCGAGCCGCTATGCGTATGACCATGGGCATGACCGTTGCTGCCGCTGCTGAAGCTGTAGCCGTGCTTCTCGCTGCGCGGGCAACCCAGGCCGGGGCAGCCGATGCGGTGTCCACACCCTCGTGGATCACGCTACCGCTGCCGCTCACGCTGCCGCTGTTGCTGCCGCTGTTGCTGCCGCTGTTCGTCTGCACGAGAAGCAAGCTGCTCGTGCTGCTGCTCAGCCGCTTGGTGAAGTCGGTGAAGCTGAGGCGCTTGGCGCTCGAGGTCGACTGGCGTTTGTCTAGCGGCAGTGAGGCCAGGTTGCCGGCAGCGACCGAAGCAGCTGCCGCCGCTGCCGCCTTGGCCTTCATCTCGTCAACTTTACTAAAGGTCAACGAGCGCGGCAAGGGCGGTGGGACGACGGTGAGATGGGCGACTTGGCGGTTTGCCTGCGCTGCGAGTGGCGGTTGGTGTTGCTGCTGCTGCTCGTGCTGTTGTTACCGGCCGTCGCCAGGTTGCCAAGTTTGAGCGCCGCGAGCTGCGGTTGGCTGTGTGTCCGCTGGGCAATGGTGGGCCGATTGCGCGAGTAGCCCGTCTGTGGGCGAAGGATGGGCTCCTGCTGGTGCATCTGCGTCGTGGATGGAAGTAGCCATCGTTGAGCGTCTTGAGCGTCTGCGCATCATAGTCGAGGAAGCCCTCGGTGCGTGTCTTGGGTGTCAGCGTGCGACGGGCCTCGCGGTCCGACTCGCGGCTGCGACCTGCGATGATGAAATCCAGGGCACGGCGGGCGTTGGGCGCAATGTCAACAGCCGGGTCTAGATGGTCGCCTGGGCGGACGCTGGAGCTATCCGCCCGCCGCCCATTGCGTCTCACGAACTGGGCCATCGACAATGCCATCTTCGTCACTATCCACGCTCCCGGCAGCTTCGCTATCGTCATCGTCGTCGTCATCGTCGTCGTCCTCGTCATCGTCGTCATCGTCGTCATCCTCATCCTCATCCTCATCGTCGTCCTCGTCCTCGTCGTCCTCGTCGTCCTCCTCATCCTCTTCGTCGGCCTCCTTCACAATGTCCTCGTCATCCGAATCGTCGTCGTCCTCATCGGGATCCCAGCCACTCTTTGGTTGAGTTTCGGGGCGGATCACAGGCGCTGTCGTTGCGCTCCGCTTGATGTCTGATGTGGCCACAGCTTGCCGCAGCCGCTTTCTCTCGTCAGCTTCCCTCATCAGCGCGTCGAAACGCGCCAGCGAGGTGAGCTTGTCCTCACCGGGACGATCTCACGGTCGAAGCCAGGTATGAAGCGCATTTGGAATGCGCGGTCCAGGATCGTCTCTCTTGGTGTGGGCGGCGAGCTGGAGTTGACGACGCCAGCACTGGCATTCGGCGATGGGCGGGCAGTCCTGCGGTGACAGTCATGGGGAGAGGCTGTTGAGAGCTGATGCTATCCCGGCCACGGACAGGCGAGCTGAGCGTCGAAGAGCGCCTGTGCAGAGGTCCAGCCCTCGACGAGATCGCCCGAGAACTCGTTAACTGTTGTGGCTGGTGACGGCAAGTCGGCTGGGCGGTTGTGGAAGAATGGGAGCGCAAAGTTGTTATTGTTGTTGCCACTGCTGCTGCCGTGGCCAGGGTTGTTACGTGGGGTGGGAGATTGGAGCTTGTGTGTGAGAGATCGCTGCGGCGAGAGCGCAAGCTGGGCGATTCCGAGTACGTCTTGGGCCGATCCCGTTCGCGCTCTCTGCTCGAGTACGCCTGGGCCGTTTGTGCCGTCTGGCTGGGGCTGGAGCCTTTGTGGCCCCGGGCATCTGTACGGCCTGTGGCATTGTTCCCGCTGCCCGGTCGTGGGGTGTACTGGCTTTGGGGTGTTGTCTGCGGATATGGGAAGGGCGAGAATTCGGACGGGTCGCCGCGCCCCGCTGGGAGGACGCAAAGGGGTTCACAAAGGTCGGCGATGCTGGTGTGACGGGGCTAAGCGGGCCGTTTCCGGTGTGCAAGGGCAGTGGTGCCGACGGCGTGGACGCGCCAAGTTGCAACATCAAGGTCTGGATAAAGCGACACCAGTCCTGGAGGATGTTCTTCTGGGCGCAATCGTCGGCGGGGCGGAACCAGAGGGTCGAAGGCTGGGTTTCTTTCGTGGTTGTGAATCCGGCAGTGCGGCTCGATCGCCGTTTGCGGAGTTTGTCTGTGGTGGGATCGGGCGAGACGTTGATGACAAGTGTTGGCAGGACTGGGCCCTGTTTCCGGTGGGCGAGCATCTGCACCTGGCAGTCGGTGATGGAGCTTATGGCGTGTTGCTGGACAGATTCCCAGTCACCCTGCGTGGGTCAGCTCGTGAAACATGCCGTGCAAACAGAAGAAAGAAAAAAGAAAGCAGAAGCCAGAACGTACCTTGCTCTTGAAACGGACAGAACATAGTCTCAGGTGAAAGATTGGCCGGGCTTCGTGGCGTTGCTATTCGAGGCGGCGGTTGCTGGCCACGCGAGGCAGAAGATTTGGACGGAGCAATCGAGGAGGAGGAAGAGAGAGACCCGGCATGTGGACGATTTCTGTCGTTGCTGCTGCACCCGCTGCTCAGCGTCCGAGGGGTCGGCGACGACAACGTAGCGAGCCTTCCAGATGGCGCGGCCGATAATGGTCCCCGGTCTGGGGAACATGCAGTATTCCCTCCATGGCGAGGTATGTGAGGGCGGGCAAGAAGGGGGTACTGAGTGAGGAGCACGAGAAAAAGAGAACCTCCCAAGGGTGGAGGAGGAGAGAGGCGTAACCGTTACGAGATTCGAGACGAAAGCATGGTGTACAACATGGACTCGAGCCACGGATGAAATCGAGGCGAGAATAAGGTGGAAACTGTGCCGTGACAAGTTGCCGCCAAGGAAGCAGTCGGTCGGTGGGAAACAAGCAAGGCTGTTCGTGATGCTGCTGGTTGCTGTATCGTTGCGTTGTCGAGGTCGAACCGGGGTGAAGGGCGAGCGTATCGTGAGTGGGCGATCGATGGGCAGGGCAAAGAGGCGAGAAGATCAAGATCAAGAGAAGCCCAAGGGTTGAGAGATCAAAGGAACGAAACGGTGAAATGGAGGGGGAGTGAAAACAAGCAGGTGATGATGGGGTATGCCGCTGCGCAACACGAAATGAACGGAGCCGTCGGACTGGGATCGCGCGCGGGTTGAGAGTGAAAGTGGCCAGAAGTGATGTTTCGTGGAGAGGTTGACAGAACTTCAAGTCGGGCCAAGGTGAAAGAATAAAAGGAGAACGAGAAGAAACAGGTGAAGCGCAAAAAGATGTCCGGCCTTTGCTGCGGTGAAAGGAGCGGCGAGAGGAGCGGCGAGGAGCGCAAGAATGCAGACGGGAAAGCAGCAGGAGTACTCGTAATACGAAACAAAGTGCATATGGCGAGGCGAAAGTGCCATGGAGAACGCAAGTGACCTGTGGAGGGGACCTGCAAATGACGACGGATGGTGGCATATGGGGCGGCGCTGCTAGGGCTCCACGCTGCAATCATACTGCTACGAAGTACGCAGTTCACCAAAGACGCCGCCAGAAGCAGAAGAACAAATGCGTCAGGGAAGGGGATAAAACAAAACGAATCGATAAAAGAACGAGTCGATAAATCGATCACTTGTATGGGTACGCAGTAGAACGATCAGGGAACACTCGATGCTCTTCAGGAGGGCAGAGTAGATCGCAGACGTCCAGACGCAAAGACACGAAGGAGCCGACTATGGAAAGCCTTACTACGAAGTATTGCTTCTCTCATTCTTGAACCATGTTTCATCTCTCGCTTTTCCAATCTGCCTACTTGTAGTTATTGTCCCTGTCTCCTGGAACTCGCAACTGACGGAAAGAGAAGCTAGAGCGCCAACAATGACGATACAATGGCCGGAGAGTCTCCTTCGGCCACCTCCTCACACCCATAACAAACTCAGACGACGCCTCCTGCGCCAAAAAGACACTGATCCACCACCACTACAGAGAAACGCGCGAGAAACGCCGAGGACTGACTGGAGGACGAGCTGGGCAAAGCGGCTGCAGGGCGTCGCGGGGATTAGAAGCCCACCAAAGCGGAAAGAGAAGCTAGAGCGCCAACTGCGTCCCCACAGCCTCTCTGCGCCCCACCCTCCGCTGGCTCGCCTTTCCGCCTCTCTTTTACCCTTCCTTGCTTGAATTCTGCGTTCAGATAATGAAATCTTCTTTTCTTTTGTTCCGCTTTTCTTTGATTTCTTCCATGCCTTCCTCCCTTCAAGATCGCCTCCCCCATGCGGATCGGCCGATCGTGCTGGTGTCCAGCGTTCGGGCGGGGGGGGCGACTTGGCGGCCACTTTTGGAGCAGCTGCAGGGCACGCCAGGGCCTGGTGCTGAAACTAGCGGTCCCTTACACAGGACTACCTCGTACGAGAGACAGGAAGCTGAGAGATAACGTCTCGTGGTTTCGCTCCAAGGTGAATATCGAAACCGCGCCAAAGGCCAAACTTGACAACCGGACGGCGTGGCCAGAGCGAAAGGCGTGGTCGCCGCGCCTCTAGCACTGACTTCACGTTACGGTAACGTCGGCTTGCGGAGGTGAGGGCGAAGACGTCCAAGCTGTACGAGGTCGGCTCTCGTCATGCAAAAGTCCTCGCGATGATGCGTCTTCCTAACGTGGCGTTGATATTGGGGACTCGCCGTGAGAGATTCGAAAGAGGCACAAGGCATGCATAGCCGCCCTTCCTGTTCCTGTCACTTGTGTCCCCGAGTTGCTGTTCTTGACCCGAATGCTCTTTCCCTCAGGGCATTTTGCCCCCAATGTTTCGACACAAAGTACAAAGTTACTCCGTGCTCCATATCTGCAAGCCTGCTGCATGAATCGCCAATTTATTACAGCATCGTATTGATCTTCGTCTTCTCTACGGAGCACGACGGAGACTTTTATCTTGCATATCGCCTTTCTTCGTCCCTTCTTTTCCATCCCTCCTGAGTTGAAAAAGGCCCTGGCGGGCCCTGTCACAGCCAGTGACAGGGCCGGACCCACACCCCACTGGCTCGGATCGGGCAGACTAAAGCACCCTCCTCTTCTTTTTTACGACGTACTTTGTACTTTGTACTTTGTAAGACTGCCATGTTCGTCGTGTAGCGTGAGGGCGACCGCCAACAGGCTTGCCAACAGAGGCAGGATGGCGCCCCTGAACACGGGTACCTGGACGGACCAACAGAAGAGAAGGAGACGAAGGAGGGGGGCAAAAGGTTTGATGGATGCAACATCAAAAGGTTGAAGCGAAGTGCTGTCCGATATTCGTGCTGCACCCTTGCCCGGGTCACAGCAAGAAGAAGTGGCTCCAAGAAGGACGTCGTACAGGGAGATGTCATGACGGGGTTGTCAAACAATAAGACAACTACTTCGTAGCCAGCCGAAAACGAGGTAAGACGTTGCACATGGGCTACAGCATAGGCGGCACAGCTTGTACGAGTACGGCGTGTTTCGTATGAAGGAGGGGGTCAAGACTCAAAAGAGGAAGAAACAGAAAAAGAGACGGCGGCGGCGGCGATGACGGAGCCACGGGACGGACGGGACGACGGTGGAGATGAGAAAAGGGGAAGCAACCTTGCACGAAAGAGGCTCTCCTATGGTGTGCTAGGTGTCTCCAAATCATATCTCGAGTGTGGTATTGCGACTTATGAATGGGAACAACAAGGACGACGGAGGACGACGAGGAAGACAGGAGGAGCCCCCCCCCCCTTTTCACGGCATTGTCACCACATTCACCGGGCCCTTACCGAAGAAGGACATGTACGACCGACGGGCGATGGCAGGCCAGGCACCAGGCCATGCTACCCAAGGCAGTTTGACAGCGGCAGACGAGGGCAGAACCAGCGAAGCTAATGCAATGGTATCATACCAGCGAGAAGGGAAAGCGAATGCCGTCAGTGGTGGGACGCCGAGTGCGAGATATAAAAACCCGGGACACAAATCAAGTGACGTTTGAGACGCGAGCAAATTCTCAAAGGTCTGGGGATCGCTTTGAAGAACCACTTTGCGAGGCACATTCCAGCCGAGAGGCGAACCAGACAGACAGGTGACGCGGGCAAGGGAGACGAAACGCCACAGCATGCCGGTGGGCGATATGTTCGCCGCTTATGACGAAGCAGTCGAAATTCGGCTCCTTCAGCGTATGTTTATGGCCGCCGTTGGGAAAGCCGAGAAACCGTTTCAGTTCTTGTTACCTTTTTCTTTTTTGGCGTCTACGAAGTATGCTGTTATTGACGCGGTTTTCTTCCACTTCCTCGTCAAATAACGCAGCCAGTAAAGCGGAAGAGCAGCCTTCCGATTCTTTTCGTTTACTGAGTAGTTTTTGCGGCTATCAGACATGTCTCATCTATCGTATCTCTCTTCTTCCCAGCCATTCTGGTTTCTTTTCCGCCCTTTGTCAACTTTCTTCCGCTTCGTTTCCTGCTTCCTTTATGCTTCTCCCTTACTACTCCCTCCCGTCTTCACCGCCGATCCATGGAGAGCGACGGGTCGGATAAAGGCTACGGAGTGGCAATGTGACAGGGAAGAAAATGGTGGTCGCAGAAAAACCGGACAGGATGGGCATATGGGAGACAAGAGGCAAGAAAAGATGGAGAAAAGAGGAAAAACTAGAGGCCAAGAAGGATGTAAAACGGTCAACGCAAGGAAAAATGAAGGAACAGAGGGAATTAGAAGGCGGCCAGGAGAAGTCCAAGACATGCAAATAGAAGAACACCGGAAAGGACCACCCAATTGGCAGTCGAGGCGGGGAGAGACCACTTACAGGCACATCGTCCGCCTCTCTCACCATAATACAAAATCCAAGACAAGTAAAACGGGCAGATACGACTCTGCAGCAAATGCTGCGGGTGTTGGCAGAATACACGGGAAATATAGAGAAGACCAAGAGAATGACGAGAGAAAGAGGAGGAAAGGAGGAACTAGGCGGGAAACCGATGGAATACGGAGCTCGATGAGCATATGCAAATCTCCCTATGATGCACGAGAGAGGAGACGAGCGATGGTGGCTTGAGAACCAAAGAGGGAAGCAAGAAAATTAAAGCGAAACGGCGACCAAATCGAAAAGTAAGGAGAGTCACAGCAAGCAATAAAGCAGCACAACCACGAGACAATCAACCACTGTGAGACCAAGTGAGAACAATTGAAGACAGGCCAGGACGGAGAATAGCCGAATGGACAAGGCAGGCCCCTACCACGGAGCCCGCCCCGAGGGAGCGTTACGGACGTATGTTGTCGGAGCGTAGGAGTGTAGGAGCGAGCAAATGCTTGAAAATACTCGAGTCCGGAGTACGACTTGGCGATTGCAGGGCCAGGGGGGGGGGGCAAACACCACAAGATGCACCCAGGAACAGGAGCAGAGGAGCAAACAATAACGAGAAGGCCAAGAACAGAAATACAACACGAGATGTCTACTTCGTACGCGCTGGTGAAGTGCTATGCAGGCATCGGGAAAAAGGAGACGGCACTAGAGGTAAGCGAAATAAAGAAGACCGTACCAAGAAAGAGGAGAGGGGGCGAGAAGAGTGGTCACTCAAAAAGGGACAAAATGCCCAGCCAAGACGAGGAATGTTCAAGAAGCGACAAGTGACCACAAATAGGGCCAATGAAACGATATCGAGAGGCCAAAATGGACAGAGATGCAGAAAAGGTCTTTACAAAGGCTGGTGTTCAGGACATTGGAGAGGGCTTGTTCGAGGGGTGTCAACAGCTGGTTGGCGGCGTTGGAGAGTGCAGAGTGCTCGAGGATGCTGAGAACCTGAAAGCCCCATCATACCCAGGTGTCTTCCCCATAAAGTGGATGGTGAACGCTCCACTTGCGGCGGGTCCTGACGTCTGTTGGTTTTGATACTCGCAGCGATAGGGGATGATAGGAGGGAGTGCTTGTAACGTGTGCGTCTTTCTTGGGTCACTTGCAAACGACAGACATCGTGAAAACCAAATGGTGGTGCAGAAATACGAAGTAGGCAAAAGAACTGCACAAGCTGTAGGAAATGCAGAAAAGGAGCGAGAGTACGAGTACTTCGTAGTAACAAGAGAGGGAGACATGCAAGGGACGCTGCCAGAAGCCAACCAACATCAATACTTCGTAGACAAGCCCAATGCAACGCCAGGAGCGACGGCTGGGTAAAAAGGCGTGCCCGAGAAGACAGCTAAGCTGCAGCTCCCTGCAACTCCATATGCATGGGGCACGAATACGGAGGAATGGAATGGCAAGGCGACAAGAGTAAACCCGGACGTACGACGTACGCGTACGACGTACACAATACAGCGAGCCGGATTCGGGACCGAGAGAAGACAGAAGCGACAAGAGAGTAGAGGGGACGCACGAGACATGGCTCTAGGAAGGACGGAGCCAGACTTGGGCTTGCATACGGCTTACATGTCAGCAGCAGCGGAGCGCCAAGACCAGAGATGTGCCTCTGTGCTGGCAAGGTCAGGGCGTCAGATGTGGAGGAGGGTGCAAAGGTGCGAACGAGAAGAACCGCAGAGGGACGTGCAAAGGAGAACAGCGCCGACAGTCCCACAACGCAGTGCAACAGAACGACAACAGGACGGAAACGACACCCATGCCATCGTTCGCAGAAGCACACGAGAAAGAAAAGACGGTCTGCAAAGTCGTGCCACCACAGCAAGTCCCCATCAGTTCGTCGGCACACTCCTCGAGAGTGACAGGAAACGCTAGCATCGGACATAGTCGCAGACTGCTCACATCGTACCGCAACAGCTATGACAATGGGGCCCGCTAGGACGGCTAGAGCCTCTCTCTGCCCTGACTTTGACCCGGAAAGCCCAAAAAGTACTTATGTTTCGGCCCCGTGCATACTTTGTAAAGAAAGCCCCTGTTGGCACGAGGAACGTGAAAATTTCGAGTCTGTAGAGAGGCGAGAACGAGCAATACGTACATGTACTCCGTGATAAGGCAATATACGAGTACAGTAGAAATGACAAGCCAGAAAAGGACCGCAAATCATCTCAAGCAAGCGAGCGACCAGAGAGTTAGAGAAACCCAGAATCAGAGAGACTCAAGCGGCCCTTGCAAGATACCGAGAAAGGGAGAGAGGGAGCCAGAGCGAGGCGAGAAACAAGCCAGAGGAGGGTGCGGAGTCGCCCAACTTTCAAGAGAGATAATCTCGGCAGAGGCCAAGCGGTCCAAGCTGATGGAAGGGGGGCGGCAAAAGACCTTTCGTCGTGGATGGGATGTGGGCAGAGTAGAGGTGCCCTCGAAGGAGCACGGTTTGCAGAATTGGCGTATTCGTGAAGGATGACTGTGAAGCGCTCTGCGAGTACTGTCGAACGGGTGGCCGATGGCAGGTCAAAGACCGCCAGATGGTCATTTCTCGTATCCTGATCTCTGTCATTCATTTGCCCGAGGGAGTTACTCTGGAAGAAAAGAGCGTTGCAAGAGACGGCGGACAGTCTTTTAAAAGGCCAAACGAGGTTGATACGAAGCCCATGTGTACGACGTACTCCGTGCACGTGAGATGTTATTACATACGGAGCACAAGTTGTAGAGTCGGCGACCAATACGCCGAAGAGGCGACACACAAGAAGCCGTGTCGTTGAAAGATCACGGCACACGGAGCAGGCTACCAAAATGTCATCACGGTTCACAATGGACGCCGTCTTACTGTCAATTCTATGAGTGGGAACGAGCCACGATGGCGTGTGAAAATGAACAGAGGACCCAGGCAAAAGCCTGCTAAGAAGGGCAACCACAAATTTCAAACCTTGGTCCTGGGTCGCGGGTGACGGCATAAAATCCAGATGGCATACTCCGGTTGGGGCCAAAGGAGGACAGACGTACGAATAAAGACACGGAAGGCAGCAGGACAATACGACAGTCGAACGGAACAAAAGATGGACATTGCCGCCGTCCGAGACATAGCTTGGAACCTGGTTGTCGGGCCCTGAAGGGCCGTGTCTCCGTGAGGGTGGCGATGATATCACACAGTCAAACAATGCCCTATGCAGGTCCGCGGTTCTTCTGCACGACATTACCCCCTGTGCCTCTTCATTATTGATACCAGCCTCATTCCGTGCATTGCTCCGTGATCTGTCGACCCAGATCACCTCTCTGGGATACTTCGTATGTCTCCGTTCCATGTTTGTACGTCTTTTGTTCCGGCCCAAACTCCCATCGTTCCTGGGTCGCTGATCTTGGTCTCCATGCTAATTAATTTCTTGCTTGCGTCCTGAGACCCCCTCCTCCATCCTCCATGCTCGCTTTGCCGTCTTCTCCATTCCAACGTCTGTTCTGCCCATGTGGCAGCCCACGGGCGCCAATGCAGTCTGCAAAAGGAGAAATCCTCAATCGTCCTGGCTCACTGCAACACATAGTCACATACAGGGCGCAAGACGCAGGGCGTAAGACGGCATGGTGGTCAGTGCCGAGGTGGTAAGATTTGCCGTGGTGGCACCGATATGTACTTCTACACCGATCATGCTAGGGATTGCCATGTGCGCGGTGCCTGTGCTGTGCGTCGTCGGCTCCACCACACGACATTTTCTTGTCAATACGATGCGATTGCCATGCCTCTTTGGATGTTTTTGGTGGTCCAACTCAATACTTCAGCCTCTTTTTTCCTTAGCCCCCTTGGTCTGGGATAGCTTCAGCCGCTTTTTGTCGTACCTCAGTAGTTCCCTCTTCTTCCCAATTGGCATTGGCCTCTTGCGCACGTACCCCTTCTTTGCAGCTGAAAAGGGGACCTTGCTTCACCAGCTCACCAGCCTTGCTACAAGCGAGGTTAGGACGTCGACAGGGAGCAGCGAAGACGGCGCCCGCGACCTTTTCATCATCATAACCACTTCGTTTGCCTTTTCTTAGACAGCTGAAGATTATGTGCCCTGCAGCCATAGTCGATTGCTGACGATGGGCCACTCGAAGAGGAGCTCTCACATGTGAAGAAAAAGAGTTGAGACAAAGTAGATAAGACAAGGACCAACGGGGGCGGCAAGTCTGCCTTGTTGGTTCCGTTGACTCTGTTGGTTATTCTCAGTTCAGCCCTTGTGCGATGCAGTTGGTCTCGAACGCCGTATCCTGTTTGTTATTGTCTTGCCTGTCCCAGTAGGTCGGTGCCAAGTGACTTGGCAGGCTGTTCACAGGATGTCGTAGCACGTACGAAGTACCACGTACGACGCATATTCTTGTTGACACGATGACAACAGCATTGTCGGTTTCGTAGGGTCTATCATCCAAGATATTTCGTTGTCAACCGCCCGTTACGTCAACACTTTACCACTTTGTTACAACAGCCTGGTGAGCAACTTTGAGGCGCAGAGTGAGCAAGCCCATGGAATCTATTTTCCATTCCATTGAGGTAAGTAACAAAAAGCCCTGGTCGTCGTGCGCCACCGTTCGGCAGCCACGGATGGGCAAATCGGTCTTCGGCCATCAGAAGCTTGGCAAGGACAGGCCCTATTTGAATGGACGTCAAGACGTACAAATTACTGACTTCGAGTGCAATGCGGGCAATATGAACAAGCTACACTTTGGCGGAAGAACGAGCAGGCTGGGTTGACAGGCAACGCACACGCACAGGGCTTTTCCTTGCCAAGCTTGTGATAGTGCGGTCACGGCAAAGTACTTCGTACATGTACTTCGTAGATCGTAGAGATACCACACGACGTAAACCAAGCTGAGGCAAAAATAGCGTGGGATCAGTATCCTAGGCACACACTATTCGGGAGGCAGCGTCCCGAAAGTCTTCATAGACGTCTTGTCTTTGATGTTACTGGTCTAAGTCAGAAGACGTACCGCAGTATCCGCCTTCTGTAGACTACAGATTTGCGAGAAGCGCAATACACTCCGTGCTATTCCGCATGCCCATTATCTTTACAGATTACTCTCCCGCGTAGTTCTACTGTGGTTGATGGTTGTTTTCGCACGAGTCGCAAAAACGGCATCTCTCGAGATCCCCCAAAAGTGCCAGAAACCGCTTACCGTCACTAACCCTCTCTTTACCGTTCAGCCATTTTCACCCCACGGAACGCGTTCCGCTTTCATAGCTGAAGGGACCAATCGCAGTTGATACGATGGCGATGCTGGTCTGCAAGAGCGCAGGCGGCCAACGCGTTCTGTGACAAGTGGTGGCAATCGAGGCCTGACAAACGGAAGCCGTCGCCATCGCCAAACATGTCCTCGAGGTGGCTGTCGTCGAGGTGGTTGTCGCCGGCGCTGGCGTACTCGCTTGAAATCGACATGTCGAGGGATGGGTCGTAGAGAAGTAGTTAAAGCAACGGAACTTGCTCAGGACGCGGATGTGATTCTATGCCACATTTTTCTGTCGTAAAACGCTGCTTCCATCAACCAGGTAACTCGTGCCAGTGCACTCGGTTATGTGCCAGCAGGTGCCATTTACATGGGCATAATGCAAGACTGTATTCGTTCGCTCCTTTTGGTTCCTCTTTGTATGTGGTCTCCGGTGTATAATCGCATCCTGGAAACAAAAATGCTGCTTAGGGCAGTGAAGACAAGGCAATGACAGGCATCAAATGTAAAGCAAGGTGTCCAAACGATCAAAAGTACATTCATTAAAAATCTAGGGAGATGATCAACCGCACGATGGGGGCAGGAATATGAGATGGTAAAGATGGAAGAGGGCGACTTCAGGCGACTCTGGGGCAGGTATGGAGATGGAGGCGAAGAGAAGAGGACTCAAGGAAAGAATTGATCGTGTCACTCATGCCAGGTAGGGAGCGAGAGCGGCCTTGGCCTCGGGCTGCAGGCGCTTGTCGACGTACTGCGCAATCACACCGTTGTGGCGCCGGTCTGCCTCCTTGAAGAACGCACCAACCCACTGCTGCACGTTCTCCACCTCGGGGAAATCGTCGCGAGGGCCACGCTTGCATGTGTTGAGCGGCGTGTAGCCGACTCCAAAGCCAATGTCGTCAACGTCTGCCTCGTTGACCACGTCGTCGCCAACACCGCTCGTCACCTGCGGGGGGTTCTTGAGCAGATCCAGAAGGTAGTTGCACGTCAGGCCCCAGCCCTTCTCGTACGTGCTGGCAAAGCTCGTGCTGTCGCAAAGCGTCTTTGTGTAAGAAATAACACCGAGCTTGCGGTCCACGGACGCGCAAACTGGCCCGTTGTCGGCAGCACAAAGTTGAGGTAGATCGGCTTGAAGAGATCCACACCCGGGGTCACCTTGTTTGCGTGCTGCACAAAGTAGTCGGCACCCATGCCGTTCTCAACGCCCCTGGCCGACACCAGGTGGTAGAAACGCACAAATCGGATCTTGAACGAATCCGTCAGGCCCTTGTCCAGCTTGGTGAAAAGCTTGCCCAGAATTGTGCTAAAGTACTGGTCGAGGGACGCAGACGGTATCGACGTGACTACGCTCTCAAGAATATCGAGCGCGTTCTGCTCGTCTTCTTGCTGGCAAACAACCGCCCAAAGATCTCGAGAAGAGGCAGGATCTGGTTCTCGGCCACGATTGCGTCCTTGATCTTGGGCAAGATCACAGACAGGAATCGTGCGCATGCAGGCACGTTGCCCTCGTCTCCAGATCGCGTCGCTGAGGAGGACGGGAATCAGCGTTTTGTAGTGGTCTGGCAGCGCCAGGTTGGGGTTCGTCTCGAGCAGAGCCGAGAAGATCTGGAAAACATATGGCACGAATTCTACGCAGAGTTAGCAAACAATCAAGGATGCCTGGTGGCTGGAAACTAGACCGAAGGGTATTGCACTCACCAGACACATCCTCCTTAAGGATGAACGAGAACGGCCCCCATAACCGGGCCTCCAGCTTGTCGCCAATGGCAGAAGAGCTGTACCGGACAAGGGCACCGACGGCCTCGAAGTGGTAGTAGTAGAACCGCGGGTTGCTTGGGTTAGACTTAATCACGTTGGTGATGTTGATGAGGTGCGTGAGGATGTCGTCAACAATGGGGATGACGCCCTCCTTGATGGACAATCAGCACACGCACAATACACCGCATCAAAAACTCGTTCTCCTGAAGCTTGGCAGGTGCCGTGTCCTTCTCGATCAAGCTGAAAAGGTGGCTCAGCAAGTCCTTGGCCAGCGGCTGGATGTCTTCCCGCGAGAAGAGGTGCACGCCCTCATCGTTTGTCAGGAACAGCACACGCTCCACGGCAATGGCTGCGTAGGTATACACCACGTAGTTGGTCGACGCCAGGTTCTGCATCAGCGGCTGGAAGGCTGCCTGCCACTGCTCCTTGGTCAATTGACTGCGGAAGTTGTGCAGGTACTTGATGGCATCGACCTTGGCGATGGGCTGTGTGTCTCCGCTGAGCAGATCTGCCGCCACATTCTTCTGGAAGAAGTCAACCACATTGACATATTGGTTGACCGTCTTGACACCCTGCGCCGCCGTCACCGCACCCTTGGCAGCAATGGCCAGGAACAGGTAGATGGCCGTATCCTTGGCCTTCCAGTCTGTCTTGCCCTGCTCCAGGTAGTGGTCAATGTACCGGAAAATGACCTGCGTGACGAGCATCTCGTACTTCTCGAGCAGTTTGCGCAAGAAGTCCGTAGCAGCCCGACGCCGTGAGTCCGTGTCGGATCCCTCGAGGTCGCGGCGGATAAACTCGATTGGCTCGTCCTCGAACATTTCCATATCAGACTCCCGCAGCGCCACGTTGGGCAGGATGACCGCCTCAACAATCTTGCCCAGCGTCTCCTCCGAGTTGAAGTTTGCAGAGTGCCGCGCTGACGAGGCGACGGCGGTCAGGAACTGCAGCGCCTTGCTGACCAGAATATCGTAGCGCTTCTCAGGACCCGTTGTCGACAGCACGTTCCACACAGAGTTGATAAACGGCTCCGTGTGCGGGCCGAAATCGTCGTCGTACTTGGTCGTGTACAGCTGCAGCACCTCGCAAATGTCTGCCTTGACATTCTCTACAGCGCCGGCCTCGTCGTCGTCATCCGAGGCAAGGACAGGATTGGAGTATGAAAGATATTTCTGGAGCAGTGCCGTGACGGGCTGCATGTTGGACTCGACGACTGGTGGCAGGTCCTGGCACGACAGGTCGTACAGAATCTTGATCAGCAGGCTCAGCACCTCAAACCAGCCCTTGAGGGCACCCGCATTGTCCTTGTTCCTCTCAATTTGTTGGTCGGCCACGGTAAGCATTCCATGAATGGCTCGCCGAACCGTGACAGGACATGGTTGATCTCGGTGAAGAGCTCGTTGGAGCGAAACAGTGGCCGCCACCGCGCAAAAATAGAGTGTGCAACCTCGAGCACGCCGTACGTCACCTTGGCGTCGGTAGGTGAGAGGCGGCTGACGAGGTCGTCAATCAGTGTGTCCCACCGCTCCCAGAAATCGGAGTCTGCAATGATGCTGATGGCCTCGCCAAGCTGTGTCTGGATGCTGGCCGGGGACGAAATCATGAGGCCCACGAGCTCTTTCTTGATCATGATAATGTCCTCAGCGGGAAGCTTGTAGTTGCCATTCTCGTCGATGTAGTTGCGGCGAATGAAGTTTTTGAAGCAGAGTGCTGCCGCAAGTCGAGTCTTGAGAGGCAACGGCTGCGAGTTTGTAACTTGGAGGAGGAGGAGACAGAACTGGGGCTTATCTTCTTCTTTCCGAAGTGCAGCCTCGGCTATAGTAAGAGACAAAGGGTCAGCATGCAGCTCATGAGCATCGCGATCGAAAAGTGAGGCACGAAAACCAACCTTTTCGGTGTTGCTGCGGATCAAGCGTGGAGTCCAGCAGCTGCACAACGTGGCCGATCTGGGCGCTCATCTTGGCGAATGTGAGGGGATACGCGAGTTCAAAGAACGATGATGCAGGTCGCGACGTCGGGAGGTCAGATGGGAAGCGATGGTGGTTGGAGGGAGGAGAAAACAATCAGGATCGTGTGTATTTTTTGGGGCGGCACAGAAGCTCGCCCCAAACAAAACAGCAGGAGCTCGACCGCCCGTTGTCAGGGTGCCAAACGGCGGGTGCTACAGTGGGTCCCATCACGTGATGGTAAGGGTATGCATACGGCGATATCCACCTACCCGTGCCTCTTGAAATTGAGAACAATGGATTGCAGTCATGAAGAATTAAAGAATGGAAGCTGGAGGCATGTGGAATGAATGCATTTCTGATAGTCGCTTCGATGTAGATTGCCACGTCACAAGTCATCTCGTCTCGTCACTTTGACGGTTGGTAGCCTTGTGTTCGGCTTCTCTAGATGAAAGACGCCTAATCCGGACAGAGATTCGTTTGCGGGCTCCAAACACGTGCTGCTATTTCGTAGTCTGAAACAGGCAATCACGTCACGAATGGCTTAGTCACAAAGGAGCATCACCGACAGAGAGCCGGCCGCGCTTTTTCAGCAAAGGTGTCACCAGGAGCTCGAGTGTAGCGACGGGGTTATGGCTTGCCGATGCAGGCAGAGTATGCGCACGGAGTGCTGGAGCAAGCTCCCACGACCCTCTCCGAAAGACAGGTGAAGGCCGCAACCGTGGCACCTGCCCTAGACAAATAGCGTCGATGCGAGAGAACGAAGCAAAACTCGCTGATGGAAGATCAAACCACAAAGAGCGAAAAGGTGGAGAAAACTAGGTCCATCGGCTTCCTTTGCACATGTAAGATATCTGCTCTGCGGGCCGGCAAAAGCAGGTGCTATGGCCCATGGGCCTGCTTCAGGCGCTATTGAAGCCCGCTAGCAGAGGCAAGCATGGAGTAATAGCAGTGACTAGCAACAAAGAGCACCTGCTGTAAAGGAGATTGTTGCCCTGCTATCTTTCTCTCAGCTATCTCCATTATCTATCGCCCACCCACGCTGCGATTTTTCCTCAGCTTCAACAAACAGCACGCTGACCATCGACACCCCGGCCAACACAGACCACCACCACGGCAAGACACACAGTACGGCTCTGCACACAAGAGCTGCATCGAAAGACACCGCAGCGAACCGGCCTCTGACCACCGCCGCCGGGTGAGCCGCCCGCACAACAGCTTCACAAGCCTAGCATCGCAAGCCTGTCATCTAGGCCCTTCTCGACTACCGGGACCGTCCGCCCCCCTCGCGTACCCTTACCTTGTCCTGCACACCACCCCCGCGTGCGATAAGCTCTGCCGCAAAGGAACTGCCTTCTGGCTGCTCACGGGGACGACCGCCGCCATCCCAAAGCAGCGACACGCATACAGCGTGTAGCTTCTTCTGTGGGTGTTGAAGTGACCGAGAAACAACTAGACGAGGATTCGCCGACGACTGGGACAGTCTCGACGGCGGCGGCCTTAACTGAGGTGTGTATGTTGTGTCGACGAGAAACTCTGCTTCAGAGATCTGGTAACCGGAACAAAGGAACAGGGACAGCTCTCTCGGTGCTAACAAAACGCCTTCATAAAAGGCATCTTGCGACACGCGGCCAAGAGGACATCAACGGCAGCAGGAACGACAATCAGCATCCTGCACAGCTCGGCCAGCACGGGAAACGAGCGGGCAATCTAGCGACAACACACCACTACATTGCGGAAGCTCCTTCATTCTCGCTTTTTGCCCGACGGCAACAATACATCAACAGACCTCCACCTCCAATGACAATTGTTCTTGCCACAGCTCTGGAAGGGTTTTCGTTGATGGGTTCCCGTTGAGCTCGGTGGCCCGCTGACGGTCTCACTTTGTGCTTCCCACCATTTATGCAAGTACGAGTTTTGCATGTAAGTCAATTGTCTCATTTGATCTCCCGCGCTTCCCCCGTTTTCTCTCCGTTCCCTGTAAAAGCTGTGCAAGAACTGCCCTGCTCTCCACCCCCTGCATCTTCCTCTGCGTGCCTCGCTTTGACCGTTCAGTTTCGGTAGCCTTTGGTTTTCATGCCAACGAACGTGTGAGTCGGTTAAAGGCACGAGGTATGTGAGATGTGAGACGAAAAAGCGACAGGTCATAGTGACTGGGACCGATCTGTCATCGTTTTGCACGGAACACGGTGTGGCTGCCCACATCACCTGCCCGTTCCTTCAGAGAGGCTGTCGGGCGACCCTCTATCTCATCTTTGGGGATCCTGTTGCCTGTCGCCCCCCATTGCCATTGTGTGCCTGTCTGATTTTTATCTCATTTTTGGTCTTGTGATTTAAGTCGTTCTCTTTTCTTCCCTGCGTTCTTGCTGTTTGTGCATCTTGCCATGACGCACTCACTTCTTTATTCCCTTCGCTGTCAAATTTGCTTGCTTCTGTTGTCTCTGCCATTATTCAGGCGTTACTTCATTTCTCACTGCTTCGGTTGCGTTTCCAGCCTTCTTGGCTCTCCAACTATATCCTGCTAGTCCATAAGCATGGCTATCCTCGCCAACCCGTTGCTAACATGCTCCGCCGAATAGTCTCGTTAGGCCAGCAGGTCTCCGAGAGTGAAGACGGTTCCATGTCGCCGCCATCCAACGATGCCAGCCGGTCATCCGAGTCCAAGGTACCGGTTGGTTTGGCCGGCGTCTTCAAGGGCCTGACCGGGTCCAAATCAACAAAGGCACCGGCGCTAGGTTCCGGCCAGCCCACTTCTGCTACATCAATATCGCCCTCCCACTTACTGCGCCGGTAGCTGCAGCTACCGTCTCATCCTCGACCATAGCCTCGACGCAACCACCATCCGAGTCCACTGATGTCGATTCTCCCAACAGCCGTTCGCGTGGCAACCTCACAAGCTACGCGGACTGCCTTGAGCTTTTGAGGACCGGGACACTCAGTGACCGGGCCGCCGCTGCGAATGCACTACGGTCCATCATCACCGACACACCCGTCCAGTCCATGGCTGAAGTCTGGCAGGCTACAAAGGACTTGATCGACCCGAGCAAGGCCCAGGTTGCTCGCCATGCCGGCTGGGAACTCTTGGCAGAGTGTGCGAGGCACACCTCATCCACGAATCTGGAACGCCGGGAGTACTTCCAGGCGATCACGGCACCGGCCGACTCAAGCGACTTTCACCTGCAGCTCTCAGCTCTCGGCGACCTGACAAGCAATGGTCGAAACCTCTCTGGATTCGACTACGATGTCTTCCCCATCCTAACCGAATGGTTCCAGGCCGCATTCAAAGCGTCAAAGGCCGCCGCCAAGAAGCCGTCCTCAACACGATCGACCAACGGCAAGAGTGGAAAATTAAAGGGCATTCAAACAGCCGAGGAGCAGAACCTCTCCCAACTGTTTTCCTATACTATCGATGTCATCAAGTACAGCTCCAAGATTGCCAGCGACAGTGCCATTGAGGGCCTGCTCGATGCCATCCTGGATATTGCCATGAACACTAGCACCGAGGACGACCTCTCTTCATGTATCGCCTTTATTAACACTTGTGTCACCGTCGGTGCTATGCCCAGCAATAGCCTTGAACGCTGTGTAAAGGTTCTGAGCTCCATCTATTGTCTGGTGCCCAGACTGCGAAAGACGGCTTGGCAGGTTCTTGCCAACATTTTCAAGTCGCACCACGGCCTGCACACAATCACCATTCTGCTTGATACTCTTCGGAAATACCCTCTCGAGGGCGTCGAAGTAAAGGATGCTACACGGGAAGTCCGCGGCGCTCTGGCAGTCTTACAGAAGCTGGTCCGGAAAGCCGGTTCCACAGAATATCCGACACTCCCATTCACGCTCCTTGTCGATGGGCTCGAGAATGTGATTAGGCATACACAGTCGCTGCGCATTGTCGCCTCGGTCTTGCAGCTTATCAACCAGCTTTTTGACGGCGGGGACGGCATGCTGAACCCGCTTCTTCTCGACGAAGACTGGACCTCTCTGCTCGGTGTGGCCACAACCTGTGCAAAGCGAAGCAGCCCATCTGCCACATACGGCGGAAGTGCTAGCCAAAAACAAATCCTTGGTGGCGCAGCTGGCCCAGAAGAGCCGTCTCAGGATGCCGTCGATCGCGAGGCGGCCGTCCTTACTACACGAATTGAGAATCTACTGCGTGGCCTGCTTAACGAACGGCCCGAGTATATGCAGCGCAATTGTTGCGTTTCCTTCCTCGCAGATGTGCATCATATTCTCCCCGATTCCGGTGCTGAGCTTGTCCTCAAGTACTTTTCCGATTTCAGCTGCTGCTTCCCATCCGATCCGCAATGGGATGTTAATCAAAAGCTAGTCTTGGGCGCCTTCTACTCTAACCAAGAACGCTCCGCTGTGATACGTTTGCAAGCCTTGCAAACAGTCATCGGCGTCCACAACGTCCTCTCGCTTGTGGACGGGGTCGCTGATGCCCCCAACGCAGTTGCGGATCTCGTCCGTCTCATTCTTGCGAATGTTGGAGAGGAGCGTGATTCGGTGCTTCTCATCCACGCCATTTCGTTTGCCGTCACAGCAGCTCCGAGCGTGGATGCCGGGCTTTTTGGCTACATAATTGAGGCGCTCAGCTCCGTCATCAACAATGACGAGAACCGGCAGCCGTCGGTCGCTCCTCCGGGATCTACACCAGCCTCTCCCCTGGCAACCCTAGCGAGCAACCCGACGTGCTTACGGACCAGAGCACCTCGAACATTGCCACCCGCGGCCTTGTTCAGATTTTCATGGACACGATGAACACTGACGCGAGCAAAGCCAGCCTGGTCTTCGAGAAACTTCTCAGCTTAGTCAAAGACAAAGATTGCCCGGTGGATGCGCGTCTTTCTGCGCTCAAGCTTTTGTTCCGCCTACGTGCCGACTGGGCCCACCGCATCTTTATCTTATCCAACACCGAATCTGAAGGCTTGGCTGCAGTGTTATACCGAACCGAGGCATCTTTGGAGCGCAAGATGGCCGAGGAGGTGACACAGGAGATTCTTGCGCGGCAAGCGCGGAACGAGCCTGGGGCCCCTTTGCCCTCGGGCAGTCAGCATCCTTTAAGAGTTACGCGACGCGTATCGTTTGGGCAAGGTGGCGGACCACAAGACAGGTCCGGTATCCCCCACCGAATGGCGAGCATTGCCCGACATAGAGCCTCTGCGCCTCGCTACCGCCAGATGTGGAGCCTGCCTGATGCAAACGCCCTGCCACAGGCGCCGGTCGCCAGTGCCAGCACTGTCCTCTTTTCGCACGAATGGGACGAAACCGTGACTGGCGCGGGTGCAAAAGACAAAGACGAGAGAATGAGGCATGGCGACACTACCGACGCAGATGGCGAGACCTCCGCTTCTCCAGATGGCGATAAGAACACGGCCACGTTTGACGCGAAGCCGACATTGCTGAATCTCGACATGGCAGCGTGGATGGAGGTCGTCTTTCAGATTCTGACTCAGGGCTCGAACTGGGAACTGTACAGCTTTGCCCTCGTGCACCTACCGTCGCAGCTCAGCAACCACGCTGTATGCCGTGCCGCGGTGCCGGTGATTCTGCGCATCCGCACCGCTCTCTGTGACCAGATCCGCATGAACAGCTCGCAAGAACCGCCGGCTGCAACAGGGCTTCGTCGGCCAGATGTGCAAACGTGTGTGCTACAGACGCTGACCATGATCCTGAGTTACCACGAGTACTTCCAGCGGCAGGAAGGGGACGATCTTGTGCGGACGTTCATTACGGGACTCACTGATAAGAACCCCATTTCGTGCGTGCACGCGTTGTCCATCTGCTGCTACGAGTTGCCGCATGCCACGAGCAAGTCTCTCGTGAACATTTTGCAAAAGATGTCGCAGATCATCACTCGGCCAGGTGTGGCTGTCCACATCCTGGAGCTGCTTGCCTGCCTGAGCCGGCTGCCGTGGCTATACTCCAACTTTCGTGAGGACGAGTATCGTATTGCCTTTGGTGTCTGCTTCCGGTACCTTCAAGCAGTGCGCGATCGGCGCAAGTCATCACGCGTGAGCCATGCCAGTGTCAGCGAACAGGGCTCGACCTCAGCTTACCATGGACACGGACTGGGCACGGTTGACCCCACGGCCCCGAGATGCCTGGCCAAGCACTCCCGCTGCAGCCGAACACATCCGACGATCTTCCCCAGTACGTGTACGCGCTTGCTTACCATGTCCTTACATTCTGGTTTCTGGCACTGCGTGTGACGGATCGCGCCAACTATGTTACGTGGATTGCGAGCCGTCTATTCATCGACAACGATGGCCGCCAAATCACGGATGAGCAGGCGCAAATAACACTCGATTTTATGCAGCGTGTTGCGTTCTCCGATGCCGATGAATCGGCACCTGCAGACGATCCGGACGACGGAAGCGGTCAAGAGGCTGCCGCTCCACGGAGCTGGGTCATGGGCAACAGCATTCTCACCATCCAACCAGCCGCCAGTAAGGCGGGACTCGCACGGATCATCAAACGCCAGCCCTCGGCACGTCCTACTACACGATCCAGGAGAATCTGCAGCCACCACCTCCACATCAGACACGCGGCCTCATCGACCCCATGGAGGGCATCTCGAGCCAGCCACACCACAGCCAGCCGCCCAACCCTGTTCTGCCGAGCCATCTGCTAGCCCAGTTGCTGGCGCCGGTGCCGCAGCAATTTGATTCGCCTCTGCGGCCAATCTTGCTGCCCAACGATGACGCTGTCGATCGTGCCTTCCGGGCGTTTGATCGCAATTCGACTGTGGACGGACACAAGGTCGGCGTCATCTACATTGGCGAGGGCCAGACGGACGAGGCTGATATCCTGTCGAACGTGTCCGGCAGCAGCGACTATGTCGAATTTCTCAACGGGCTGGGCACACTTGTGCGGCTCAAGGGCGCTACGTTTAACACGCAAGGGCTGGACCGCGAGTACGACACAGACGGTGCCTACACGTTTTGCTGGCGTGACCGCGTGACGGAGATTGTATTCCATGTGACGACTCAGATGCCGACAGACCGCGAGCGCGACCCCATCTGCATCAGCAAGAAGCGGCACATTGGCAACGACTTTGTCAACATCATTTTCAACGACTCCGGGCTTCCGTTCCGCTTCGACACGTTCCCGTCCGAATTCAACTATGTCAATATCGTCATCACGCCCGAGTCGCGCGCATCGTTTGTAGCGCGGCGCGAACTGTCCATGCAGCAGCAGCGGGAGGAGGACAGGGAAGCGCTGGTCCAGGAGCAGTACCTGCAGCATCAGCAGCAACAGCAGCAGCCGAGCGATGACCAGCAACAACAACTGCAACAGCCACAACAGCCACAACAGCCACCACAACCGCCACCACCTCGCCAAAAGCGGACAATGCCCTTTTACAAGGTGCAAGTCATGAGCAAGCCCGGGTTCCCTGAGATCTCGCCGGCGGCACACACCAAGATCATCAGTCTCAAGGCGCTGCCCGACTTTATCCGGCTGCTTGCGCTCAACGCGTCGGTCTTCTCGCAGGTATGGTCGACACGGCAGGGTGGCGAACACGTCTCGTCGTGGCGCAACCGGCTGCGGCAGATCAACCGTCTGCGCGAACGCTACGGGCCGGGTGTGCTGGCCGCTGCAGCGCCCTCGCCGCCGCCTTCGATGGCGGGTGGTGGTGGCGGTGCCGCTGGTGGTGGCACTGGTGGCGCTGGTCTCTCCGGTGCAGGCGGACCTGGTGGTGCTGGTGGTGCTGGTGGCGGTGGTGGCGGTGTCGGTGCTGGCGCGGCAGGCGCCGGCGGTGGTGTCGGTGCTGGGAACAGCTCTCTGGCAAGTGGCGTTGGCGCAACCGCCGGCACGGGCACCGGCAACGCGATTGGCGGAAGCGGTCCCAGCCTGACGAGCGGCAATAGCAGTGCCGAGCAGCTGTCGCGTGCGAGTGTGAGCGGGGTGCGTGACAGTTTCAACAGCCTGCGGCGGACGTCGATAGCGACGTTTTTCACGGTAGCGGGTAACGATACCAACCCCCGGTCATCCGTGCACTCGACAGCGACGGCCACTACGGCATCGGACAATACGGACGCGGCTACGGTCCATGGGGGCTCGTCCGAGGTTTGGGTGGACTCGCTAGATTTCTCCAAATGGACGTAGTCCGGGATGGGCCGACGTGTTTGTTGAGAGACTGTTTTGTATAGTTTTGCCCGTATTGTGTTGGCGGGACATCGGTATATACCACAAAAGCTTCTCTATTTTATCATTCTACTTTTTTTACTCTTGTCGTGTTTTGGAACCGTCAGTCTCTGGTATTCCACTCCTCCTTTTTCTCATTCGAAACAGCAGACTTGCCTAGTACTCGTAAATAGAGAATACTTGACCAAATCTCCTTTTGATTGTCAGAAGTGTGTCCCTTGCTAATGGAACTTGCCGTGCGAAATCAGTATTGGATAAATTTTGTGCAGTGCGGTGTATATGTCAATGAGGACTCGAGATAGTTTGGGGAGATGAAGCGAAAGGACGACAGCATACCCATCTCCAGCCTTGACCCATCTCTCTCTCATTCAATCATTGTTTGCGTCTTCTGGTCTTCTTTGTCCACAGTCAACACTAGGCGGTGCGAAAAGTAGATAAACACCTTTGACGCATCCGAGTTGCATACGAAAGGGCACAACGGACAAAGGGACCACGCGGCATAAGACCAAGAAGATGTCCAAGCGCCTAGTTTTGATTCAGGCTCGAAAAGGGGGCGGAAGCGGAACGGGCCATGGTTGACTTGGAACGAGGAACGTGCGTGGATGCAGATACAACATACGACGTGCACGGTGCGTTTTCCTACAATGTGTTATGGAATGCCGTAGCAGCAACACGGGAGGGATAGGAAAAACACACGCGGCCGGGCCAAGTGGACCAGGGCTACTTCGTAGACTAAATGGCCCAAAGAGGGAACCGTCCGATGCCGCCGCGAGCGGTGGCGCAGGAAGCAGACCAAAGAGAAGAGCCAAGGGCGGCTACAAAATACTTTGTACGATAGAGGGGCAGCTGTCATGGGACGGGGAGCAAACGGCCCGCCGAGGACACTGCGCTAGATCAGAAATAAGGCGACGGGGGCAGACCGGCGAGAGGGTGCACGAGAAGGCGCGGGAGCGAGAAGGAGGGGACAGAGGGGGACTCGCGAGAGTACGAAGTAGAGAAGCAGAGGACGGCGGCACGGGAGACAGGGGGTGAGCGGAAGAGAAGATACAGGGAACAAAAGGCACGGCAGAGTGAAGATCGTATGGAGAGTGGGAAGAAAAACAAGCATTTGGGGGCCAAACAGTCTCCATCCACCGGAACCATGTCAGACGATCAACGGGAGCCCCATCGAAGAGCAAGGTGCAAAGCAAGCCCAGTCCGACGAGCAATACAGCGATGCATCTCAGCCATACGAAGTAGTGGGCTGTCAGACGGGCAAAGAGCAAGATGGCGGAGGGAAAGGCGCAGATGGCAAAGACCAAAGGAGAAAAGACCGACCAGCAGACAAGGAGGGTTGCAGTGGTTGCGGGAACGGGTGAGCAGGGAACAAGGGAGAAAGAAAGAGAAGAGAAGGAATAGGGCATTTTCCGTTTGGGGAAGATGCCGATCCGAAAAGAGGGGCTCTCGTCATCCGTCGTCAATCGTTCGCAGTCCTTTGTCCATCGTCCGTCTTGCGCGGTGCATCGTCGGACTGTGCTGGTTCACAGGAGTCGATGCATCAGATGACAAGGGGCCCGTGCTTGACAATCACATTTCATCTCGGCTCGTCATATTGTGCACCGTTTGTTGACCACTTTCCGTGAGGAAGAGGTGTCTGCGTTTCTTACACGCGTTCTCGCCAAGATGGACAGGACTCTGCGAACACGAGACGCTCGGATGTCGGTCATTTTGGTTTGCCGTTGCCTCTAGGCATGTGGAAGCTCAAAGAAAAAGTAAAAGAACCGAAGAAAACAAACAAAGCATCCAGATACACGAAGTCACTCCCGTCACCCACAACACTTGCTCTTCTTCGTATCAAAGGGCATTCCGAGAAGCACTGGCACGGACACTCAGTACAACGTACGAGCAGAACAGCTGGGGCTTCCCGCTCGGTGTGAGCGGAAACCGTTCAGGCTGAGCGGCACGTCCAGGAGATGCATAAAAGTCAAATTCCACCAGCTTCGTATCCAGTGCACGACGTGCACGTACGAGTATCTACCTATACTAAGGCCCAGGGCACTGACCATGCCAAGAGGACGCAGTATTACGGAGTACAAAGTTTGCACAAAGCACGCACAAGAGCAAGAACATGTGGACGTGTCCTTGTGCGACGTTTTCTTTCCGACAGGCCCCGGCCAGCCGCCACGGGCTGTAAGGAGAGCCCGTTCCTCGCTCTCGTTCCTCTCCTCGCTCCTGCTAGCTGTTTTTCCTTTCGTCTCCCGTCAAATTTAAAACGCAGTGCTGCTCACCACTTGCACCCCCTTACCTTCTAGAGCGAAGTTCGGAGGCCTGTCATGCAGTGGGCGGTAGATGTGGGAGCCAATGTGAGCGTCAAGAAGCAAATGGGCGAGAACTGGGCGCAACGAGGTAGAGAAGGAAGCGAAAAAAAGGGAAAGGCCTAGCAGCAGATTTGATACATCGAGACGGGCGGCCCTCCATTGGCTATGCGGACAGAGGAGCATCCTGCTCCATGGCCCATGGCTGAAAAGTGCTGCTACAGGCTCATAAAGCAGCGGCGACTACTTTAGATGGGGGACAAAACGAAGCAAAGACTCCACAAGGTGCTGTGTGCTCCATGCCGTTGCAGGCTGCAGAATGCGATGGTGCCGCAGATACATTTAACCGCGTTCTTAGGCACACACATCTGATTTTCAGCGGCAACGTCTGGCTGAGTATGCGAGTAGACGCAAAGGGGTTGGACGCGAACCTCAAGCTCGCCTCGGCCCCGTCTGGTAGAACCAGACTTCTCGCGTCGTTGGAGATACACCACAGCACCTGTTCTGCCCGTTCCGTATATCACGGGGTCTGCTTGCAAAGGACAAGGGCGTTGAAAAGAAGCAAAGATGGTGGAGAACAAAGGTGCAGATCAACAGTAAAAACGGACCAGGGTGGGATGGCAACAACAGACGAGAAAACCTGTCGCCAAAAAGCCGGCAGTCCCGGCCGTTAAGCCGTTGGACCGCTAAACCGCTGGACCCGAGTACTTTGTAGATACAAAGATCGTCGCATGTCGTAGCAAAGAACCATTTCACTGTTGTCTGTCTGCCTCTCAAGGTCGACCTCGGTCGTGAGCAGGTGCGTTATTATTCCCTTTCTGATCTCGACCGTCCTCCGTAATGATGTTCTGGGTAGATGACCCGCACGCACCCTTCACCGTTGGATTTTCCACCAGAAAGAGGGTGAATCTTCTGGCTAGAAAAGCCAGTGCTGCCCAATTTAGCCTCACGCTTCACGCCACACATGCCTGTAGCTGGCCCATTTCTGGAAGCCTGAAACCTCTGTTAGCATACTGTGTACTGTCTGTGTACCTCTGCAGTGTCTCGAAGCAGCTCACCAATAGCTGAAACTCTTCAGCTCCACCTTGAACCGCGTCAAGGAACATCTTCTCCATGCCTTGTGCTTGGAGCACCTGTACACAGTAGTGCATGAGACGAACGATGACAGAATCCCTGGTATGGGCCGCAGAGAGATGGTCATCTGAGGAGCAGTTAGTGTGACCACTCTTTGCTAGGCCGTCAAAGGCGAAAGAGAGACGTCGGAGGCGTGACGAACCAGTGACACATATGCAGCCACGCCGCCGGTCAGATCAGAGATCGTACGTGCCCACGGCAGGTCTTCTGCCACACGACTGCCGCTTCCAGGGACGTAAGTGAGCGCTGTCGCCACGATCAGAGGACCTTCGATAACAAGAAGGATGTCGTTGATGTCGGTAGAGTCCGCCAACTGGTAGTTACTGGTCGTACCAACCGACCGTGTTGTTCCGAGCAGACTCGCGTGCCACAAATTCCAGCACACGGTCATAATCTTTCAGGTGGCATCTCCGAAACGTGAAACCGCCATCGGACAGGCCGGACGCTTGCAGTCAGAAAAGTCGAGCACCCAGTCGCAGGCCTCCTGGCCGCTCCGGTAGACCCGAGTCGTCGATGCGCCAGCCTCGTCGGCGAAGCCAGTTGTCCGACTTCGTCTCAAGAGGTGGGCCGAAGAGGAGGCGTGGGAACGTGCTGCCGAGCTGGAACCGAGTCACATTATGCTCGGCCAGTTTGCGTAGTGCGTGGTGGTGGAGAGCAGTGCCGATACCCCGGCCACGGTGTGAGGGTTGGACCAAGAGCGCGGCGATGCACCCAATCCACGTCGAATCGCTCTGGTCGATGAACGCTGTGTAAGTAGCACATAAACCAAGAGTCTCACGCGACTGTGGGTCGTAGACGACAAAGTGCTTCGAGTAGCCTGGCCGGTCCAACAGACGCTGTAGGCCGGAGATATCGATCCGGAAGTGCTCGGGCATGCATTTGCACCACAGATTGTGAACTGCCGCCGGGTCCTCAGTACCTCTGATTCTTCCACAAGCCACCTATGCGGGGACGATCCCCTAAGACGCCTTGGCTCGGCTCTTCGTGTCCCGTAGGGTGAAAAGATAATGTCGGCAGCGCTCTCTAGGCGACCGATCGAGTAGTTTTGCGCTTCGATGAGCGTAGGGAACAGACCGTTCGAGGGACCAAGAACGCTCAGACTGCAGCATACGAGCACGATATGCGGCCGGTCGGGGGCGATGGAGCGCACAACCTGCGACAGGGCAATCTGTGAGGGCTGGCCGGTGTGTGGTGGGCCGGTAATGACAAAAACAACGGCCTTGGCCAGGGCGAGATGGCTGGCGTGGTACTGCGTGATGCCGTCGCGCGCAACGTAGGGGATATGGCGGACCCAGGGGTGATATGCTGCAATGCTTTGCCAAACGGTTCAAACGGGTCGTGAACGGTTCGCCTGGTGCCGGAAGCTCGATCGGAACGGCAGCCGGGGTCAACAAGTAGAGAAGATCGCCTTCGCCTAGGGTTGTGGTAAGTGGCAGGCACTGTTGCAAGTCCTGAACAAGGACAGCCCGTTTGCGTCTTGTACTGTCTCTTAGTTTTGGAGACTCCATGTTGCAGCAGCTCTTGGGCAAGATTCAAAGGCAAAGCTGCCGTGTGCGTACACGGTCAGCGTTGCCAAAAAGCTCGGCGAACTGGCCAGAGCAAAAGTTGGCCTTTTTTTCCTTTTGCTGTAGGACTTGTTGCCCCAGTTCCAGCTCCAAGTAGCTTTCTCGATGTCCACCGCACTGGCAGGGAGAACGACTCAAGCGCAAATCGGAGTGACGGTTCGCGCGGCTAGAGCCACAGCCTTGGCCTCAGCTCAACAACAAAGCGAGGTGTTGCAGCAATATGATGAGACGAATGAGAAAGACGGTAGAGGGAGAGAGGGCGTGGTGGCTTTGATGGAGGGGTGAGAAAACGAGAGAGTAAACTGAGTCTTGGACCGTGAAGTAAGAAAATTAATAAGAGGATAAATAAACAACCAAAAGTCAGGTCAAAGAGGTAAGAGGAAAGACAAGTCTCAATAAGGGTAAGAAAGTAACAGGCGGATAAAGGGCGCACTGGTGTGTAGTGTACAGATTGGGCGGTGCGAACTCATAGGCAAAGTCTATCGCATCAACAGCAAGTGATGGCGTTGTGGTTGAGCGTTACCGTACGAAGTACTTTGTACTTCTGACAAGGGTGGAGAGGGCCGGGCGAGGGCTTCCGCAGTGCAATCCGGACGAAAAGCGGTAGCGGTTTGACGTTAACGCGAGAGGTCACTCTGGGGAATATCTGAGCTACTGAGTAAGGTTGCCAAACAAGACCAGGTCCAGGCAAGCCCAAGACTAAAAGCTCGCTTCAGAGCGGCGCGGCTCGTTGGAAGCGTGGACTAGTTGTTGGGCTCCTCAAAAAGAAGTAGAATATGCAAATGGCTGCAAGTGGGCATGCCACAAGCAAACAAAGAGATGAAGAAAGGCAGGGGTGGGAGGCAAGTCAAGAATAGGCCGCGACGAGTCCTGTGCGGTTTTTTCTGCCTTCCCTGCCTTCAGGCGCCAGACACCTTTCGAGATATGTGGAAGTGTTATGCCCAACTCAGCCGGGACGGTCTGAGATTTTTTGTCGTCTTGTCGTCAAAGAATAGGGCTTGAAGCGACGGGCATCCGTGGAAACCTGCACGGTTTGTGCGGATCTCACTGTGTCTCGATCTCGTGCTGGTGACGATGTTGGTGCTGCTAATCTTCAACAAGCCGTCTAAGCCGGGCAGGGCTGCGAGGGAAGAAGGGTGTTCGCTTGGGATCGGGCCAGGCCCACGATAAGGTGTTTCTGGTGGATGTTGCTGCTGTGGCGCGATGTCACTCAGAGCAGTCCGTTGTTCGCTAGGCGGTACATGCGTGCGTACTATCGATCTCGAAGGGCAGGTTGACGAAATCGAGGAGGAGTGACAGAAGAAAGAAACGAAAGTGAGGGGGGTGCAGCGTGTCGGGAGATGTTGAAGAGCGAGAAAGAGAGGCCAGGACAGCAGGCCAAGAGAGAAAAGGGTCGATGATCATCTTACATATTGGCCATTGATCGAATGAGCAGCGAAACAAGTACAGCAATATTGGCTTGTGTTTGGCTGGCCGGGAGACCTCTACCCGAAGAACGCGTGCGGCTTGCGGTGTTTACTTGACCCAGCCTCGCTGTTGGCCTCTCCAGTACGGTCTACCCAACCCGGCTGTCGATTTGCTGGTCCTATCGTGTGCGAGTTAAATCGTAGATAATGCCTGGCTATGTCTATGCGCGCGCTGTGTTGGAGCCGTACCCGTTGGGCGGCTATGGCTGGAGACTATACGAAGCTCAGATGGTCACTTCTCTTGGCTTACCGCCCGGAGAGGAGGCCTTACGACTTCTTCGGGCATATCGACTTGAAGTTCGAGCGACTGTTGCCGGAAGCGGAACGTGACTCTGTTGACACTGGGCGGTAAGCCCTAGCAAGATAACTTGGTGGCCGTTACGCCGATTGCGCTGGCATATATCAATCGTGTCCGTAAACAGACAACAACAGGCGACCATAACGGCAAAACAAGAGGTGACAGACTCCCAATGGAGTAGAGCCTCGTTGAGTGTACGTTCAAGAGGAGCTTGGTGTCAGACGTAGGTCGGGGGCGGGGCGATAGAGATGGCTGTTGCGTTTGAGGACTTTGGAGAGAGAAGAGGGCGAGAAAGCTGAAAAGCTGAGAGCCTGAACAAGAGGCGCGGCAAAGGAGCCACAAAGAAGCCGGCAGCACACCGATTGTGCAGGATCAGGTGCAGTGTGGTGCACTCACTGCAGGAGGCGAGACGGCGCTGGCAACGTGACGAGGGTGATATCAACATCACAGAACAACAGACAAACACGATCGGGCCCGTTGCGTTGGCCGCGAGACCGAGAGAGAATGGGAACTGAACCAGGACAGCAGCAACGTTTGGCCGTGGCCGGGTGGTCGGTCTCGCCATGGACAAAAGAATACAGAGATGTGCGTCGTAGACCTGTTGCTTAGATACGCGTGATGTGGAGCTGGTTTTGGATGTCCATCTCCCGGTTGTGACGTTGGGGCCACCGTTGGTGTTGGTCTAACAAGGCTGGGGTCGTGATGTTTTCTTCCAGAGAGGACCAAGAGAAGGACAGGAACCAGACGCTGGAGTCTGAC
The DNA here is from genome assembly GCA_016097075.2 of Sporothrix phasma. Lineage (NCBI taxonomy): Eukaryota > Fungi > Ascomycota > Sordariomycetes > Ophiostomatales > Ophiostomataceae > Sporothrix > Sporothrix phasma. The sequence continues at coordinate 67,751 of JADMNG010000050.1, read as the reverse complement.
GAGACACAACTGTGACTTAGGGTTATCTGGCTTGTCCAGGAGACGTGCCCAGCGTTGCCTCTGTCCTCCCAAGCATTGAGGCTCTTGTTAATTCCTCTCCCTCACTCGCTCTTAACCAGCTCGGCGTCGTGTTCTCACTCCCTCGTCACCCATCACTCATCACTTCTCACGCAAGCTCGCAATAAGACGAATGGGGCCTCCTCGCTGGCGCCATGTGCACAGAGCTGCTGCATGCGGGTCGATGTCGGAGGGCGACCCTGAATAACGACATGAAACCGATCAATACCGTAGTAGCGCAGACCACCTAGCCACTGTCTGCTCCTGCTCTACCGTGAGGGTCAACAGCCGACGAGCACGTACTTGTACCCGACAATGGAAGCCTTCAAGTGCCTGGTACGAGTTTTGCCTGTTGGATTGTTGGATGGCCGCTTGAGCAGGGCAGTCTTGCGCGTATGCGATATGGGCAAGTCGTATTCGCTCCTCCTCCCACTCTCACAGCAACCCTTTTCTTTACATCCCGATGGTACGCTAGCCTCTTTTCCCTTCAGGCGTCTCCATCTGGACATCATGATGCCTTCGGTTTCTACCACGTATTGCTGCCTCGAAGCCGGCCACAGCGACATGCAATGACCGACGTGAGGTTTGGGGGAGCAAGGGTTGAACATTAAGCGTGTTACACAGATAAGGTTGTGTCCGTGTGTTCCGGCCGAAGTTTCCCCACGCAAGCTAGGACCAAGTGGCCTGCTAAGTTTTGCTTTTTCGTGTGGTGCCTGGCCTTTGGTCTTTGGGAATGGCAGTCGTCGAATGCCTGTTTTCGCATTCGAACCCATCCGGCAAAATGAGGCCCTTTGGCTGTTTGCTATGCTGACTTGCCCGTGAAACCGTGCATGCACGAGTCCGTGCAGCAGACCGCCATCATATCCCGACTTTTCTGTGTGTTGTCCGTTTGCGGTTCCGGCTGGCTTGTCGCAGCAAACTTGCGTGGTGTGACACGGACAAAGCATTCCCTTCATCGGCCAGCGCAGGCGACGTCTGTGGGCGGGTGCAGTATGGAGTACCTCGTATGTGGGCGTGCCCATGAAAATGGTGCCTCGTATCAAAAAGCATGTGTCCCGGCAACATCTGGCCGTATTTTCGACTCTACACAACTGCAGTGTCGTCTATGGCATCCGACGCAAATAGGTGACTCGACTCAGTGGCCGCTCATGCTAGCACCAGAGGTCGAGATGGCCAACTTGAAGGGGTATTACTGAGAAGAAACAACACGGGAGAGGTACACGATGCAGAGTCCATGTATCTTTTCCATGAAGCTGCACATCTTTCAGTATAACGCCGGCCACTTTGTATGCACACATGCGCAAGTGCTCGTGGTACAGGCTTTTTTGCACATGGCTAATACTGACCGGCTGTGTCGAGGGCTGTAAGAGGAGGATACCACGGGAGAGTTGCTGTTCAATGTTGGCTTCGTATAAGCACAAGCTTGCCTTGTATTGGCCGGCCTTAAAACGGGAACAAGTATGAGGCAAGAAGTAAGATTACGGCCCGTTGTGGCCACCTGCATATGGTGATTACATTCTTGGTGATGACGATGCTTTGGCTTGACGTGGAACAGCATGCCAAGCGTGGTTGCTGGTGCTGAGAAATGCTTGCATCAAATCACCAAGAGCCGATATAAGCCCGTCCATCGCATCATTACTCCGCATCCATTGCTTTCGTCTACTGTACTCGCTCGCGTCTATCCCGGGCATTGTCAAAAGTCGCACTGCTCCGGCCTGGCGGCTGCCCGAGAAGACCGGACTACGTGGATCAGGAGGCCCTCAGACAAGACGTTAATGGAAAGCAATGTACTCGCTAAACATGGTTTGTAGTCCCTGAAGCCCTGCCGAACTACCTGCATGACCGACCGATCGTCAGACGTGAAACCGACATGTGCAACGTTGGCCACCAGATACTTGTACGTGCTCAGCTGGGCTTGTCAGTATAGCACGCATAAAATGATACCATGAACTCAGGCCAACGGAGCTCTGCTTCTCAGAGCATCTGATACTTGTTTGGCGTGGTACAAGTGGCAGAGTGGACAAGGCTGACGGTCTGTGGTTCGGGCACTTACAGAGTGGGCGGCTCGAGACGGAGAAGCCACTAGCAGGTCGCAGCCTTGCAGTGCTGGGGCGCACTAAATTGCTCTGACCCCGCCAAGTCGTTTAGCATGCCTTCAGCGCTACATCGTGGCAAGCTTTAGGCTAGCAAGAAACGCGTCTGTCAAACGGTCAAACGCGTGTTCATCCTTCGGACCAATTCTCGCCAACGCACACGTCACCACAAAGATAGCTCGCCGACATCGCCACATACCCCAGACGCGATACTTTTGACATGGTTCGAGGCGCCACCAATTGACTCCTGTGTTTGCCGCCTCTTCCTTCGCCATGGACCCGGAGCCCGATGAAGAGATCGCGGCCTTGGTGGGCGACCTCGTCCAAGGTGCGCTCCCCTCGCGGCCCTTTCACAGCCCTCGGCCTCCCTGCTAATGCTCCAGCTGCCCGCGTCCCGGCGAAACGACGCCCATTTTCCATCAAGCCCACCGTCGAGCGACTGACTACCTAGCCTACGAGCGCGGCCTGCGGTCCGATGTCTTGCGTACACTCGTCGTCGACATCCTGGCCGCGCCCGGCGTCCTGCTCGACCAGGCTAGCCTCGGCAGCTTGATCCGCAGCTTGTATCCGTCCGCCGCCGGCCGACGACGTTGTCTTGGCCATTGTGGGCTGTCTGGGCCAGGGCCAGCTGAAGCCATCTTTGCCGTCCAGGCTCTGCTGCTGCGGTGGCTCGTGCTCGTCTACCATGTGCTGGCGCCGCGGCGCTGGCCATGTTGTCACGGTCGTACGCCGTGCTGTTCAACCTGCTGGACACGGCCGGCATCCGGCCGCAGCTGTGCCACGTGCTTGTCTTGATCACGCGGCGGAAGCATGTGCGGCCGTTCCGCATCCAATACACGTGAGTTTGTGTGGGGCAGCTGGACGAGTCGATGCAGATGGAAGCTGACAATCGCAGCCTCGGCTCTCGCGCAGATAGGCCATGACCCGCACCTCGTCGGCCTGTTGCGCGTCTTCAAAAACTACTATCCTGAAGTGATTCTGGCGAGGCCACGCGCGGCCGGGCATCGCCATTCAAGGTAAGAGGGCATCGCGGCCGCGTATGGGCGTTTGGGATGATCCAGGCTAACATGGGCAGCACCCCGACCCGCAATGGCGGGCACACCTCGACGATATCCGCCTGACGCGGCAGCAGAATCGCCAGGAAGGCGGCAACGGCACAAACATCGGCGCCAATGGGGTCGATCTCCTCGGCGATGCTCCATATAACGGCTTCCGCGTGCGACACGATGTCTCCCGTCGTGGTCGCTCTGGCACATCGTTCCGCCTCCCTGCTGTCCACACCATGCACGCACAGAAGAGTCTGTCACTCTCGAGGAGATTGACAGCGCCGCGGGTCTCGTGGCGCATTTTGAGACCATAGAGCTACCGAGCCAGCTGGTAGCCGTGCTCGCCGACCCGCTTCTACAGAAGCTGCTTCTATTGAGGCCGGCGGACGAAGCATTCAAGCGCGTCGACAACTGGCTGGAAGCCTGTGTAGCGAGCGCGGCCAGTGGCGACAACAGCAGAGACGAGCTGATGGACCTGGTGGACGTGGTGCACGACTACATTACGAGCACCAAGACATTTCCGCCCATTTTCCACCGTTTCTTTGGCGAGATTCTTGCCCACTGGAACGGCCGAGACAAGAAGAGCTACATCCTCGAGTCGCTTGCCTTTGTTCCGGTAGTCAGCTTTCCAGGTTCGTCTCTCCCTCTCGTAGTGAATGTAGCCTGGTAGCTGATGCTGACACCCCACAGAAACATACAAGGCAACCTACGAGCTGCTGGAGGCACGGCTTCTCAACAATGAGGCATCCTCGCAACTCGACCTGCTGTCGTTTTACACAATGGCCCTGCGACAGTGGAGAATCGCCATGATGGCGGGCATGGACGACGACGCCGGCAGTAAGGCTGCCGCGTCACTCAAGGCCTCGTCGAGCACGTCAATGGTCTCGTGCTTGCCCTGGTCCAGAACTCGGCCTGCGTGACGCCGTTCGCCTCGAACGGTGCCAGTGTCTCTACGATGGCCCTGCTGGGTGTACTCGATTTCTTCGAAGAAGTCACCGCCGTGCTCGCCCTCCGACGCGACGATGTGCTGGCCTCTGTCCAGGAACTGATCCCGCCGCCCGCGGCCGTGTACACAATCCACTTCCACCAGTCGGCCGCGGTCGTCTCGCGCCTCTACGCCGTGCTGGCCAACTACAAGCGCGGCCTCGAAGCGGCCATGTCGCGGCGACCAGGTCGCAGTGCGGCCGCTGCCCTTGCTCTGAGCAACCTCAACAGCGGCGAACCGCCCAAGCCTCTGTCCACGCCGCTGACAGACCACGAGCGTGCGCGCGTCAATCTCTTCAACGGCTACCTGATGGACGTCTGCAACTGCCTGTGGCGGTCGCGTGCCTTTTCATCGACCGACACCAACGCTCTCGGCTGCCGTGTCGACGGTGCCGTCGTGGGCCGCCTGGCCGGCTACGTACAGAGCCTGCTGGACCGCGACCTGCCTCTGTCGGCCGCCTTTAGTCTGTCGCATTCCCCGACACTGTGCTTGCAGGCAATCTCGTATCTGCGGCAGCTCGAGGACGAGGCCATGGAGGCGGCGTCGAATCCCGGCAGCGGAAGCGGCGACAGCAACCCGCCTCTGCGGCGCCGGCATGCTGGACCTGTCACGCAGGCCGCGCTCATGAGACTGTCGAGCTCGGGAGGTCTGAGCATTACATGGCAGGCTTACCGATCGGGTCTGCTCGTGTATCTCGAGAAGCAGCATTTCAACGGCCTTGCCTCGTGATGTACAACACGATGAAGAATCTGATGAATGCACGCGCAAGCTCGGGTGGCTAGGTCGAAGAATCGAAGAGGAGAGGGACCAGAGGCATCTATCCAACCATGCGCATGCGGCCGAGAGCGGATCCTAGAGGTGGCGGAATTGGTGGTGACCGTTGGCGCGGCGTCTAGGCGGCCTTTGTGTGACAGCGCGCGCCTTCAGCGCCCCGGGCCAAGAATGGCCTCATACAACCCCACTATGAGCCCCGAATTCCAGGTCACGTCTGTCGCCCCCAATTGTCACCACTTTGCACAGCTCGATTTCTCCACCCAACCTTGTTCTTGTTGGATCCTTTCCACGCCCGTCTCGCCTCCATCCGTTTCTCTTCTCGTCCATTTCTTTGGTTTCCATCAAAGACGATCAAAAGAGCCGGCGACACAGCAACATACGGCATGGCAGAAACGCAGGCAGCAGAAGGCGCCGCTGCCGCGACAGCTGACACGCCCATCATCCAGACCAAGGGCCTGACCTATTCGTTCCCCGACTACAGCACAGGCATCTCGGATATTACGCTGGACCTGCCCGCCGGCAGCCGGACGCTCTTGATTGGTGCCAACGGCGCCGGCAAGACGACGCTGCTGCGCCTGCTCGCGGGCAAGCGTCTCGCGCCCAAGGAGAGCATCCGCATCCAGGGCATTGACCCCTTCTCGCGCGGACTCGAGGGCGTCACCTACCTGGGCCTGGAGTGGGTCCTGAACCCCATCGTGCGCCGCGACATTGGCGTCGACGAGCTGCTGGCATCCGTCGGCGGCGATGCCTACCCTGCCCGCCGCGACGAGCTCGTCAGCGTGCTGGACATTGACACGTCGTGGCGCATGCACGCCGTCAGCGACGGCGAGCGCCGCCGCGTGCAGCTGGCCATGGGCCTGGTGCGTCCGTGGCGCGTGCTGCTGCTCGACGAGATCACAGTGGACCTGGATGTCTGGACGCGCGCCCAGTTTCTCGGGTGGCTGCGCCAGGAGTGCGAGCGGCACCCGGACCGCGACGCAGGCCTCCCGCCGCCCACCATTGTCTATGCGACGCACATCCTGGACCATCTGGCCGGCTGGCCGACGCACTTGGTGCACATGCACATGGGCACGGTGCGCGAATGGGGCCCCGCGTCGCGCTTCTTGGACGACCCGACCTACATCCAGCAGCGACTCCTCAGACAGCAGCAGCGGGAGGCCGTGGCGGCGGCCAACAACGAGGTGGACGGCCGGCACGCGGGCAAAAACAGTCCTGCGCTCAGCTCTTGGGCGCGTCGGGCAACTCGCGGCTGGGCGACCTGGTGCTGGCATGGCTGCGCGAAGACCTGCGCGACCGCGGACCGCGGAGCCAGAACAAGCGCGGGCCCGAAGGCCTGTCGTACCTGGTGCAGGGCATTGGCGGGTACGGCCTGGAGGTGTGGTACAAGGACGACGGCGTGCCGAAGAAGGGTTAACGGGCATGCCACAACGGCTGTTCTTTGCAACTGTGGCACTGCCATTTTGCTTTGCTCAATCTCCGGTTCTGTCGGAGTTTTCACCGTTTTGGTTGTTCAATGTATTTCTCAGCAGATCCCTTGGGACACTGGACACACACGGATGCATAGCGTTTATGGAAACATACTCATAAAAGTAGACTCGAAATGTACAAAGGCTTCAACGCTTAAAAAGCAGACCACTCGCCCCTGCTGATAATTCTAGTCCTCATCCTAATCCAGGCTCTTTGTGATACCTGGATGGACGCCCTCGAGAATGCCCAGCATCTCCGTCCATACACGACCTTGTGCCTTGGCGCCCGCCTCGGACGTAACAAACGTGCTGACAGGGTACACTTCGCTCGTGTCCAGGTACTGGCCGTGCGTCTCGGGGCCAGCGGCGGCGGCCGACACCAGCGTGCGCGCGCCCATCTCGGCCGTCCGGCCAACGACGCACAGGCCGCCATGGACCAGGTGGCGCACGCCAAAGGGCAGCGAGCGGAACAGCTGGGTGCGGCAGAGACCGGGGTTGAGCGTGTTGACCGTGACGGGGATCTGGCGGCCGTCAAGGACGCTGGCCAGTTCGCGCACCACCAGGATTTCCAGAAGCTTGGACACATTGTAGCGGTCGTGTGTCATGGAGGCCGGGTCCTGGAGAGCGGCAAAGATGTGCGGCTGGTGCTGCTCGGCGAAGCGGGCGAAGACGTGCGCGTCGGACGAGACCACGCTCAGGTTGGGGCGGACATTGTGCTGGCGGCGGTGCGGCGCAGCAGCGGGAGCAACAGGAGAGCAAGGTAAAAGGTGGACAGGACGTTGACCGTGATGGAACTCTCGTGGCCTTCGAGGGCGGTGTAGGCGCCAGCAGCCACGCCGGCGTTCTCGACGACGGCATCGAGACGGTCGAGCTCCTTGGCGGCGCGCTGGCCAAAGGCGGCCACACTGGCAAACGAGCCCAGGTCGACGTCCCAGGCTTCCAGTCTGCAGCCAGCGGCCTGGAGGGCGTGAGAGACTGCTGGACGTCGGCGATGGCAGCCTCGGCCTTTTCGACGGAGCGACAGGCGACAATCACGCGGGCAGCGCCGAGACGGCAAAGTGGCGGACAGCCTCCAAGCCGAGGCCGACATTGGCACCAGTGACGACGATGGTCTGGCCAGCAAAGTGGCCGGGGCGGGCAGGGGAACGGTCTGCCACTGAGCCCAGAAGACGTGCTTGACGTAGCCGGGGCTGTTTGGGAAAAGGGCAGTCAGCATGGGGAAAGACAGAAAGCAAAAAAGGGAGGGTCGAGAGCGGAGGGCTGATGCGTTTCATCACACGGCAGCGGGAAACGCAACGATGGCAGGAGCAACGCACTTGACAAATGCATGCAGATAGTTGGTTTCTGTAAAGACAGAGAGCGGGTGTTGGCGACGACGAGTCATGGTGATAGTAGCCCAGCCGGTAGCAATGAGAGACGGTGGGAGTTTGTGTTGCCGGGTCTGTTGTTGGCGAGAGGTGATGCGAGGCTGGAGTTGGAGGCTCGCAAAAGAGGTGCAATTGGTAGCGCAAGCAGCTGACAAGTGGAGCCAGAGCTTGTACGCTGGAACTCTGTGGTGCAACGCGGCTGTTTAGCGTCTGACAGTGGACACTGGCACCACTGGCCGCCATATGGTGCAGGGGAGCGAGCTTCACCAGGTGAAACCACTCGGAAACCGCAGAGTCCGCAGAGCCTTGTCCAAGCAGCTGCACTTTGGTCATTGTTTGTTGAGCTGCGACTGGTCGAGAGCCCGTACGTCGAGCTTCCCACAAGGCCTGCAACATGTGGAATAGCTCGGTCTGTGTAGCCATGGCCGAGGTGACGGACTACGTGAATAGCTTCAAGAGGGCACGAGCCCTTTTCTTGTTTTGGTTTGCCTTGCCCATGTGTTGCCCCCTCGATTGAGCCGGGCCGGCCATTGCGATCCCACGCGCCTCCGTTTGAGACACATCACCTCTGCAGCCGCTTCGCAAGGAACTGCATAATGGCAGCATCTCGGCACGGTTGCGTGGCATGCCATTGTCCTCGTCGTCGGGCCGTCGCCAGGCTGCCGTCTCGACAGACGCAAACCGTCGCCGCAGCATGCCCTGCGTCTCCTCGGACACGGCCTCGCCACCAGCGGCCCCGCACACAAGCAGGGGCGTGGCGAGACGAGGGGCCGACGCTGGCGCGCCCGTCACGGCCGACGGCACAGCCGGTCCAATAGCCACGATGCCCTTGAAGACGGCCGTTGTCCCAGACGATGGCCGTCAACAAGAGCCCTCGCTGCCACGCGTGCCGCCAGGGCCAAGGCAAACGTCCCGCCCTGGCCAAAGCCAAACAACAACAGGTCGTCGTAGCGCCAGCCGCACTTGCCGATGAGTACATCCTGGATCAGCCGGCTGTCGACGCGCTGCACGGCCGTGTCAAAGCCGGGATCGTCGTCGAGCTGGCCGGTGCCGTCGAGGCGCAGATCGTCGCCCCAGTGGAAATGCTGCGGGCCTCGGCCAAAGGAGTCGGAGGAGTCGTCGGCTTCCGCGTCAGCCACCAAGCTCTGCGGCAAGACACTCGTCCCGCGCACGGCAATGGCCAGGACGCCCGGCAGGTTGACGGCGCGCGCAAAGGCGGCAAACGGCGACTCGGCGTCGCCCAGGCCGTGGAAAAGGAGCAGAACGGCCGTTGTGGACGCGGGCGGATCGGGGAAGTGGAGGGCCACGTTGAGGCCGGGCGCGAGGCCCTCAAAGTCGTCTTCCGTCGGGACGCGGGTCATGGTAGAGGTGGTCGGGCGAAGTATGTCGTTGGTGAAAGAGCTGGATATGTGAGAGGGATGTGGAAAGCGATGTTGAAGACGCACACCTGAAGAGCGAGACTGCAGCTTCCTCTGCTAACTCGCTAGCGGGGTACTGTGGGACCTGAAATAGAGCTCTCATGCGCTATATTGTAGGCTGATGCGCTATAGAAAATGAACTAAAAGCTAGTCGCATATGGGAATAGTTGACAGGAGTCTGCAAGTGGAAGTAAATCAACCCCAGAATCAAAATCAAAGCCGAATAAATCAAACATACATTCGACAGCCAGAAACTCAGAAGCAGTCACCTCTACCAACGATACACCCGCATCGTCTTTGGAGTCTACCGCATCTCCGCCACTTCTCGACTGCGCACTCGTGACGGACCCGGCGGCATGTCCACCCATTCGCCCTCGGCCGTCCAGATGCCTGCCCGTGTGTAGTCGTCCGTCTGGCTGCCCTCCATGTAGCCGAACCGGAAGTACTCGTCGACGCCCGCGGCCGCCACATCCACCGGCCGCTCCCACGTGAACGTCGCCACGCCCTTGCTGCCTCGTCCGACTCCACCAGGTCGTCAAAGTAGCCGCGGTACCGCTCCACGTCATTGACCAGCACCGCTGATGCCGTCGTAGCGCGGGCCCGGCGGCGGCTGCCATGAAAAGGAAATGGTGCTCGTGTTGGCGACGGCCGTCAGCACGCCCGCGAGAAGAGAGGCGTCAGAAGCCAGCAGGCCCGTGGCGCCGTCGACGGCCGCCTCGACGGCCGAAGCCACCGTCGCGTTGGCCAGCCGGACCACCGGCTCCAGCAGCGTTGGCAGCGGCGAGCCCAGCTGTGCGTCATCCTGGAGAGCCGCCGCCGTCTGCAGCAGCGAGTCCCAGCCCCAGCGCGCAATGCCGTTGATAAACAGGCCCACCAGGATGCCCTGGTAGAGCAGTGCCGGCCGTGTCTGCATGCTGGTGCCGGGCAGCAGCAGCAGGGCCACAATGTAGTGGTGGATGCGCAGGCGCAGGCCGGGCAGCAGCATGCAGACAACCAGGCCCGAGATGAACAGAATGTACAGCTGCAGGTAGCGCCGAAGACGGCCCTCGCGGCGGAAGTACCAGATCTGCGACGCCGCAATCGACAGCAGCGCACCAATGATAATGGCCAGCGCCGCCTTGGCGCCAGGCTGCTGGCCAGGTCGTGTGGTGTCAGCCGCTGGATCGGAATGCCGTCAAAGGTGTAATTGTTGAGAGACCCGACCCAGCAGCCGCCGAGCCACAGCACCGTCTTTTCAATCTGCGCCGTCAGGCCGGTGAGCGTGCGACGCACAGCCATGACGTCAAAGATGACCCACGCGACGAGAGCGGCCGGCAGGAATTTGCCGACAATGTTGGAGATGAGGGCCGGGATCGACGCGTGCGGCGGTGGTCCGAGGCCAGGCCAACGTGCCAGAAGAGGCCCGTGAAAGTGCTCCAGAAGAACGCCGCCGGGCTCGTGACGAAGAGCGACAGAATCGTGGAGAAAACCACGGACACTGCCAGCAGCGGCCAGCGCGCGTCCTGCTGTCCAGGGCAGCCGACACCCTGCTCAAACGTAAACGCCAGTGGGAAGTACGAGTCAAACTCGATGCTCTGGATGCCGTTGCTCTTGGACGCCGCAAAGTGCGTCTGCCGGCCAACGAGCCGCACGACACCGCAGCCGCCAGCTGCATTGTTGATGACACCTGCGTGGATCGCCGCGCTGCAGATGAACGAGTCGCCGCGGTAGATGTGGTCTGTGCCGTTGGCGCCCGAGTTGGGGCCGCCCACTACCAGCGTCTGATACACCACCTCCTTGTCACCGACCGCCCGCGGGTTCAGCACCTGGTAGCCTGCACAGGTCGCCGGGCACCGAAACGCGAAGCCACTGCCATTGAAGGGCCGGCAACCGCTGCCGTCCAGCCCGCACATGTTGCCAGGCACCCAGTATGTGTTTCCGCAGCCAATATCCCCGGGAATGCCCCAGTCGGCCATCTCACCGGCAACAATGCCACCACGCATCACCAGCGCAAACGTCAGCAGCCATATCGCGAGCCAGCCGGCCAGCAGGCCCCGGCGCCACCGGATCCGGCTCTTGAGCGGGTCGTCCTTGGATCCCGGCAGTCTGTCCAGCAGCTTGTCCAGCAGCTGGATGGGTGCGTGCTGCACGACGGGCAGCAGAGGCTCAATCACAAACGGGCGAGCGTCGTCGGGTCCGCGAGACCATTGCGCTGCAGCTTTGGCGAACCGGCGCACAGAGTACGGCACCCAGCGGAGCTGCCGCCACGAGCCCTCGTCCTGCATAAAGCGTGGTGTCGGCGGCGCGTCGTCGCTGCCATCTTCTTCGAGTTCGGAAAGGTTGCCGTCGAGGTGCTCGTCGGGGCGTTCAAAGCCGCCTTCAGGTGCAATTGTGTCGGACGACGAAGAGCCTTCGGAGCGGGCGGCTCGCGGGATATGGCCGTCGAGGAGCCCTCGTTGATGTCGTTGCCGTCGCCCATGATGTCGAGCCAAGGCGAAGAGGGCGACCGAAGCGGGTAAAAGCGAGGGTTTTGTTATGCAGATTTTCTAATGTTGTTCCTGTATGTATGCGCATTCGAGACGGCAGAGAGAAAGGGCGTCCTGGAAGAGGCCGTGGAGAGCGAGGGCGGGTCGTCGGATGAGGCGGGAAGAACGGCACAGGCGCTGGATAATCACAGAGTGCATACAAGTGCAACGCCCAGCTGAGCCTCCTCTGTTGGCAGCGCAGGTCGGCGAAGAAAGAGGAGGAGAAGGAATGGCGATTATGGCAAAGTAACGATGAGAAGGAAACGAGACGAGATCAACAAAGACAAAAAAGCAAATGGCAACGGTCCAAAGTCGTGGTGCGAGCGAGGTCGGGATATACAAAGGACGAAAATACAGGACACCGCGTCACCGTTGGGGACGGAATCCCCAAACAGCGCCAAAACAAGGCTGTTTAGCGTCCTGAAACGCCCCGGGGCTGCTGCGGATGCTGCGGACACTGGAAGATGGCAGAGCGAATCCGGTCGACTAACTCTGACCCGTGCAAAGAAAACAGAGAAAACAGAAGAAATCAGTGCAGGTCAGCAAGGCCCACTTTAATCCGTCGCTCTTTCCTTCTCTGGGACACCCTGCCCCACTCGCTTCGTGGCAGTTGGTCGTCGATGCTCCCAGTTACAGTAATCAGGGCGCCTCGCTTCTCGGCCGGAATAAGCGGACTGCTCTCAGATCACCCAGGTTTCATAATGCAGCCTATGGCGGGTGACCAGGACCGTGTCGCTATGCTGCATCGCATCGTCAACTGCAACGGCCTAGCAACGTGGGCCAATGTCGGACATCGTCTTCCCCTGTGCCTTTGCCCCTCGTGCCTGCTCCTGCCTTTCTCCGTTGGGCGACAAAGATGTGGATGCTACCGCCCCGTGGGCCCAAGTACGAAGTAGGCAACTGCCATGCAGACTCACCAGGGACCAGCCAATCCTGTGCAGCCACTCTGACCCCACAAACGCCTGAGGCCCAACGTGACTTGAGTTCGAAGTACCTCGTAATTGCGGTTCTCTCACAGAGAGAGCTTGTCCCCAATTGCGACGGCTTCTTGCTGCTAATCTTGACGCCTTCCGTTTCGAGCTTCAGCCAAGTGCCCGACGTTAACCGCCCTGCAACTGCGCCTTCCTATCTTGTGCCGTGCCAGATGAACATCCTTCCCCCCTCCCGTTTGCGTCCACCACGCTGCCCAGCTCTCCGCCCCGCGCCGTTTGTTCTGTAGCAGTAACAGCCGTAGCCTCTTCTCTACTTCATCTGCGTCTTCCTCCCTCCGTCTCTTCTCACAACACACTCCCGTCCGCATCCCCGTCCGCATCCCCGTCCACACTCCCGCCTCATACCCGCAAGCGCACGCCCTCCGCCTCCAGCCTCTCCGCCAACACCTTACACCACGCACGTTCAGCGCCACCGCAACCATGGCCTTGACCGCCCAGGAGCTCAGCCAATACCTGGCCGATGCACCGCCGAGTGTCGTCCGCCTCGAGATCGCCAAGCACTTTGACGCTCTCTCCGACAGCCAGAAGCGCTATGCCCACTACATCAGCAGGTAGTGTTGTTGTGCGTGCCGTGGGCCCTGCTGTCCACCGTCGTGACACGTGTGCTGACCAGCCCTCTCGTTGCTGTCCCCAGGGCCTCGTTTGCTGGTAACCGCATCGTGCTCCGCCAGGTCTCCCCAGAGGCCGAGTCCATCTACGACTTTATCCTGGCCCTCAACACGGTGCTGCCGGCGACTGGGAGGCCCTTGCTGCCAAGGCCGGCGTTGAGGAGGCCCACCTGGCCGCTTTCCTGCAGTACGCCGCACAGTTTCTTGGCAACAGCGGCAACTACAAGAGCTTCGGCGACTCCAAGTTCATCCCCCGTGCTCCCGAGTCCGGTTTGCCGCCCTGGCCAGCACATCGCCCGATGCCGAGAAGCACTACAAGGCGACCAAGGGCGCCATCTTCTCGTCCGGTGACGCCGGCCTGCTGCACCTCGGCTACACCGACGACGGCCACCTGACTACCTACTACCCTGACTCGCCCGACATTACCAAGGATGAGATTGCCGGCGTCGCCAAGTGGATGGAGAAGATGGGCCTGCTGCCAGAGAACACCCGTCTGCGCAAGCAAAGCGGCAGCCATGTGTTTGAGCTGCTGATTGCTTCCGGCCAGACCAACCGCCCGCCAGCGGCCGCGATGTCGGCAGCACCGAGACCGAGTTCTCTCTCGACGAGAGCGACTCGGCAGCGCTCAAGGCGCCACGATCCGCCTTGTGTACGGCGACTACGCGACAGAAATGGCCGCGATTGCCAAGAACATTGCACAGGCCGCTGTCCACGCCGACAACGAAACCGAGACGAAAATGCACGAGGCGTACGCAAAGTCCTTCTCTGAGGGTTCTCTGCTCGCCTTCAAGGACAGCCAACGCTATTGGATCCGCGACAAGGGTCCATGGTCGAGGCCAACATTGGCTTCATCGAGACGTACCGCGACCCTGCCGGCACGCGCGGCGAGTGGGAGGGCTTTGTGGCCATGGTCAACTTGGGAGCGGACACGTGCGTTTGGTGCCCTGGTCGACGCTGCCCGAAACTGATCCCCTGCTGCCCTGGAGCGCAGACTTTGAAAAGGACAAGTTCCTGTCGCCCGACTTCACGTCCCTCGAGGTTCTGACGTTTGCTGGCTCCGGCATCCCTGCCGGTATCAACATCCCCAACTACGACGACATTCGCCAGACGGACGGCTTCAAGAACGTGTCGCTCGCAATGTCCTCAGCGCCAAGGCGGCCAACGAGAAGATCCCCTTTATTCGCGAGGAGGATCTGGCGCTGTACCAAAAGTACCGCGACGGCGCCTTTGAGGTCCAGGTCGGCCTGCACGAGCTGACGGGCCACGGCTGCGGCAAACTGCTGCAGGAGACGAGCGCCGGCGTTTTCAACTTTGACCACAACAACCCGCCTGTTAGCCCGCTGACTGGCAAGCCCGTGACGACCTGGTACAAGCCCGGCCAGACGTGGGGCTCCGTCTTTGGTGGTCTGGCAGGTGCCTACGAGGAGTGCCGCGCCGAGCTAGTGGCCATGTACCTGAGCTGCGAGTTTCCCGGTGCTCAAGATCTTTGGCTTTGGTGATGGCTCCAACGACATTGACGGCGAGGCGGGCGACGTCCTGTATGCCTCGTACCTTAGCATGGCTCGGGCCGGCCTTACGTCCGTCGAGTTCTGGGACCCCAAGGGCCAGAAGTGGGGTCAGCCGCATTGCCAGGCTCGTTTCTCGATCCTCAAGTGCTTCCTCGAGGCCGGTGACGACTTCTGCAAGCTGGAGTACAAGAAAGACGACCTCTCCGACCTGACCATCAAGCTGGACCGCTCCAAGATTCTGACTACGGGCCGCAAGGGTGAGCTCCCTTCCTACTTACTCCTACTTATGTCTTCCCCCCTTTTTGATTCATGTGACTCTCTAACAATACGCCACTCTGCAGCCGTCAGCGATTACCTCCAGAAGCTGCACATCTACAAGTCGACCGCCGACGTCACCAACGGCACGGCCTTCTTCGCCGACAAGATGTCGGCTGTTGGCCTCGAGTACTGGGGCACCAAGGTGCGCGACGTCGTGCTGCAGAACAAGCAGCCACGCAAGGTGTTTGTCCAGGCCAACACCTACCTGGACGAGGCGACGGGCAAGGTCACACTCAAGGAGTACGACGCGACACCCGAGGGCCTCATTCAGAGCTTTGCCGACCGCGAATGAGTACCTGTGAAAAAGTAGGTGTGGTATGAAGCGGTTGGGCAACATGTAAAAGGAGATTCGTGATAAAAAGTCAGGTGCAATGAAGGTTCAGAAATGATTTGGAATAGCAATTGATGGATGATCAACATGGCGGATTTCCGCACAGACTCTGAATTTACATCACAATCACAGCTCACGAATGACAATTAAAGTAATTTGTAAATTTTTATTTTCTTTTTTTGTATGTTCCCAGCTTCCTTGCTTGCGTTTCTGTGTGTGTGGACATTAAAGTGAAAAGGTACAAAAAATGGGGAAAACCAGTCAACATACACATGCATGATTAAACGCAAGACAACAAACCCCTAACAAAGAACAGTGACACTTGTGCTCGAGTAAAAGCAAGAAAGGCAAAAACCAGTTCACGGATTCGCCGTCGGATCGCAAGCTTGTGAACCCGTACAGCAAAATTTGAAGAGTAATTTTTGTCTTGTTTTTTCTTGTTTCTCAGTGTTTTTTTGTTTCCCTTTTATAGATTGTTCGTCCCTTTCACTTTTTCCCTTTCCCATTCTTTTCTTGACGAGGGAAAAAACAAACTGCTGTGAAAAAAATAGTATTCTTTTCCTCCCCTTTTGAGATTGTGTGCCCGTGCCCAGATGAAGACAAAGAGACGCGCCGAATGCTCCCTCCAACCTACATCCATTTCTTTTTTCTTCCATAGCCTCTTCTCAAACCACCTCACCTCGCCACACAGTATCCCCCGGTCTCCCTTCATGCCAGTCATCCACGACAGCATAGTCGAATGTTCCTTGGTTGTCGGAAAACGAAAAGGTCGGTTGGCAGAGAAGAAAGTGTGGACCCGGAGGGTGGAGGGCCATTGTGATGATGTATAGCGTTGGAAAAAAGAGAAGAAAACATAAAAACATAAAAAACAGAGCCGCGATAAATGAGAGATGCGAGTAAGCGGGAGAAACGAAAGGAGAAAGAAAAGACACAAAACAACGTTTCTCCATCTCTCCTTTTTGGTGGGAAGCGTACGTCGACGTGAAAACGAAAAAGTACTCCGTTGTGTGTGGGTGGAATTTTGTAATTTTCAATCGATCATATTATCCGTAATAAAACAAGAGAAAGGTGTATTGTTGTGCTTTTTTTCTTTGCCCGAACATCATCCGTCTACCACTTCATCTCGTGGGGCTTGTCGCCCTTGCGCAGGCTGAAGGATGTTGCCAGGTAGCTGCCGAGGAGCTCAACCTTCTTGATGTTGGCAATCAGGGCCTTGTCGATAGCCTTCTGGTCGGCCACACGTGTCGTCGCAATCTCCTTCTTCTGCATGGGGTTAGTGATGATCGAGGACGGCTCGGATGAGTCTAGAGTATGGCATGCACGCACCTGGGGCTTCTCGCCCTGCTGGAAGAAAGCCTCCTCGCCGGCCTTCTGCTTGGCCTTGTCGGCGGTGAAGTAGTTGGGTGCCGCGATCTCCTCAATCTTCTTGGCGTCGATGCCAGCCAGGTCGACCTTCTCTGATGTCGCAATGACGTACTTGGCGTTGACTCTCCGCAGGGGGACGCCGTTGATCTTGAAGGGGCCGGTGACCAGCAGAACACCCTGGTCGAGGTTCTTCAGGAGAACCACGCGCTTACCGCGGAAACGGCCGGCGACCAGGATCAGGATGGTGCGGGAACCAGGGACTTGCGGGGTTCCAGGGGCGGAGGGCCTTGCGGACCTGTGATGCCGATTTGTTAGTATGAGATTCAGATGTACTTTCAAGATGCTTGGTCGAGGATGTCTGAGACGGGCTTGGCTTCCATGCAATGCGTTCGGATGCGGGCGGCCATTCTCTCCTTATGCTCTCTTCCAGCTGGGCTATGCACCTTTGCAGATGCCAGCCAGCCTTTCGAGATCATGCTGGAAATCCATCCCACCCTGCCCGCATCATCAAGTTCGATCCTCCTCTTGCCGCATTGCTTCATTCCAATTGCCAGCGTCGGTTGCCCGGCTTCCTCCTCTTCCGTTCAGCCAGCGCATTGCATTGCCCGCCTCGTCTTCCCTTTCCATCCGCTCCGTGCTCATCGTCAACGCACCTTCTTGGGCTGCGCATCGTCCTCAGCCGGGTACCACTTCTGGGCCCGCTGGGTGTGGTGAGGCACAGTCCGCGAGGACTTGCCGAACTTCTTCGTCGCAGGGGCGGTGGGCGACATCGTGTCGATTGTAAGGAGTGGTTGACGACGAAAAAGAGTCCTTCGTTGCTGTCCGGGTCGCGATGTGTGCGGCGTTGATACTGGGGTGTTGTGTGTAGATGTGCGGGTTGGCCTATGAAGCAGGAGGAGGTTTTAAGAAAAAAACCAACACAATCGAAGCCAGTAGGGGAAAGTAGGGCGGAAAAAAAAATGGTTAGCCAGCCCACCAAGAAGCGCAAACCCTATCAGCACAGGAATCTCCGATTTTATTTTTGTGTGCGGCGTTAATTATTGCTGAGGGAGAGTGGGGCAACACCCATGAAAAAAACCGGATAGCGAGGCCAAAGGATGGAAAATTGGTTAGCCAATCAGTCTGCACCGAGCGACCCATCTTGAAAGTTGCGGATAATGCAGCTGCACGTGATGCACAGTCAGCAGAGTCACATGCAACATCACATGTAGACCTTCGACACTTTTGATTTCAGCTCACAGCTGCCACCTGACACCACCTGGCAGCCAACCCAGCGTCAGGCGTTGCAGACGTCACGACATTGGCGCCTGTGGCCAACGGACGCCTACCCAAACAGAAGCTCCGAAAGCTCCAACGTATTGTTGCTCTGCCCCCCTCATCGTCACCAACAAACACACGGACAGCATCACATTATCCTCGCGCCCACAATACGGCCATTTGACTCTTGATCACGGAGCACATCTGTATCGACTACCGACGCCAAATTCATTGTCCACACACAGCATTCCCAGCTCGTCGCGATCATGTCAATAATCCCAGCCATCACGTTCAAGGCTGGCCTCTGTGAGGTTGACGTATGTTGATACTGTGGATGTACAAAAGCACCGCCGACCCACTGGATTGCACAACTAACCTTCATCTTGGCTCCACGATAGTCGTCCAGCCGGCCTCACAAGGTAAAGGCTCTGCCCGAGCCGGGCTACATCTTTCTCTATGCAGAAGATGGTACGTTAAGGACAAGTGACCCTACGAGCTCAAGTACCCGCCCAGAAGAGGCCCATGTGCCCTAACAGTTTCTCCCCCCAGAACTCATGCACTTCTGCTGGCGGCCACGGGACGTCCTGATGGACGACGCACCACTCAACCTCGTCATGGTGCCCGGCGACGGCCGCTTTATTCCCTATGAAGGCACGGGCGATCATGCCTCGTCCAAGACCAACGGCCGCATCTTTGTCCTCAAGTTCGAATCTTCCTCCCAGCGCCACCTCTTCTGGCTGCAGTCCAAACCACAGAGCGCGGACGGCAACCCGGCCTGGCTCAGCCCTCGCGACCGCAAGATTGGCAACCTGGTCGACGAGCTCCTGCAGGGCGGCGAGCCGGACATTGACGCAGAGCTGGCCGATGTGCGCGGCAATAACAACAACGGAGGCAGTGGCTCCGGGCGGCGAGGCGGTGATAGCGGCGCCGACGGCGACGACGACGAGACCATGGAGGACGTCGAGGGCCACGGTCCAGGCGGCGCCGGGTCCGGCGCGACGGGCGGCGACGTCCGTCAAGAAGGCGAGGATTCTCGCGAAGGCGGTGCAGATGGGGCAAGAGCGTAGGTGTTCAGTCTTCCATTCCGAGAGCGTTGTGTCAATGAGGACACGGAGACACGAGAGAGACAAGAGAGCCGAGAGACAGCCGAGAGCATTGGAAAAGCACGGCGCACCAATAAGGGAACGAACGAGTCGGCATGCAAGGACTGTCACCGAATCACAAAGAGACGGTAATGGGCTGCGTTGTTACGACCACCTTCCATCCAATCTCTTCTCGCCGATACGTACTGCGGCAAGGACTGCCTGGCAGCCTGACGATCACCCTCTCATGGCACCGGTTTCAAGCGTTGCTTCCTCCTGCATTCTGTTATTTGTCAGTCATTAACTATAGAGCGTTTGCCAAACCACAAAAGAAGAATATTCTCCATGAGCAAACAAGTTGCAGCTGTGTTGGCACGGGCGGACTTTGTTTATAGACTAGCGTTTGGTTTCCCGGTGCTGTCTCTCTTGTCTCTTTTCTTTCAGTTCTCTTCATATCTTGTCTCTCATACGCGCAGCTCTCTCTTGATACACAAAAAAGGACAACGTCACTAACTTACAACGCCAGAGCATCGTCATCTGCACCAGACGCAGCAACAGTCGTCCGCAACCTGTTAGCATCACTCGGCCAACAAGGCAGCCTGGCGGCGGTGCAGGCGGCACCGGCCAGGCACGCGATAAGTCCTACCCGCTGCTCAATGACCTGCTCGAATCCACAGTCACGATTCCCATGGTCCGCAACGCCAGCGAGGAGTACATTGACGGCCTCCTCAACTACTTGCCGCCGACAGTCTTGATTCTCAGCCAGCAGGAGGCCAGCGAGGACGGCGGCGGCCTGGTCGAGCCCACCGCCGAGGCTGCTGCGGCTGCCAAGGCCGCCATGTCCATGGCCGAGAAGAAGAGCCTGCTCGAAAAGGTGCTGCGCAGCCCGCAGTTTTCGCAAAGCCTGGCTAGCCTGTCCATGGCCATCCGCGACGGCGGTCTGCCCAGCATCGCCGACGCACTCGCGATCCCCGTGAAGAATCAGGGCTTCCTTACAGGCGGCGCCATGCCCATGGGCGGCGGTGAGGCTGTGGAGGCATTTGTGGAGGGGGTCAAGTCGGCCGTCCAGGAGAAGCTAGAGAAGCAGAAGCAGTAGGGGATGAGGAAGAGCAGGGCAGTAATATCACGGAGGATAGGGCTCTATCACTGTAGACTACATGTATGACACGCACGTATCTGTTGATTTGCATTTGAGCATGATACAAAACAAAGAAACAAGAAACCGGAACCAAAACCTGTGCTGTGGTCTCGTCGTGGAGGGCTGTTCTCACACGGCACAGTGCAATACAGTGTCTATTTTTTACAGCACGGTGTAACTAATCCGGCCAATGACTTCTCCAACTAGGGCCACTTTGGAGCTACTCTGGCTGTGCTGCAACATTTCTTGTTTTTGTTGATCTCATTCTCATTCTCATTCTCATACTCATGCTCACTTGATACCACACTTTCATCCCAAGCCGTCGGCACACTCTTCATTCGTTTTTTTAGCTACACATTCTTTTGTCATCAACCACAGCCATGGCTGACCGCGAGGTGGCCCAGATCTGGACATTTCCGACGGATCTATCACAGTTTGACAACGATGAACGCATCTCGTATTCGCGGCTCGACCGCAAGTACATTGCCGTGCAGGACGACGGCACCGAGTTTGAGTTTGACCAGTCACTGAAGCGCTGGATCCCGCTTGCGGACAATGCCGACGAGGGCGGTGCCACCGATGCCGGGGATGCCATCGATGCCTTTGCCGCCGCACAACAACAGACTGGCAGCGCGCCGGACAGCAGGAAACGGAAACCGGACCACTCCTACTACAATAGCGAGGTAAGCTGCACCCGTTGTTGCCGCTGCCACTGCCGCCGCCTGTGTGCAGCTGTCTCTGCACCGCCGGCCCTTGTCTTCACATGAATGCCAGACCCAAGAACAAGGATCCGAGATATCACCGTCTCGGGCGAAAACTGACCACTTTTGCTCCCTCTTCCGTCTCGGCTCCTGCCTTGACTGTTATTGTACCTGTTCTTTTCTCCCTTGTCTCCAGTCACAAGATACAAATCAGAATCAGAATCAGACCCAGAGTCAGAGTCAGAGCCAAAATGGCCGACTAGGGGACAACAACTCTGCCGGCAACAGCAATAAACGCGCCAAAGCCCAGGCCGGCCCGCGCCAGCCCAAACAGAATACCGCCGTCTACGTCACAGGGCTGCCGGCCGACGCCACGGCTGACGAGGTCGCCGATCTGTTCTCGCGCAAGTGCGGTGTCATCGCCGAAGAGATTGACTCGGGCCGGCCGCGCATCAAAATGTACACAAACAGCGACGGCTCCTTCAAGGGCGACGCACTCATTGTCTTCTTCAAGCCCCAGAGCGTCGAAATGGCCATTATGCTGCTGGACGACACCGATTTCCGCTTTGCGCCCACGCCGGGGAGCGCCGAGGCCGGGCGGATGCACGTGCAGGCGGCCGACTCGAGCTACAAAAAGACCAACTACCAGCAGAGCGAGTCCAGCACGCCGGCCGAGGGCCGCACGCCGGGGGCGGCAGCGACTACAGAAAATGGACCGCCAGGATCCGGGCCACCTTCAGCAGCACCCACGTCAAACGCCCCGGACGTGCCGGTGGCGGCAAGAACGCCAACCAGGACAAGCAAAAGATTATCAAAAAGACACAGAAGCTCGATGCCAAGCTGGCCGACTGGAGCAGCGACGAGGACGAGCGGTTTGCGGGATGACAAGCGGCAACCGCAACCGCAAATGGGACAAGGTCGTTGTCCTCAAGCACATGTTTACGCTGGCCGAGCTCGAAGAGGACCCGGCCGCCCTGCTCGACATCAAGGAAGACATTCGCGAGGAGTGCAGCAAGCTGGGCGACGTGACCAATGTGGTGCTCTTTGACCAGGAGGCGGCCGGTGTGGTCAGCGTCAAGTTCAAGACGGCCGAAGCGGCCGTCGCGTGTGTACGGCTGATGGGCGGCCGGGCGTTTGACGGGCGCGTTGTGGAGGCGACGCTGGCGACGGGGAAGGAAAAATATCGCAGGTCCAAGAAGGGTGACGACGAGGAGGGTGGCAAGGGCAGCAGCGACGAGGATGACGATTAGCCGTGATGTCGAAAGGAGTGCCCTTTTTTGGCGTCCCTCAACCCTGTCCCCTGAGGTCATCCATTGCGTATTGGGACCAAACGTCGAGTTTTTCTTTACTATCACATTGTGTTTGGATGCCCGGACTTGAAGAAGTAAGATAAAGCAATCGGATAAATCATGTTATAGTTTGTCATGTTCTGTGATTTTCTTTGATAAACTCCTGAGTGACAACACGAACTGGATACACTTTTGTCAATTTCCGAACATCCTCGTCTGTCAAACAGTTTTCATACCCAAGACATAACTGTCGCATGCCTTCAACGGCACATATCAACACACGGCTCGCCCTTTTCGCCCATAAACTTGATATAAATGTTGTATAACAAAACAGAAGAAAGAAGAGAGCAAGGAACAGGCGAGCTCGCACGAGTCAATGAACGCGAGCAAGAAAAGCAGAGCAAATAGAGGAGAGTTGAGAATCCGCATCGTGAACGCAATACCCCAAGCGTATTCGACAGTTTTGTTACGCCAGAGATTCTGGCTCGGCATGCGGCAGCTTCAGCTCGACCTTTTGTGCCATGGTGTACCAGATGGCCGCCTCGACGATGCGAGCAACGATAGCGAGGTCGCTCTCGTCTAGGATTGTTAGTGGAAACCAAAGTAAGGATAAGCAGGGCCCGATGACGACTTACCCCTCGGCGCATAGATCATGACAAAGGTCGGCGGCAGCGGTGCCTTGACCCAGCCTGAGAAGGCCAGCGGGTGGCGCTGGCCCCAGCCCTTGTCTAGTACCTCCTTGATGTCGTCTGGGTGGAGGCTCATGTGCATGGACTTTTCCGAGTCGTGGATGTGAAAGATCTCGCCCTGGCCCCAGACGTTGACGGGGTGGCGGGCAAACAGACCAAAACCGTGCTTCTCAATGCATGATGTCGCGGTGCACAAAGTGTCGGGGTGCTCGCGGGTCAGCGCCTCAACGGCGGCACGGAGTTGGTCGTAGCACACTGTGGATGCCTGCTGGTCGAGCTGCCGTTGGGGTGCGAGGCCGACCACCTGCGGCCGGGGCCCGGGACGGTACGGCAGCTCGCTAGGCCCGTCCTTCTCGCCTCCCTTGTTGCCTCTAGTAGCCCGCAGAATGCCGCGGGGTGGTGCTAGATTTGGGTTGGCCTCGGCGGCAGTGGTAGACGTCGCGCAGGGCAAACATGCGGAACCACAACAGACGGAGGTAGCCGACAAACGTAGGTGGTGTGCCACTGGCCCCAGCAATAGAAAATTGAGATAGTCGTTGCGGACGAGCAGGGCGACGGGCACAGCAACGATAATGGCCTTGAGCACGGAGAGCTGCAAGAAATTCATGCCGATGACGAGTAACAAGGAACCGGCGAGCATAGCCCAGGCATCGAGGGTGACTGAGAAGGGGTTCTGGTGAATGACCATGTTGAGGGAGAGGTCGCCGTTCTTCGAGTTGGCGTCGTGCTTTGAGAGACGAAGCGCCGAGAACGATGAGGAGGGCGTTGTCGAGGGTCTTGACGGGGCGGTAGAGGGAGACAGAGACGGGGACGATGAGGACATGGTGCGTAGAGAGTCGACCGCGGTCGACGCCATGGTGAGTGTAGCCATGTTGGCCGCTGTCAGCTGGCAGTTGGCAAATAGTATAAACAGAATAGGGGAAGTGAAGAAAGAGTTTGAAAATGGGTAGTAGGAGATGATGGCAAACCGGCGGAAAGGTGGAAGAGACAGGCCAGGGGTATACGGCGGCTGACAGAGGAACAAGGGCTGACGTGGGATGCCTGAAGAGATGAGAAGCGAGCAAAAAGATGCACAACAGGCAACGAGAGATGAAAAGCCTCACGTCAATAAGTCGAAAGATGCCCTATTTACTTGCGACGTCTTCGCTGCCGGGCGAGAGGGGGCGGCAGTATTAGAGAGGCGTCTATAGGTGTGAGGACAGGAGGGGGCGCTGGAAAGAAGGAGACGCGTATAGTTGAGGAGCAACTTCGATTGCTTGTAGGAACGAGGAGGTAATCTGTCGATGATGAGTCGATGCGAGAAGAGGAGTTCGAGATAATGCGCCGTTGACCTGCGTGGACCAACACTGAACGCAACAAGGCAGGAACGACGCTAGATGGTGGCAGGTGACGAGAGAAGAAAGAGGGGCTGTTCTGAGGAAAGAGCAATGGACAGGAGTAGGAGCACAGAATTGGTGAGATGTTGGGGAAAGAAACGGACAGAACATAAAGGAAGGAGCAAATGGTGCAAGGTGGGATGGCAAGAGTTGTGCAACAAGGGTGATTCGGGAAGGGACGATGGAGGACAGGAACGAGGGAGGCTTCCTGCCCTGATTCGTCTCCAATGACGACCTTCAATATGCGGTGTGCGTTTGCTTGTGAGAGATCGGGCCGCATCCAATCGTTCTCGCTCGTCTCGTCCGTCACGATCAACGTCTTCCCATCCTATGGCATGTGCCCATCCCTTTGCTGCTGACGCTCCTGTGCAAGAATGCCAGTCTTCTTTCTGGGTGCTGCTCCGTATACGGAGGAGAGTTCCCGGTCGGATTGACGGATGGGCGGCGGCAACGGTACGAGGGGCCACCGCAGTGCGGTGCGATACCATGTCTGGCCGAGGACGTGCAGATGCAGGTTCAGCAATACGCGGGCCCCCTGGTGTCAGGTGGCCGAGTTGCCGAGAGGCACAAGCGCAGGGGCGGTGACTGACAAAGGAAAGGTTACAAAGACGACTGGTTGGAGCGAGCAGCTGTCTGGATTGACGACGCGGAGACAGAGAAGGGAGTAAAGTCAGTGAGACGGCCTGCATCACGACAAGAATTTTCTCGAATTCAAAACAACACAAACAAGAGAAAGAGACCAGGATCATCAAGGGATGGAAAGCAGGCGCAGTTCCCCGGGATGACTACATCTTTGCTTGATATGAAGCCAAGACTGACAGGAAAGGGGATGTGCGAGCCTCCAGAGTCCAGGGTCGGGGTTTATCAAGGTTGCATTGAGACTGGTGTCAGATGTTTGGTGGTGCTTCGAGCTTGTCGCCATTCCAGGCTGTCCATATATACGGAGTCAGCCTACATACCGGGAGTGCTGTGATGGAAGATTGAGCCGCCAGCGGCCCGTCACAACCTGTCCAGGCCGTCGAGGTTGCAGTTAGGATCGTCAAGTTTATAGCACAAACATTAGATCCGATAAAGCGAGTCGACATTGGAGTGTTGAGGAGGCCAAAAGCGAGTATGCCAGGGATGCGGGGATGTGAAGATGTCAGAATTTCAAAGACGGCCATGTATTAAGAGAAACGAAACAGAACTTGAGGCTGGGGATACAAAGATCAGAGTAGGATCAACAGCAAGAAACAGCTGAGGACAGGAGCTCTTCTTGCGCCTTTAAATCACAGAATCTGGCTCTTTTTGATGGTGGTCAGCAGGACCTAAGTATGGAAGCGAGCAACAACGGGTACAAGCCTCAGGACACACCAAGCCCAGCTGGCTACGATGAGTAGCGTAAGATACGGCGTAGACGCCGTTGCAGATTATCCCTGGCACGGAAGCGTGGCAAACCGTTTGAGCTGTGCCAAACGAAGTTAAAACGTGCCTGAATATATCCCAGCGCGGGAATTTGGAGAGGGGACGGAGAGAGAGAGAGGGTGGCAATGTCGGCGTATTATGTCAAGACTACGTCAAACACGACGCCACGCAAGGCGGGCAGGGCACCATCTTTGGTTTTCACTGTCAATTTCGTCGGTGATCGACACAGTTCGACCCTGCTTGCCTGCCCAGCAAGGTAAGTGAAGAGTGCTTTGGCCGGGGGGGCAGGCCTTTCACGGAGTAATACATTGTACATACGCAGCCATTATCCTGAACGCAGCCAATCGACAGGCACAAGATGGAACACTGTGTGAGAACCAAGAAAAAAGAGAAACGAAGATTTGAAGCTCAATAGGAAAGCAAGAGGCAGAAAACACGCAGAATGTCAAACACACTGCGGCGTGAAGCCTTGTTGGGCACAGCACGACAGCAGTTCCGAAGGGACCGATGCGTCGGCTGGATTCGTGTTGTAGCCGCAAAGTTGTAGATGGGTTGATGAGTTGATGAGTAGATCAGCAGATCAGTAGATGGGCAGATGAGCAGATGGTTGATAAACAGGTCCCATTGAGACAGACTATTGAAGGTGGTGACAATACGTCACGCCAGCCACTGTGACTGCGTGACGCAACAGTTGCCAAAATAGAGCATGAAGCCCAATAGGCTGCTTTGCTGCATCATAATTGCGCGAGCGTATTTTGATCAAATTACAGCCGCTCATTGGCAGTGCCCGACATGCCGGAAAAAAGCTCCTGCAATCGATGAGGTCACGAGTGAGAGCGTCGCCCAACAAATAAACAGACGCAGAGCGGAGGAAGCACGGTGATGAACGTGAAGATGTGTAAACTTTCCAAGTCATGTGATGGGCCTCAATGGGGGTGCGTCCGATGCAGGAGCAGTTGCGTACAAAGTGAGCACACATAGTAGAAGATGGCAGAGCGCAGGAGGATGTGAGAGGCACAGAGACGCGGTGAGGCCCAAGGTGGAGGCCGTCGTGTAAGTGGAGGTCGACAGTTGAGAGTATTCTCCAAGGCCGATAGGGAACGACTAGCAAACCACAGACGAAGACTACGGGGAGGAGTTTGGGTGGGTTCGAGGGAGAATACAGATAGAGGAATGGGAAAAGAGGGTGGAGGAGCGACGGATGAGGCAACAAAAGGGAACATGTTGGACTCCGGAATTCAACGCAAACACCGAGTAGGAAGCTGTGGTCAACAATCTGTAAACTGCACACGATATTAATGGAGCTGGTGAGATCAGAAGACCATTGACATGTAGGATAAAGAATGGCCATGGCAAAGATGTATCTGACTTTCACTGTTTTACTGCTTGTTTCTAACTCTGGTAGAATGCGAAGCGTTACTTTTTCGACGATGAACCAATATACTAAATCTGATCGAGAGACGATGGCTTTCAGCTCCAAAATCTAGTACAGTGTGGCTTCATATCATGAGACGATGCGACGATGAAGAAGAGCGATATAGGACAAAGCGATGTGATGAAAGCTTGCCTGATCGTCTCGTCTCATTGTAGCTAGAGTCTCGTTTCGTCGCAGTTCCTCATCTCATCGCCGTTTACGAAGTACTTCGTACACTCAGCTTTGCTCTTTCTCTATCCTTCTCTTTGCATTTTATGTACGACGTACGAGTATTCACGCCTTTGGTCACGAACGATCGGGCGGCGGGTAAAAAGGACGCGGGAGGTGTGCAGCCTTGCCCACGACGCTAACGACCACAAGGCTCGTAAACCGGGACGCACAGATGAAACCATGCTGCCGGACTATTGGAGTCGTAAAGTGCTAAAACCAAGCTACGAAGTCGCAAGTTGCCTGTTCTTTGCGAAAGGCAGATCGCATGGACTCTGACTGTGGATGTTTCGGCCAGCCAGGGCTGAGTCAACGAAAAAAGGTGGGAACGCAGAGAGTTGAAGCTGCAATGTGTGAAAGACATCGTGATATTCCGTATTCCAAACCACCGCCCATCGTGCCTGCCGCAAAGGTCGCTACTCTCGTCGCTTCATTTTAGCTTTGTGTCGCGCCTGCCTCCTTTGTGCTGCACCCCTTTCTTCACATGGTGCACTTGCCTGCGCTTATTCCGCGAACGGCTAGCGAGCCTCCTGATTAGTCCATTTATGCTTGAATGGCCCCACCTCCCGCATCGCGTCGCTTCGGTTGCTTTAGCAACTAGCCCGAAGTAGCAAGTGGAACCACCTTCTGCAAAGATTGACCAATCGACTGCGTCAGCGCTGCGACCTGATATCAAAACGCGCAGGCATAACGCACTCGCTCGCTTCTGAAAGGGAAGGAAGTACCCACTATCGCAATCCTAGTCTCTTGCCTCGAATGGCGCACAACGATGCGACTCCATAATATGCTGAATTGTGCCCCATCCACTCCACTGGGTTGGCCCGACGAAGGGGGAAGGGGCGAGGCAACAGCAGTCGGGGCCTCGACTTTGTGTTTTGGGAAGGAGAGAAGGGGCTCCATGTTTCTCTCTTTTCAACGGTGACGATCGTCTCTTCTCTTCCACCTCCACTCTCGCACGGTTTTCTGCTTCTGTTGGCGCATCTTCTTCTGCATCGTCTCGCCTGTGCTTTGCGCTTGCTTGCTCTTGTGCGGCTCAGGTAGAACATCTACTCTATTTGGCCAGTCTTGGACATACTGGACCTTGGCGTATCACTTCTTGTTTGTCCATTTCCTCGACATCGTCTCTCCCCCTCATTACTTCTTCATTTTCTTGTGCCGTTTCGACACTCTCCTGGTGGTCTCTGTGCATATCGCGGACCATACCGCACCCCATTCCAGCCAGACATCGTCTGCCGACTCTAGCCCGCATTCCTCTCAGGCCTCCGTCACACATCCATCGCCATGGGGCTTCTCCCCACGGGCCTGTTCCGTTCGCAGGACTCACGGCCAGAAGGGCTTCCTCTCTACGAGAAGGCCAACAGACGCTCCTCCAGCAAGGTCCGCTACTCAGACGACGACCTCTCCTCCACCTACGGCAGCGACGACGACGATGACTACGATTCTGAGGCCGATAGCGCGGCCTCTTCACCACGCAGCGGCCATGTCCCATCACGACAGTCCTCTGGCACGGCCACCTCGGGCTCCCTCATGCTGCCAAAACGCGCCCCGGTACCGGAGGCTCAGTGTCTGCCTTCTCCAAGCAACCCCGGCGACGGCTACGGGCATCTACTGCGACGGCCGCCGTTCGTGCACATATCTACGCCTGCCCCAAAAGGTCATTCGCTATCTCTGTACGGCGCTGATATTGGCCATCGTGGTCCTCATCATCACCCTCATCCGCGCCAGCCAGTTGGAGAACCGCCGGTTGGCCAACGGCAGTGGCAGAGTAATAGCGACCCCACCTGCCTGGACTTCGTTTGACTTTCTGACTCGCTACTACGGCGGCGTGCGCAGTCTGGTGCCGCTCAAGGAGAATGTGCCGCAGTACCCGCGTGAGGAAGACGAGCAGCCGTATAGCCTGGGCGTGGATGACATGGCGGCTGATGCCGCTGGCACTGGAGAGGACGATGCGCCCAAGGTGCACCTCCACGCCGCCGCAGCTGCGCTGCCGCTGCCCTGCACAAGGGCGACCATGCACCTCTGCCGCCGAGCGCTTCCTTTGACAAGTACAAGGGTTTTGTCAAGGCCAGCGATCCAGACCACATCACGCCCTGCTACATCGACGACAAGAACACCGTCAGTGTTCCGTCTCTGCGCTACTTCGAAGGCCGCCCCAACGGCTTCCCCAGAACATCATGGGCTCGTACGAGCTGCTGTCGTTTCCGGAGGACATCTGCTTTGACCGCTTGGTCGTTTTGGCCCCTACGGCTTTGGCTACTCGGTACGCTCCGGTGCCTTGGCGTCGGCGAGTACGGCGAGAAGGAGGGCGCCGATGCTGTGTGGGATGATGGTGCCAGCCAGGTTGACTACCGCGAGGTCGACTGGGCCAAGATCCAGCAACGCTGCTACAACGCCAATGCCCGCCGCTTCACGCCGGCCGCGTCTCGTCACGCACCCAACAATGGCTTCTACGTCAATGACGGTGTTCCTGCCGCGAAGGAAGCTGCTGCGCCCGGTCACCACGCTCCCCGCGATGCCGCTGCAGAGGAGACGGCTTCGGCTGCTAGCTCGGACGACTCGAAGCCGGCACTGCCGCCGAAGCGCTCAATGTTGCGCCGAGTCCGCCGCCAACAGCACTGATTCAACCCCTGTCGCACCTCCCAAGGTCCCTGCTGCCCCGCCACTCCTCCGCCGCAAGGTGATCTTCCGCGCACCGCCGTTGTGGTTCGCTGTTGGGATGAGTTCGTCTGGCGCACGGAGGACATTATGAACCTGCGATCCCTCATCACGGAGCTGTCACTTGCCTCGGGCGGACGCTACGACGTCCATCTCCTGGTTCAGGTCAAGAACGAGGCCAAGTACCCCATCTGGCCGACGACGAGGCTTTTCGGACGAAGATTGACTCTGTTATTCCGCCCGAGTTCCGCAGCATCGTCACGCTGTGGACGGAGACGCAAATGCTGTCTCTGTACCAGGCATTCACGACCTGTTCACCGTGGCCCCGGCCTGCCTGTTCACGGTGTCTACGTGGTCTTCAAATGGCTATGCAGCACTTTTCATACAACCACCCGAGTACGAGTACTTTTGGCAGTGGGAGATGGACATTCGCTACACCGGCCACCACCTTGACCTGTTTACCAAGATGGAGAACTGGGCCAAGGAGCAGCCGCGCAAGGGGCTGTGGAGCGCAACTCGCGTTTCTATATCCCTCTGTCCACGGTTCCTGGAGGACTTCCGCCAATGGTCCGTGTCCAGACGGAATCTGGTCTCGCTGGCGCCGACAACATTTGGAGTGGTCTGCCCGGTGCTGGCCCCAATGCTGGCCCGGTGCACAGAAGGTCACTGGTGAGAAGTCGGTCTGGGGCCCGGTGCGGCCGGCCGACCCCAACGACTGGTTTGAGCCCGAGAAACGACCCCGTCCCGCCCACGTCGTATGAGAAGGACCGCTACACGTGGGGCGTCGGCGAGGAGGCGGATCTGATTACTCTGAACCCCATCTTCGACCCCGAGGGTACGACTTGGCTGCTGGCCGATGACATTACTGGCTACAACGAGACGGCCGAGCGGGAGAGCGGACAGACGAGCGGCAAGCCTCAGAGGCGCGCCCAGATTATCACGGCCTCTCGTATGTCCCGCCGCATGCTGCACACGATGCACCGCGAAACTGCATTCAAGAAGCACCACGCCTTCTCCGAGATGTGGCCTGCCACTGCCGCCCTGCAGCACGGTTCAAGGCTGTTTACGTGCCCCACCCCGTCTATGTCGACCGCGAGTGGCCGACGCAGTACATGGCACGGACGTTTAACGGTGGCCGTAACGGTGCGTCGGGCGGCTCCCGCATGTCTGTCTTTGGCCAGCGCGAGCACAACTTCCTGGGTCTGACCTGGTACTACAACGCCGGCTTTTCGCCGAACCTGTATCGCCGCTGGCTGGGTCTCAAGGTGAACGGTGACGGCGGTGCTGAGTTTGAGGAGAATGCCGACGTAAGCCGCAACGACTCGACCGTGTCCAACATGCGCGGTGGCGAGGGCCGGATGTGCCTGCCTGCCATGCTGCTGCATCCATCAAGAGTGTTGAGCTGCCCGTCGAGAGCTACGCGAACGAGGAGTACAACAGGCCCGACAGTGACCTCAACCCGGGGTCGTAGTGTGTCGAGGCCGTAACAGCTGCGTTGGAAAAGAGGATGCGCCGTTTGTTTTTGTTTATAACGAGATTACGTCGGCGTGCGCGCTTTTTGGGTTGAATTGGCCTGTTATCGGTGCTGGGATGTTTCTGCCATTTTCTCTTCTTCCGGGCATGGACATGGCGTTTGGTTTTGGGCTTGCCATGTTGCGTTTTTGTATGCATTTGCTTGCCTTGCTTTGTATCATGCTTTCATCGTAACAGCGTTGTGTGGTGAACTTGTTTCAACGTGAACGTGGCAGAGCGTACAGCACACGTAGAGCTGGAACAAAGAAGCAACGATGAGATATTTTGCCATTGAAGCATGAACATGAGGACTTATTAAACTGGTTGCGATGTATTTCTCTCGACCCTATCCTAACAAAACGATACCTATACATGAGGTGAACTCCGGAGCAGATCGGCCAAGACATGCCAAAAGACGTTGTGTATGTGCACACAACAGAAGCACTCGCTTCGTATTGTTCAGTGAATTATCGTGATGGATGATGATGGATGGCTGCGTTTGCGTCGTCGTAAAGCAATCCCGTGTTTGTCCGGTTTCCTTGTTCTGTCGCTGTCGACGCTGACGCCTCCTCGACGGTGTTCCCATGCCCGCTGCGTCTCCCGGTCTCTCCCCGGACTCGGACAGCCCCTCAGATCACCCGCTTGACCTCAAAGAAGCGCCGCAGCCACCACACCTGGAAGATGGACTCGCCCACAACAACGATAATCACAAACAGATTCCACCACTTGACTCGCGCGTTGGTGCTCTCCGCCGTGTTGCGGTGCGTCCGCTCGCGCACAACAATGTACGACTGCTCGTCCTTGACCTGCGCCAGCATGTCCGACAGCTTCTGTGTCTCCGCCTCCAGCGGGTTCTTGGGGCCGTCCGACTCGGGCACGTACACGATGCCGTGCACGTTGAAGGACACCTCCTTGCTGGACGCGCCCCAGTGCTCGTTGCTGAAGCAGTACGTGTACTTGCCGTCGTGCAGCGCGGTGAAGGTGAAGTCGCCGTTGGACGTGGACTTTTGCAGCGTCTCGTACTGCCAGTTGGGTTGGTAATCTGTGACGCGTTAGCTGCCGGTGTGCCGTGTTTGGTCGTCTCTCGTCTCTCGTCTGTCGTCTCCGTCAATCTTGTCGGTGTCGAGCAGACGTCAAACGCACCCAGAAATCAATGTCCAAATTGCCTGCGCCGCCAAACTCGCGGTCGCCGACCTGGTAGGTCACCGTCATCTTGTCGTCCCGGTGCAGCTCCTCAAGGAAGCACTCGCGGCCGTGGGCCGGCAGCTGGATGTTGTGGGCGGCGACGGTCTGGACCAGCGCGGCGCCGGCGGCAAGAGGCCAAAGAGAAGGCGGACCATGATGGGGAGAGTCGCAAAGGCGGAAAGAGATTAAAGAGAGTCGAGAAGAGAAGAAAAAGAGCGCTGCCAGGTCTCGGTCGTGATGCCGTTTGCCGTGATTCCCTTGTCGATGATCGCGTGTGGTTGACAAAGAGGCGGAAATCGTGGAAAAACGGCCCCTTTCTGTTTTACGTGTCGTTCCTGGGGAACTAGGAAAGGGGGCCCGGAAAGGAGACAGCTTGCCAGTTCGCGATTGCAGACCCGCCCCAGCAAATGGAACCAGCAGATCGCGGTTGGCTGCGCTGGGGCAAGGCGAGCCCAGGCTGAAAGCTGACCTATTGCCAGCTACAGTGGGTCGTGAAAGGTCGAGTCGTACAGCGTATTCAGGGCGAGCACGTGAAATCAGGCACTGTTCGCGCTGCTCGTTACAGGGCTGTTGCAGGGGCCAAACTGTTTGCGTCGGACATTCCAAAAGGCTAGAAAGCACGGCCCGAGAAATGATCCGACCCAACTGGGGTGGTCGAGAGCCTACGAGTAGTCTCCCAGTCTACTTCGTACTTTGTACACCTACCCCTTTGCACAACCCACCAAGGATCCACTGCTCGAAGCTGTATCTACGAGTACTTCGTACTCGTACGGAGTACTCAGTACGCGTCTGGCTCGGCGGACCCTCCTGTATCTCTCCCTGAGACCCTCTTTTGCAGACGCGAAAGCTACTCGTACAGCGCTTGCGACATACCTGTCGTCAAGAGCGCCCAGCCAGCCTCCTTTGCACCCGCCCTCGGCCTCTTGGAGACAGTGTCCTGAGAGCTCACCCGGCGGCTCAGCTGATTAATTCCTGCCTCGTACGCCAGG
The DNA here is from genome assembly GCA_016097075.2 of Sporothrix phasma. Taxonomy (NCBI): domain Eukaryota; kingdom Fungi; phylum Ascomycota; class Sordariomycetes; order Ophiostomatales; family Ophiostomataceae; genus Sporothrix; species Sporothrix phasma. The sequence continues at coordinate 34,000 of JADMNG010000050.1, read as the reverse complement.
CTCCGGGGATGGCACGGTCCCAGGCAGAACTACTTCGTACCGCAAAAGGGGCAAAAAGTCCTATCAGCACAAGCCAGTGCGGATTGCGCAGCAATAGCAGCTGCACAATCTCGACTCTGTCCTCATCAGCGCCTGCCCCAGCCTCTTTAGTGCTCTGGTCTCATTTTTTACCCCCTCCCAAGGGCCCTCCCCCCCTTTCCGCCCCTTCCCCTTCCCTTTTTTTCGTCCCTCCCTCCTTCCCTCGCTCGCACAGTCCACACAGTCCGCATAGTCCACACACCGACAAATCCCACTTTTGGCCACATCGCGATAAATCACCATTATTCCCCCCAACGAACTCTTCCTCTTCTCTCCTACTTCCTCTCTGCACCGGCATCACCTGCACCCACCACCCGTCTCCAACTACGAATCCCGAATCCATCCTCGAGGTGAGCACCTTTTCCTGTTCTTTGTGCCTTGCACTGCGATTCTCCCACACCGGGGCGACAAACGAGACCACACGGCGGTGTTCATCCGGCCCGCACCTTGTCAACCCCCTAGCATATCGTCACTCCTCTGCCTCTGTTGTCGTTTCGGCTTCGTCTGCCCCAATTGCCCTTTTCTGCCCTCTACACCCCAGCCTCGCGATGCTAGCATTGGCGGACTTATTCCTTCTCCCTGGTTGGTGTTGCTGCAATGTGATATCTGTCGCCTAGACTGCCCAGGGAAGCCCTTCTCTCTACTTCCTGGTCCATCGTTTCCTGCCCGTCATCGGATCAAGCCGCCAGTTTCGCAACCCGTCTTCTCCAGATGCGCCGCCGGGGTCTTGTTGCGCTGCAGGACTGGCGCGTGCCCTCGCCTCGGTCGGTAGAGACCTCCTAGCACCTGCCTCCAGTCCCTAGGCACCCGTCAAACGGGACCCGGCATCCCACTCTCCGGCCTCACAAAGAACGCCGCCCATGCTTCTTCTCCACCCCTGTGATACGGTGTTCACCTGGTGCCGTTTATCTCGGAGCCTGGAGCGGACTCCATGCCAGGCACATGAAGCGGACATGGAGCAGAACGATGGCCAGGAATAGAATGGGACAAGACAGACACAGCGGCTGCCCCTCGAAGGAGGGCATCCTGCCAGTCCCGTCCAGAACCCCTCACCCTCTCATCACCCCAGCCCCCTGTGTTGTGCTGCCTGCGATGGATCTTGATGTCTGTCATCGGCCGGTGACATTGAGGCGATCCTGGCCTCTCGTTGCTTCCGTGTTGACGTATAATCTGTCCTTTTGGTGACTGTCGGCCTAGCGACAATTCCTTGTCTCTATAAGGTCGGCGCCGGCGCACAACAATAGGGGCCAGGAGCGTGTTTGCTCGCTCGCGCCATCTCTACAACATCCCGCCTTTTCCCATTTACCACACACACACCTACTAAATCATACCCCACGTCGGGCAACAAAGCCGCCTTATCTTCCCGTCTTCCTCATTACTTGCCTCTGAATGGATTGAACCGCCTGGTCTTGTGATCGCTCTCGTTTGGTTTCGCAGCCCATCCAAGTCTTGATTAGAGCAGCGTTGGCTAACTTTGGCCTCGTTTGGCCCTTAATCTAGATCAGTCGTTCGTACTTCGTCGCCGACCTCGCCCGCTCTTTTCTTTCTTTTTTCTTCTCCGAATTCCCTCGTCCTCAACCGCAAACATGGGTCTCAACTTTTCCCGGATCTTCGCCTCTTTCCTTGGCAAGAAGGAAATGCGTATTCTGATGGTCGGTCTCGACGCTGCCGGAAAGACCACCATTCTGTACAAGCTTAAGCTCGGCGAGATTGTTACGACGATTCCCACTATCGGTACGTAGCCGCGACGGCACGGCTAGGGTTTGGTGTCGAAAGAACACGTCACGCGACCCTTCCACTAACACCACGTTTACAGGCTTCAACGTTGAGACTGTCGAGTACGGCAACATTCAGTTCACCGTGTGGGATGTCGGAGGACAGGACAAGATCCGCCCCCTGTGGAGACACTACTTCCAGAACACCCAGGGCATCATCTTTGTGGTCGACTCCAACGATCGCGACCGTATCATTGAGGCCCGCGAGGAGCTGCAGCGCATGCTGAACGAGGACGAGCTCCGCAACGCCGTCCTCCTGATCTTCGCCAACAAGCAGGATCTGCCCGTACGTTCCAAATCCCGAAACCCCTTTTCTTCCCTTTGTCTGGCTACTTTTGGACTTCCGCTTCCGACGCTTTTTTGGAAAGCGCGTGGCCGATTTCTTATTTCCTTTGTCTTGGGATGTCCCCGTATTGTCTCCCGCTTTTGGAGAGCCAGTCTGGGCATCCTTGCTTGGACCGCAGCCTTTTGTTCTATTTTAGCCCAGCATCTATCCCCGCCGTGCACTGCTCGATGCTAACTACCCGTTTCTAGAACGCCATGAACGCCGCTGAGATCACAGACAAGCTCGGCCTCCACAGCATGCGGCAACGCCAATGGGTAAGCTTCAGTCCGACTGCACTCTGCATGTTGACCATGCCATGTACCCACCGACTAACACTTCTTTCCTCTCTCTAGTTCATCCAGTCGACGTGCGCCACGTCCGGTGACGGTCTGTACGAGGGCCTTGACTGGCTCTCGGGTGCGCTGAAGAAGAGCCAGGCTAGCCAGTAAAGAGTTGGCGAACATTGGCAACATCCCCTGAACCCAGGCATTGGCATTGGCGGACAAGGAGACGAGTAGTGAGTGTGCGACAGAGAAAGAGACGGAATGACAGCAGGTTGACGACAAACATACCGAGGGAGAGCGAAGACTTGCGGCAGACCGAGGGTGAAGGAATGGGAAAGGGTTTGGGAGCCTGCTCTTTGAGAAAAAGAGAAAGACTATTTTTTGCACGGTGATTTTCATGCCTGTTTTCTAATCCGTCTCACCTTATTTTCATCCCGGGCGCTTTTTTTTTCTTCCCATTCTTCTTTACTCGGTTCTTGTCTTTTATGTTCTATTATATTTTTTGCGCTTTCTCACTGCGTCTTCGTCTGATGTCTGTCGTCTCTGCTGGTGCTCTTACGCTCTCTTGTCTTTCTCTGTCGCATTCTTCATCTCAAGTTGGTCTCCTCGCTCACACCCTCTCGACTTGCTATTCTCTTATCTGACGTCTTACACTTGCGTCGTGCCTCGTCAATCTCTTTACTCGCCACCTTGTCTCTTTCGCATCATCGTCTTCCCACCAGCTCACCAAACACTCCATCTGCATCTACCCCCCTTACTCCCTCTTGAAGGATCTTCTCCAACCAAATATTGTAAACCTTGCTATTGTCGACGGCTTTGGACTCTCTTATCACCAAAACAAAATGGACAAACATGTACAATTCATAAACTCGCTGCCTTTAAATTATGCTGCCTATTGCCACCGTTTTACTTGTTTACGTCCCGTTACTTTGGATGATGCCGTCACAAGCGTTGGCCTTCCGTAGTTTGTGTTCTCGATGTATGACGCAACATTTCCAAGAGTCGATGGAAGTAATGATACAAGGACTCATTGCTAGTTTGTTTCACCATCCTATCCATTTATTTTTGAGGAATTAAATCATGTATTTGATTGAAAAGAAGACATAAACCATTACTTAGTCACGACTTCACCCAGTGCGATGCTTATTAAATACATACAATTCTTGATGCGTTTTGAGTTTATTATATCATCTGCCTTTCTCAGCCACTCCCGATTATTGGCGACTAGCTAGACAGAACCCTCTAGGGTAGAAACTGTGATCTATGTGGTGTTTGTTTGTGTTGTGTGTCTGCGTGCGAAAATCAGGTGAATAAAACTCTCTAAAATAGAATACAGAACATGCATGTGCTAAATGCGAACAAGTCAAGCTAGACTACTGCCGAATGTATGCCAAAAATGCCAATAAAAACGCCTGTTCAAAGAGATGCTTCGTCCCATGCCCCATGATATCATTGTAATTGTGCTTTTTTTTTCCCTTGCAGCCCTGCGTTGCCTTGGTACAGTACTGACAGGCGCGAAGCTTCTTCTTTTCGGTTTTCTTTTCTCCTGTAGACGGAGTGGGGTGTTGGATCAACTCCTAGGCGGAAGCGTCATCGGTCGGGGTGGGTTCTGCCGTGCTCGGCGTGGCGGTGGTAACCTCCAGGCCCGAGCCGTCTTCCTTGACCGTGACCGTGGCTACGTCGCCGGTCCGCACGCCGCCGCGGATAATTTTATCGGCCAGGTTGTTGCTGATCTCCGTGGTGATGAGGCGGTTCAGGGGCCGGGCACCAAACTTGGGGTCGTAGCCGCTGTCGGCAAGCCAGTCGCGCGCGGGCATGGTCACATCGAGGGTGATGCGGCGCTCGGTCAGGCGGCCCTGCAGCTCGCGCAGCCGGATGTCGACAATGTCGCGCAGGGCGTTGCGGGCCAGGCGCTTGAAGACGATGAAGGAGTCGATGCGGTTCAAGAATTCGGGCGGGTAGTTGGCCGCGACCACGTCCATGACGGCGGAACGCACGGCCGGGTCGACGCTGCCGTCCTCGGTCTCCTTGTAGGGGTGGAGCGGGTCGTTGCCAACGAGAATGTCGGCGCCGAGGTTGGAGGTTAGGACGATAATGGTGTTGCGGAAGTCGACACGGTGGCCCTGAGCATCGGTGAGGTACCCTCGTCGAGGACCTGGAGGAGGAGGGCGGAGATGTCACGATGAGCCTTTTCAAATTCGTCGAGAAGGAGCACGGCGTACGGCTTGCGGCGCACGGCTTCGGTGAGCTGGCCGGCATCGTCGTAGCCGACGTAGCCCGAGGGTGCGCCAATCAGTCGGGAGATGGTGTGCTTTTCCTGGAACTCGCTCATGTCGAAGCGGACGACGGCCGACTCGGTGGAGAAGAGGAAGCCAGCCAACTTCTTGCACAGCTCCGTCTTTCCGACGCCCGTGGGGCCCAGGAAGAAGAAGGACGCCAGTGGGCGGTTGTCGCCCGAGAGGCCGGCACGCTGCAGGCGGACAGCATCAGCGACGGCCTTGAGGGCCTCATCTTGGCCGCGCACCGACTGTCGCAGGGTGTCCTCCATGTGCACCAGTTTTTCGATGTGGCCCGACGTCAGTTTGGCCACGGGGATACTGGTGATGCGGGAGACGACGGTGGCAATGTCGTCGGCAGTGACGGAGTCGTGGATGAGGGTGCTGTTGGTGGCGAGGTCGGTACCGGTGGTTTCGGTGGGAGCCGTGCCGTCGCTGTCGGGCGAGGAAGACGTCTTGGGCTTGCCCTGCTTGTCGCTGTTGACCTTTTGTTCAAGCATGGGGATGATTCCGAAACGAAGCTCCGAGGCACGGCCAAAGTTGCCGTCGCGCTGGGCGCGTTCCAAGTCCATGCGGGCGCGGTCGAGATCGCTCTGGGCCTGCTTGATGCCGTCGATTTCCTCGCGCTCCGTTTCCCAGCGCTTGGTCAGCAAGGCGGCTTCGTCTTGGTAGGACTTGAGTCCTTTTCGAGCTTCTCGCGGCGCTCGCGGCTGGCAACGTCCGTCTCCTTGCGCAAGCTTTCGAGCTCGATCTGGATCGTCATAATCTTTTGGTCGAGGCGCATAATGTCCTCGGGCTTGCTCTCCTGCTGCAGGCGCAGTGAGCTGGCGGCCTCGTCCATCAAGTCAATGGCCTTGTCGGGCAGAAAGCGGTCGGTGATGTAGCGGTTCGAGAGGGTGGCAGCCGCCACGAGCGCGCCATCGGTGATGCGCACACCGTGGTGCACCTCGTACTTTTCCTTTATGCCGCGCAGGATACTAATGGTGTCCTCGACCGTCGGCTCGTTGACCAGGATCGGCTGGAAGCGGCGAGCCAGCGCAACGTCTTTCTCAATCAGACGGTACTCGTTGAGCGTTGTGGCGCCGCAGCACTGCAGCTCGCCGCGGGACAGCGCAGGCTTGAGCAGGTTGGAGGCATCGATGGAGCCCTCGGCCTTGCCGAGGCCAGAAGCGTGTGCAGCTCGTCAATGAACAGGATGACCTCGCCGTTGGCCTGCTCGACTTCGGTCAGCACCTTCTTGAGCCGTTCCTCAAAGTCGCCACGGAATTTGGCGCCGGCAATCAGCGAGCCCAGGTCCAGGCTGACGACGCGCTTCTTCTTGATGCTCTCGGGCACGTCACCACGCACGATGCGCAGGGCGAGGCCCTCGAGGATGGCCGTCTTTCCTGTGCCGGCCTTGCCGATCAGGACGGGGTTGTTTTTTGTGCGGCGCGAAAGCACCTGGATGGTCCGCTGAATTTCTTCGTCGCGGCCGATGACGGGGTCAGCTTGCCGTCGCGCGCCCGGGCCGTCAGGTCAATGCCAAACTGCTCGAGCGCCGGTTTTTCTTCCTCACCGCCGCCCATATCCATGCGGTGGGTGCCGCCTGGTGGATGTGGACGGCCATTGGCGTAGGATCGGGTGGCCCCTATGGGCAAATACCGCAGGGTGTGTGCTACGGGGGATGAAAAGCTAGGGAGGGCAGTGTTCACGGCTGCCAGACGGCTTGTCCGCAGACTGGCGGACGGGGCATTGCGACATTGGGCGGCTGCATACTGGAGCAGTTGGCGCCGTGTGGGATTGGCGAGGATGTGTTTTCGTCCGAGCATGGTTTGTGTTGGTGTTGTTTGGCGGTGACAAGCCAGTTGTGAAAAAAGGGTAGAAAGAGACGAGAGAGTATCAGGTCAAATAAACAGTCTCCAGTCCGTCCACTGTGACTCAATAACCCTGTCTGTATATACCCCTTCTTAGCGAAGCCCCTCGTCGTCGTCGGCAGTTTGGTGCGTCATCGAGACTCTTCGAGTACCTTCGAGGAGCTACTCCGAAGCTTCCAGGCCTTATCCTTTATCGGACAGCCCACTTGGTGCACGGATTAAGGCATATGCATCTGCACGGGCTCATTGGGCACCCTTGTAGATCACTATAGGGTATATGCCAATACGGCCTTGCTTGCCCCGCCAACAGTGGCCCGCTTAAAACTTTTTGCCGTCTAGAGGCGGCCCAAGAGCAACACGTTGGCCGTTTCGTGCCTGCCAGGCGAAAGAAACAGGAGGAAGGAGCGGACGACGAGGTGAGAGAAGAAAGAAAAAATTCAGTTTCGTCCCAAATAGGCCCTGCGTCCCACCACTGCCCATCCAGCGCCCGCACCTTGTCTCCTCCCCCCACCATTTTCCTATTCTACCATCTCCAGCCTCCCCTTGAAATTTTCCTCCAAGCTGTTAATTTCCCCCTTTCCGCATCCCTTTTCTTCTTCTCTTTCTTCTCTTCTCTTCTCTCTTCTCGACAAAGTCTTCACTCTGCTCCTTCCTTTCACCATGGGTTTCACGGATCTCCTCACCGACGCCGGCCTTGCTGGTACGTTCTGCGCTGTTTTGCCTCGCGGGCCTTTGCTGCATTCTTGATTCGACTCTTTTTGATTCCTGCTCTTCCCTGGCTCTCTTTCTCCTTCTTTTTGCTCTTTTCTCTCTTCTCTGCTTTCTCGCTCGTTGCTTCACTCATGCGCTGCGCGGCTCGTTTGCCGGCAGCCTGGGCTGTCCAACGCTGACCGACAACTCGCAGTGCTCAACAGCTTCTTGGCCACCCGGTCGTACATTATTGGGTAAGTTTTGACTCTTGTCTTTTCCGTTGCGCTTGATTTTTCCTCCTTCGACGACTCTCCCCCAAAACACCTTATGATGAGAACAATTGGTCCGTGTTTCCGAGCAGACTCAAGACCTGTAAATGACGACCCATCTATTGCAACACTGTTGCGTCTCTGATCTTCGTTTTGTTGCCGTTTTTGCTACATTCTGCATTTCTGTTTCCGGCCTTGGCCGCCTTTGCCTGTGTCTTTGACGCTTGCTAACGCCCTGCCAACAGCTACTCTGCCACCCAGGCCGATGTTGCCGTCTTCAAGGCCCTGAAGGAGGCCCCGGCGGCTGCCAAGTACCCCAACGCTGCGCGCTGGTACAAGCACATTGCCACCTTCGAGGACGAGTTCGCGACCCTGTCCGGTGACTCCTCCAAGCCCTACACCACCTACGGCCCCGAGTCGCCGAGGTCACCATCAACCCTGCCAAGGCCCGGCGGCTGAGGAGGAGGACGATGATGTCGATCTGTTCGGCAGCGACGACGAGGAGAGGATGCTGAGGCTGCCCGTATCCGGGAAGAGCGCCTGGCCGAGTACCGCAAGAAGAAGGAGGGCAAGACCAAGCCGGCCGCCAAGTCGGTCGTGACGCTGGATGTTAAGCCTTGGGGTAAGCTTTACTCGTTCCTTGCGTTTCATGTACAGCCTGTATATGGTACTAACCACTGCTATAGACGACGAGACCGACATGAAGGCTCTCGAGGAGTCCGTCCGCAGCATCGAGCAGGACGGCCTCGTTTGGGGCCAGTCCAAGCTGGTCGCTGTCGGCTTCGGCATCAAGAAGCTGCAGATCAACCTGGTCGTCGAGGACGAGAAGGTCTCTCTGGACGACCTCCAGGACACCATTGCCGAGTTCGAGGACTACGTCCAGTCGTCGGACGTTATTGCCATGCAGAAGCTGTAAACGCGTCATATCACTTGACGTTGCTTGCTTTCTGATGTTTGCTGGTGTTTTACGCGGGTTTGGATGGCCGAACATATGGACATGACTTATTTCCTGGGAACAGAAAGAAAACATGAGAGACGTTTGACATGTTGAATGTGCTGGGATGAAACGAAAATACATTGCACGCGCCCCCCAAAAACGTAAAAAATATTCAAATAATGCACAGACACGGAGCCGATTGTGTCGGCCCCCTCCAAAATCCGGTCCAAGACGACAGTGACATGTTGATGTGTGTATTCGTACGGCCGTACATGGGATCTTGATGCGGTTGAGCAACTCAAACGGGCTGTCCAGGCTGTCAGCCAACGCAACAGAAGCTCAGCATGATTTGGAGAATGGGGGATCATGGTGGGTATGCTGGGCATCGGCAGGCGCTGGGCGTCGTTGGCGCCTGGAGCATTGGCGCAATGAGCCCCAGAGTGGGGGACCTGGACTTGTGGTGAATTGCTGTAGCGTATTCCGTATTCCGTCTTGGCTGGGCGCGACTGCCCGCGACGCGACTTTTGACGTCTCGAGCTATTACCAAGTGTAAACTCTACTGTACGTCACGTCGTCCAACGCCGGCCAAACCTCACACGACGCGCCGCTTTGCGTACCGAGGACGCAATCTAGCTTGTCGCTACCAATGCCCTCTGTTCTTGCTATCGCCTTACGTCTCATTCACGCTTTGCCGCCGCAGCCATGTACGGAGACCTGGGTAACAAACTGGTGGGTGTCCTCGATTCGTCCCATTGCGTTCTTTGCTTGTGCTTTGCTGACCACACCTTTCTGCCAGGTCCAACATGCCAAACGGACACAGAATCTGGCGCACCTGCCGCCCTACCAGGCCGAAATTGTCCGTGCCGTGACGCGCGAAGTCCGCGACCTCGACAAGGACGTCGCCCACTGCTGGAGCCTTCCAGGGCAACTTTGACCCGTCCGTCGAACAGGCCACGCCTGCGCCCTGCTCGTCGACCACCTGCCATGCGCCGCAACAAGCGCTGCCTGCTTGCGTACCACCGCACACGTACCGACAAGCTTGAAGAGCTGGTGTGGAAGGATCTGATGTCGTCGATCTGTCCGATGCGTCCATGGCGCGGAGGAGGAGCTGGTGGAGGGGGCGGCAGCAATGGCGGTGCGGTGCAGGAGCTGGCGGCGTGGGCGACAACGGCCTCTCCTCCGAGGCGAGCAACAGCAGCAGCAGCCTGAGCCCGCAGGAAGAGACTATGTGCGCCAGTACTCGGACCTGCTGGCGGCATACAAGGGCCAGTGGACGGACATTGACCTGACGGGCAGTCTAGAGCCGCCACGGGACCTATTCATCGACGTGCGCGTCCTGAAGGATGCCGGCGAGATCCAGACAGAATATGGGTAGGTTGTCCCGGCAGAGATGCATTGTCTGGCCCGTTTTGTTGCTGACATTCTCAAGATCCATCCACTGAGCCGGAACAGCCAGTTTTACGTGCGCCAGGGCGACGTCGAGCGGCTCATTGCCCAGGGCTACCTGCAGAAACTGGATGAGCATGAGCAGCCCCTGTCCTCAACGTGCTGCTGCCTGGCTTCAGGCTGAGCAGTACAGCTACCAAGATGTATGCGTTTCTCTCTGCACTGGTGGTGCTTGGTCAACATCAACCAATCTGCCATGTCATGGATACTGCAGGCAGTCAATGTAACTGACAAAACAACAGAATGGTAAGGCAGCATCGACAATGAGCCGAGCCATGAGCCGTGTGCGAGCTCCTCTTATTACTCCGAGAACGGAGGGATTCGAGGACTGTGGACAGTCACCCGCATTGCATCGGAAACAAAATGACGGGCCCCGGTGCATATGCCCCAGTACCCTCCCTGCAGGACAAGGACTCTGGCCGCGTCCGAAGACTGGCGCGAAGTCACGAGAGGTCCATGCGTTGCCTCTGCACACGCAGCCCACGAACTATTGCCACTCGATGGATGAGAAAGACGGGTTGGTAGTCTGTTGTAAGACGGCCGAGGCCAACTGAAGTCTAGGCCGACAGCGACGGCCATCTGAGGTCCCCTTAGGGTTCGGCTCGTGGGGCTGTCGGTGATTACATATGGCTTATCCAAATAGAGACAGATGCAAATGTACATCAACCATACGGAGTAAATACAGACGTGCATTTCAAGTATCAGACAGCCAATACAACTCGCCAATAGTGTTACCCGGCCGTCCACTGAAAAGTCTTTTCAGTCCACGGGCAATGGCCTGCAGCAGCTCGCCGGCAGCGTAAAACGGCATTCGATACTTTGTAGATTGAGTCTCTGTTTGAATGCAACGGCATGGGGAAAAAATTCAACGGGCGTGGTGAGACACGAATCCTGCACCTGCATGCCCGTTTTTGCACGTCTCCATGGCCAATGAAGCTTTTCCGTCACGACAGCTCCTGACATTGAGAAGATGCGCCTTTCCTGACCGTGCACACTACAGTGCGATGCTGAATCCTGAGACTTTTTCGAGAGGAGGGTGTCTCAAGACGGGAGATTGGCAAGGCAAATGTCCTTCAAATTCGTCAAGATAATTGATGATTTGCAATGTACGTCGTAATGTAGGATTGATATATTCTAATGGATCAGAGACGTGCTGGTTTGAGCCATCTGTTGCACAGAAGGCGCCATGGCCAAAGGCTAGATGCATTCTCAAGCCTCATGCTGCAGCTTTTCGCACTGTTCTGCAAGCATTGCATCATCCACTTTTCCCTCTTCCTCCTGCAGCCAAGGATGGATAGCTCTCCGTCCCTTTTGTGTTGTTCGATCTAGACCATTGATGTTGCCAATGTGGCTGTCCTCCCCAAATCGCCCTTCCTGCGTGTGATTTCGCGTGCGACAATCATACGCTGACAACGAACTCGTACAATCCTCGTAAGTCATGACATCTGCTGTCGTCCCACGACCTATGCCTCGTGCTGTTTCGGTAACGTAATAAGCCCTCCTGTCATTGTTCTGGCACGTGTCGACCAGTCGGCCATTCGTAGCATTCCAGTGCGCCTTAATCTGCTAGCTTCCTTTCCCAAAGATGTCAAGAGCGTGGCAAGTTTCTGTTCATAAGGAGCATTAGCAAAGCGGAAAGCGCTAGGCCGTGTGAAAGATAAACAGGGAGACGAAAATGGAGGCAAAAGTACATAAAAAACCCCGTCGCGGCAGATCCGATGGCCCGCGAGTCCCATCGCCCCATGCCCAAATCCACTTCTCTTCTCTCTCTCTTCGCCTCGAGTACTCGTACTGAGGTATCGTCGATCTCTCCAAAGTACGAGTAGTTTGCAGCGGACGAGCTACTCTCCCCTAGTCCCTATTCCTTGTTGGCAGAGAGGACTCGGCCATTTTGCGTCCTTTGCGTGTTGAACTTTTTGGCCTGCATTGTCGTTGGACAAGAAGCTGTCGTCATCGCGCATGCAAACATCCTCTTTTCCTGGCTCTCTTTGCACACTTTCGTGCGTTTTTGTCTTTATTTTCTCTCGTCAGCTCCTCAACGACCAACTTGGCGGCTGCTGGCTTTACTCTTCGTTATCGACCGCCCATTGACGCCACTTTTTTCTCGTCTTGTTTAGTTGCCCGGATTCGAAGGAGGCCCACGACCTCTCGAAAACCTCGACACTCTCTCGTTTGCGCCTCCATCTGGACTCTCAATCTCTCTACTTTGTCCCCAAACAGTCTTGCCTACAGCATGCTGTCGTCATAGACCAGTGTGCAGCTCAGTATTGGCAAAGAGAATACGGCAAGCTCGACGACACACGACACACGGCACACAACACACGGCACACAACGAACCTTAAAGAGACGACACTACCCGTTGCCCTCCTCCGCTACCATGTCTTCTACACCTCCGATGGCATTTGCCTTTACGCCCTGGGGCCGCCGGCGAGCCGGATCTGTGACCTCAGAAGACAGTGCCAGCATCCACGACAGCCGGGGCCGGCACCGCTCTGTCAGCTCCGCAGTTGCGCCCGGGAGCCTTTCCAAAGCCAAGACGGCCGTTCGCACCAGCACCAGCACCAGCTCTCCTCGTCCATGGCTTCGACAAGCCACAGGAGCCTATACGCTCTTTCATCAACCGGCACAGCGGGACTTGGTAGGACTGCGAGCTCGAGTCTTGCTTGGCCTTTTTAATGTGAGAGCATCTGCTAACATCGTCGTTCTTTGCAGCTCCCGTTAGTAGCCAGTTGCATGCACGGTCGGTGCGTGAAGACACGGCCGAGCTCGCCACCTACCAGCTCGCCGACAAGACTGAGCGCCGAAACTCCTCCATCCTTGCTCGTAACCGCTCGCTCTCTTTCCGCACCACTTTCAGCTCGGACGTGGAGGCCGACGACTTTGACTCGTTAACCGCCATTACGAGCAACGCCAATAGGGGCACCGAGCCCATCGAGGAGACGTCCGAGCCGGACCCTTCACCATCGTCGGAGGAAGGCCGCCAGCTGGGAGACGAGGAATCCGACGATACCGCCGCTCTCGGCGAGAGCCCCTCGTTGCTCACACGAGCGTTGCGGCGTTCGCCCCGCACACCCCGAGCGAGTCCCCTCCACCTCGGCCTCCACCGATCAGCAACAACAGCAAGAACAGGAAGGACAGGAAACACAGGAAGCACATGAGCAACCTCGAGATGGCGCATACCGGGGGCGCATCTACCACATACAGGACATGCATGGGCGCGAGCGGAGTGACAGCAATGCCGTTTTCTCGGACGCAGATGACGACGCCGACGACATCCGGCCCGGTGCAAAGCGCCGGCAGGTTCGGCTCCCCTCCTCCGCCACCCATGGTTCCTCAACGGTACAAGCATCGCGTCACATGCGCCGCCCACAGAGTCAACACCATTACTGGAAGACTCTGCTATTACAACGGGGTCTAGTAGTCCAACTGTCTACGATCTGGAGGGCCAGAAGAACACGATGCGGAAACGCATCCTGGGCATCTTCAGCCGTCGCCAAGATGGCTTGTTCGCAGCCCGACTATCGTGGTGAGAGACAAGATCAAGAAGACCTACCGGAGCGTCAAGGGCTTCAAGTGGTGGGACCGCAGACGGCTCTGGGAAAACGTGGTTGTCGCGCCCGTTGCGTGTCTCCCAGCCGTCATTGTGGGCTTGCTCCTCAATATTCTCGACGCGCTCTCATATGGCGAGTTCCACCCTACTGGATATATATGCAAATGCAGGCGAACCCCGTCACTAACACGGCCTCCTTCCAGGCATGATCTTGTTCCCTCTAGGAAACCCCGTCTTCGCACATCTGGGGGCGGCTGGCATCTCCATCTTCTACGTCAGCACCATCGTCTCTCAGCTTGTCTTTTCGAGTGGCAGTATCTTCAGAGGCGGCATTGGTTCTGAGCTGATTGAAGTTGTGCCTTTCTTCCACAGCATGGCTCTAACCATCACCGACATTGTCGGCGAAGAAAGCCCCGATGCTGTCATTGCTACGACAATCACATCGTACGCCCTCAGTGCCATGGTGACAGGCACCGTGTTCTACCTCATGGGCCACTTCAAGTTTGGCTACATTGTGGGCTTCATTCCTCGCCACATCCTCATTGGCTGTATTGGCGGTGTCGGTTGGTTCCTGGTGGCAACCGGCTTTGAGGTGACGGCACGCATTGAGGGCAGCCTTGACTACGATCTCGATACCCTCCGAAAACTGATGCAGGCCGACACTGTGCCGCTCTGGATCATCCCTTCGTCCTCGCGATTGTCCTCTTCTATGGGCAAAAGTACGTCACCAACAAATACTTCCTTCCGCTCTACATCATCACCATCCCTTTCATCTTTTACCTGGTCGCCCTCGTTGGCGGCTCTGCGTCCCCGTCAGGCCTCCGCAACGATGGTTGGGTGTTTCAAGGTCCACCAGCCGGCGAGCCGTGGTGGTATTTCTACACTTTATACAGTAAGTAATGTGTCCAAGCACGAACTGAATCACAGGCATCTAACACACCCTTTTAGAATTCGACCAGGTGCACTGGGGAGCCATTGGCCAGTGTATCCCGGCCATGTTTGCCTTGACGTTCTTTGGTATCCTTCACGTTCCTATCAACGTGCCGGCCCTGGCACTCAACACGGGCGAAGACCACGCCGACCTGAACCACGAACTGAAGCTGCACGGCTACTCCAACTTCTTGTCGGGCTGTATGGCAGCATCCAGAACTACCTCGTCTATGCCAATACACTCTTCTTTATGCGGTCGGGTGGTGACAGTCGCCTGGCAGGCTTTGAGCTGGCCGCTCTCACGTTTGGTGTGATGCTTATCGGACCCAAGACCATCGGCTTCATCCCCGTGATGATGGTCGGATGCTTGATTTTCGATCTCGGGTTCGAGCTTCTTGTCGAGGCCGTCTGGCTGCCCCGCAAAAAGCTCAAGCCCCTTGAATATATGACGGTAAGATATGGCGGCTTCTTGGAGAAGGTCTGTTTGTACACATTGGACTAACTCGTGTTGCAGGTCATTGTCATTGTTTTGATCATGGGCGTCTATGATTTTGTCGTGGGCATTGGTGTCGGCATCTTGCTGGCGTTTGTATCTTTGATCTTCTCGACGTCGCAAATCTCGGCTGTTCGCGCCATGTACACTGGTGATATTGTCAACTCGACGGTGCGCCGCAACCACTCACAGCACCACTACCTCCGCCAGGTAGGACGCCAAATCTGCATCATCAAAGTGGCCGGCTACCTGTTTTTCGGCACGATTGTGAGCGTGGAGCAAAAGATTCGCGATTTAATTGCAGACGAGGCGTTCCTTCAGCGGCCGATCCGTTACTTGATTCTCGATTTGCGCCAAGTGACGGGCTCGACTACTCGGCGGGCGAGGCCTTTAACACGATCAGCCGCCTCTTGACCGGCAAGGGTATCCACCTGGTGCTGAGCGGTGTCGATGCGAATCATGCTCTGGGCCACGACCTGCGTGCCGTGGGTGTCGGCGAGGACGACACCGAGGTTGCCTTTTTGCCAGACATCAACTCGGCCCTCGAGCTGTGCGAGAACGAGCTACTAAAGACGCTCTATGCCAGCCAGGAGGCCGAAGCCAGCGAGCTGGCCAAGACGTCGGCTGCCGGCGATGCCAATGCAGCCGTTGCTTCCAAGATTGCGTCAAAAGCAACAGCTACGCCGTCCGTCAATTCGCACTTGCACCCTCCGGCCAGCGGAAGTGGTGCAGGGCCTTCCATTGACATGTTGGCCAGCTCGCCGCGGCGCAACCATTTGCAGACGGCCGCGCGTGAGTCCATGAACCGCCTGGCAGACTGCAGCAAGCCCAAGTGGCAAAACTTTGCCGAGCCCTTGCGGCTGATGCTGCAGGTGTTCCAAGACATCAGTGACAAGAACGAAGACTTTTGGTTCCGTGCCACACGCTATTTCGAGCGGCAAGAGTTTGCCGCGGGCCAGATGCTCTTCCGGGCTGGTGCGACCGCTGAGGGCTTCTATCTGCTGGAAAAGGCATCGTGCGGGCCGAGTATGACCTGCCGCACGGCCAAACCTACCACGAAAGCATTGTTGCGGGCACGACGTGCGGCGAGCTGCCCTTTTTCTCGGAAACGAAGCGCACGGCCACGGCCATTGCGGACCTCGACTGTGTGACGTGGGTGCTTCGGCGGGAGGCCTGGCAGCGGCTGCAAAAGGACGACTCCGAGGTGGCCAACGAGCTGCTGCGGGTGTCTCTGAAGCTGACGGCAGAGCGCATGTCCACGGTGCCGTCTTCGACGATGCTGATGGCCAACTGAGGAGACGGAGATGGAAGAATGTGTTTTTGACATTTGTAGCGCAGTCTAGGGTCTCGTTCTGGCCACAAGACTTATATGGCGGTGTAGCTTGGAGACAATTTGGTATATTCTGGATATATAGAAAAGATTGACGACGTATGAGGTTCATGACTTGGCCCTCAACGTACTTACCAAACTTAATATGCCACTCTTGAGTGTAGACATGAGATGTGGTGAGAGACGCTACGGCGTAGAGTGATCAGCACAGTTACTTTGTAGTGACTGTAGTTGTCTGTAGTCGCTAGG
Organism: Sporothrix phasma; assembly: GCA_016097075.2. Classification (NCBI taxonomy): domain Eukaryota; kingdom Fungi; phylum Ascomycota; class Sordariomycetes; order Ophiostomatales; family Ophiostomataceae; genus Sporothrix; species Sporothrix phasma. The sequence goes on along the minus strand of JADMNG010000050.1, from coordinate 17,515 downwards.
CCCCACTAAACATCGTACTCTCAGACCCGTGCCTGAACGAGGCTATGAGGGAAAGCGGGCCCTCTTATCGCTGCCGCTAACGTGCCTTTTGTTGCACGATAAGAAAAAAGTCACAGAAAAAGTTTCTGGGCAAGGCGAGGAAAAGCATCTCCCCGTGCAGGTCATTTGTAGGCAAAACAACATCTACAACCTCGACATCCTCGACCACCGACACCCCCTTACTTTCCGTCTCCGTCAACACATTCACGCACACACACACGCCGAACATGCGTCCTCTCACCGAAGAAGAGACCCAGACGGTCTTCAAGAAGCTCGCCGACTACACGGGCGCCTCTCTGAAGAACCTGATTGCGCCCATTGACGACTCCCCCGATGCCGACCGCCACGTCTTCCGGCTGTCGCACGACCGTGTCTACTATGTCCTCCTCTCCGTCGCCAACCTGGCGACCTCTGTCGCCCGCGACAAGCTCCTGTCGGTCGGAACGTGCTTGGGTGGGTCTCCTCGACATGTGGCATGTTCCTGATCTCTCTCTCCCGTCGCTCGCTAACGCTCGGTGTTTAGGCAAGTTTACAAAGACGGGCAAGTTCCGCCTCCACATCACCGCCCTCCCCGTCATCGCCGAACACGCACGCTACAAGATCTGGGTCCGCCCCAACGGCGTCATGCCCTTCTTGTACGGCGGCAACATTCTCAAGGCGCACGTCGGCCGCTACTCCGAGGACTGCCCCGAGCACCAGGGTATTGTGGTAGTCACCATGGACGACATCCCCATTGGCTTTGGCGTGACGGCCCGCGGCACTGTCGAGGCGCGGCGCGTGGAGCCGACGGCGATTGTGTGCTTCCGGCAAGCCGACTGCGGCGAGTATCTGCGCGACGAGAGCTCGCTGTTTTCGTCTGGTTGAGCGTAGATACATGGCTTGGCAGGCAGGCAGGGTAGGGGGCAAGGAGAAAGGATGGTTCGACTACACGACGGCGGATTCCTCGACCCGACGATCGATAGCTGTCCTCTCGGATGACCTCTGAGGCCACGGCCCAGCTTTGGCGATGGACCGGCTGCTGTGATCTTCTCCTGCCCGTGGACAGGCCGATCTATGGTACCACAGCGGCAAGGCTTCAACCCAAGACCGGTGCCTACGGAGCCTGATAGGCACTAGGGCCGGTTGTCTTCCGTTGGAAACAGGCACGTGCTCTGTGCCATCCGACATGTTGCGGACAGACAGTGTCGGCCGCTGGGAGATGTTCTACGAGAGATGGGGACCATGGTCGAAACGGCATATCGGCGTACAAAAGGCGTTTATATTTTGATGTGTTACATTAGCATAATTCATGTTTTCTTCGTTTTGCATACCATCCGGTGCTGTCTCGCCCGATGCCGGAAGACGTCCGTAAGACGAGCCAGGCGGTGGAATCACCTGTGCTACAGTATCGATAGTCCTTGCAATCTCAGGTCTAGACTCGACTTCGTAGCGGCATTGGCGTACATGTGCTCCGTCGTAGGGCCCCTAAAGGGCCTGGAATCCTGGTTTGCAGGCGGCCTCACGCCACTGCCAAGTAGCCGCCAGTCGCCATTGCGCCGTGAGATGGGCAGCTTCTCCAAGACCACGGCAGATTGCATCGAGCTTGGAGCGCAGATACACGCGAAACGCAACGAGGCAGTCGGACCAAACATGGCCATTGGAGCAGTCTCCTTCTTTCCATGTGGTCCTTTTTTCCACATCGTCCGCATCCTAGTTCCAGTGCCACTTGGAGGTCTTTTTGTCTGCAGGTTTTGGTCTCTTCTTGTCTCTGGTGTCTCGTTGGGTCACTTTGGCTCTAATGCGCCCCAATTTAATAGCGCCGCCCACCCAAGCAATGTGCTCCTTGCCTCTTACAGCGCTGACAATGCCGTCTTCTGACTGCCCACAATAGCGTCGCCTACGTCATCGACCTGATGGCGGTAGATCGAGCAGATCGAAAGCGCAAAACAGGAGCTTGGGGTTGAGCTTGCCCTCTTTTTGTTCTTTCTTTGTGGTATGACGATGGATTTTCCTGTCAGAACGCCCAAAGCCGTACCAGGGAAAAAGAGTCTAGACTGTTTGGCCTTGTCACCTTATAATATACCACTGGCCCTCTTTCTTGTCTTCTCTTTTGCTTCGGCTCTCTTGGTTCTCTTGGTTTGTGGACTGTGGATTGTGCCGGAACTTTTGGCAACCTTGACAATCCTTTCGCTTCATCCGTTCTTCTCCATCTGCGCCCTGTCGTCTACGACCGGCAATCTTACGGAACTTACCTGTAGGGACTACGACGTGCACGGCCCACGACCGCCACGATGAAGAAGTTCTTCAGCTCGGCAGACAACAACGCCAGCCGGAGCCCTGGCCGCTCTGAGCTCGGCGACTCGGCCTCCCGCGGCAGCCTCGACCAGCCTTCCGCCGCGGGACCGCCACCGGACGAGACGACGCGCCTGCTGCCAAACCGCATCGACAGCAACTACGCGGGCTACCTCAGCCCTGATGACCCGGCCGTGTCGCCCTACAACTTGTTTTCCGTCCGCGCCGCCCACTACTTCACAGGCTTCCTCCTCTTTGTCACCTCCATCTGGTGGATCATGCTGCTGGTGTCGCTGTTTGTCACGCCGCCGGCTTCCAGACGCGCGGCTCGCCCTTTACCGCATTCAGCTATGCCACCGTCGCCGTGACCAGCCTCGGCGTCAGCCTGCTCTTCTTTTCCGCGCCCTCCAAGTCGGTACGCATCATCACGGGCATCGTCGCGCTGTTCTTGTTCATCAACACCATCATCACCGCGGCCGTCGAGCGCACGCGCCACGAGGAGGCCTGGGTCGGCATCACCAGCGTGGCGTGGGCGCTCGCCATGGCCGTGTGGACCATCATCGCCGACCGCACCGTGCAGTGGGGCAAGCGCGAGGAAGAGGAGCGCCTGACGGGCCGCCCCGAGTCGCGCCGCACGCTGCTCGAGTGGATCGAGGTGTCGGTGTCGAGCATCGCCCTGCTGATTCTGTGTGTCGTCACCGCCCTGCTGACGTGCAATCTGATTCTGCGCTCGCTCGACGCCGGCCTTGCGCCCCTCGGCAAGCGGTACTGGGTCGACGGTGGCAAGTACGAGATTCATCTGTACTGCCACGGCAGCAAGACCAAGGAGCCCCTGCCGACGGTGCTCTTTGAGGGCGGCGACGACCCAGTCGAGAACGGCCTGTGGCAGTTTGCGCAGAACGCCGTGCAGAACGGCTCCATCAACCGCTACTGCTTCGCCGACCGCCCCGGCCTCGGCTGGAGCGACACGGCCCCGTCACCCTTCTCTGCCGGCCAGGCCACCGAGGCCCTGAGTGAGGCGCTGGCCCGCGCAGGCGAGACCGGCCCCTGGGTCCTGGTGGGCGCGGGTATCGGCTCCATCTACTCGCGCGTCTTCTCGTCCCGCCACGGCACCGAGATTGAGGCATAATGCTGCTCGACCCGCTGCACGAGGACCTGCTGGACCGCGTCGGCGCCTCTGGCCGCGGCTTCTGGCTGTGGCTGCGCGGCACCCTGTCGCCTCTCGGCCTCGACCGCATCCCCGGCGCCCTCTTCAAGGGCCGCAACCGCGAGGACCGCGTCTGGGGCCGTGCTGCCTACCAGAAGAGCAAGACCATCTTTGCCAAGCTCCAGGAGAGCCTCGTGGCCAACTCGCTGACCAAGCGCGACGCCATCACCAGCCGCGCCATCCAGTACCAGGACACGCCCTTGCCCTTGTCTCGTCGGGTGTCCAGATCAAGCGCGACAAGGTCTGGGAGGAAAAGCAAGAGGACCTGAGCAAGCTGACACACACGCTGCTGAACTGGGACATTGTCGAGGACGCGCCGCACGAGATCTGGCGGACTCTCGAGGGCCGCGAGCTGATGGAGAAGCGCCTCAAGAAGCTGGTGCACCGTCCGCTCAAGCGGCCAGGCATGGCCGAGGCGGGCGAGAGCCAGGAGGCAGGGGAGGCGGTGGAGGCGGTGCAGGACGTGCAGGACGTGCAGGAGGAGCAGGACGTGCAGGAGGTTGCAGCGACCGGTGAGGCAAACTGATGATGATAAAGCCAAGACTGCTTTTTTGTAAGCATTAGTCGCAGTTGCTGTCAATGTTGACTTTAAGGTTTCTGCCTAAGCCAAATCCATACAGTGGGCTGCACCTGGCACTGCAGCGCCAAACCGCTTTCATGGCAGCGTTGCGACGGCGAAACAGTCCGCTGCACCATTGCTGCACCACTGCACGCACTTTGCTGGCAGCCCCGGCAGGGCTTGTCGGAGCGCGGATATCTGGCGAATTGGAGTGTCTCGGTGGATGCGGGAGTGGGGAGCGAAACGGGAAACGAGCAGATACGAGCTTCAGACAGGAGGCGGGAAAGGAGAGCGAAGACAAGGAGAAGAAGGGGGTGCTGCTTGATAACCCGGCGGGCGGTTCGTGATGATTCTTTTTCCTAGTTTTCCCCTTCGTTTAATCTACTTTTATATGGCGGCCGCATACGACACTACTCGTAGACGGAACCTGGAAAGCGAAAGAGCAGGCCCGCGTGCTGTAGCCGTCGCTCCTTCCGTGCTGGTAGACGTCGGGTGAATCGTCTTATGTAAGATACGGATTGTCCCTCCCTTCCTAATAGGGAGAGAAATGTGCTCAACCGCGAGAGACGCCTGACGAGGAAGGGGCAGGGAGCAATACTCGTAGAGAGGTGAAGAACAAGTTGCGGACTGGCAGAAGGAAAGAAGGACAGAAGAAGAAAGAAAGGAGGGACAAGTCAAGGGCCACGCACGGGCCAGAAACGGCCGCCCTAGGCGAAATCAGGACTAGCGCTGTGTGGCTGCTGTCTTTCCCAGAGCCCTTCCTCGTTTCTTCTGCACGTTTCCCCCATCATTTCTTTGAGTACGAGTACTTCGTGCGTTATGCAGATTCTTCTACGGAGAACGAGTACAGTGGGCTTTGGTAATCTTACCTTTTCGTAGCCTTTTGTAGCCTTTGTAGGCTCGTCCCTTGCCCTGCTCCGCCCTTCATCTCGCGTTGTCTCCCTGTAGTGCCTCGTGCCTTCCCTCTTTGCTCCTTCTCGCCTCCTTCCAGTCGTGCTAGCCCCTCCTCACCTCACACCCCCTCCTTCCCTCCCCCCTTCTTTCCTGTTCGCTCCTGCCCTCACGCCCCGTAGATTAATTACAGGCTCACGACGTCGTCTCTCGCTGCATCGCCGTTCTCTTCTCACTTCATTGCGTTGCATCGGATCTCAACGGTCGTCTGCACCGTCATCCCACCGCCTCGTTCGCTCCAACGCTTCACCGCGCCAACCCAGCTGCCAGCCAAGGCGGATTCGTCCAACGCCCAAAACCGAGTCACGCCGCTACTTTCTCCCCTAGCCAAGGGGCCTTGTTTTTCTTGCCCCGTTGGCTTGCTCCGGCCCCGATTCATCGTTTCTTTTTGTCGTTTCCGCTGCCCCTCTCCTTTCAATCGAGCAACATACAAAGTACGAGTACGCCCGACTTCTGCGTGCATGCGACCGCCTCGATAACTCTCCCGGCGCCGACGAGCGACAGCGCCCCTCCCTCCCCTCTCTGCCGACGCCGTCACACCCTCAATCTGCATCGCTTCGTAGGACTTTCCAAGGCTGTCTCTGCCCGGAGCTGTCTCGACCTCGTGCGACAACCCCGTCCGGTGCTGCATTGGGCTCTCACCACGCCAGCCGAGTCACCTCAGTCACCTCTTGTGCAAACGGGACACGCCTCCCTCGCATAGCCCGCCCGTCTTGTCCCTGTCCCTGCTCGTCCTCTTCTCTACTTCGTAGAGGACCCTAAATTAAGGTTCGACTTTCCTCGACGCCCGTATCACCAGCAACCTTGCGAAAACCCGCCTAAAAATAACCTCCACCATCTTCACCTTTTTGCCCCTGCCACGTTTGCACCGTGTTCGTCTTCCTCTCTTCGCCTTCTCTCTCACAGTTTCCTTCCCCATTCTTCCCGTTACAGGCCTGCTCTCTTGCTTCTGTTGCTTAACCCCCTTGTCCCTCAGCCCTTGGGCTTCGCCACAGCCGCGTGTGGACGAAAAAAGCAGCCCGACGTCGCTCAGAAGCCCGCTTTTCTCTAACCAGCTCAGCCTCAGTACTTCGTACCTCTTTCTCTTCGCCCATTCGAACCCCGACGTGCCCATTTGAGCGACCGCTTCCACTGTCCCATCGTCATTTGCCCTTCGATTGCTTCGACGCCTTTGTTGCCCGGCTTGCTTGCCCGCCCGCTGTGTTTCCCCGCCTTCACCGTTCATTTGCAGGCGGGCAACTTGGCGCGCGCCGCACCCTGTCCTGGTGCCACATACGCCAGAACCGGGAGGAGCCGCCAAGACTCCGTGAACGAAGTGAAGAGACAAAGATACGAAGGCCAGATAACGGCTGCTGAAAACGAAGCCCAGCGATCAGCGAGTGGCCCCAACAACAGACAGGCCAAACGCCTCTCTCTCTTTGTTCCACTCGCCATCTCCCCACCACCGCCCTGCATCTGTTGCAGGACACCCGGTCTTCACCATGGGGTCCGGCTACGATAACAACAGCATCCACGACGACCACAACCACAGCCCTCTCCAGCCACCACCATCCTTAACCAGCGGCGGCTACCAGATGGAGCGAGACCACAGCAACCGCAGCAACCGGAGCCAAGGCCAGCCACGGCAGAACGGCGGTGACGGTGGTTACGGTGACAATTACGGCCACGTGGGACACCCGCATCCACCAGCTTCTCCCGCGCTCAGCTACCGCGAACAACAACGAGGCGATCGAGGCGATCGAGGCGATCGAGACCGGAGCGACCGCGGCGACCGCGGCGACCGCGGCGACCGTGATCGCGACCGCAGCCGAGAACTGGATCGTGGACGAGACCGCGATGTGGAACCGAGGCGCAGTGCCGAGCGGAAACGTTCACAGCAAGGTAGCTCAAGAACAACGAGCGGCCAAGTGCGGATATGCAAAAAGTGCGGGGAGCAGCTGACCGGTCAATTCGTTCGTGCTCTGGACGGCACTTTTCATCTCGACTGTTTTCGCTGCAAGGTAAGAGCACAATCCATGTAGAGAATGAATTTCTTTCTTGTGAGGGACAGCAGCTAGCCGCTTCCCTCCCAACTCAAGCACGGTACTGACTATCCGACAGGACTGTGGCCAGATTGTTGCCTCCAAGTTCTTCCCGGCCGATGACGGCAATGGCGGCCCCCAATACCCTCTTTGCGAAACCGACTACTTCCGCCGCCTTGGATTGCTCTGTTACCACTGCGGCGGTGCCCTCCGAGGATCCTACATTACCGCGCTCGACCGCAAATACCACGTCGACCACTTTACCTGCTCACTCTGCCCGACCGTCTTCGGCGCCCAAGACAGCTACTATGAACACGACGGCAACGTCTACTGCCACTACCACTACTCGTCCCAATTCGCACAACGCTGCAATGGCTGCCAGACTGCAATTTTGAAGCAGTTTGTCGAGATCTTCCGCAACGGCCAAAACCAGCACTGGCATCCAGAGTGCTATATGATACACAAATTCTGGAACGTCCGGCTTACTGCGCCACAAGACGTAAAACCCGTCGAGCCGTTATCAGAGACGACGAGGCTGCCAGCCGCAGACGGGTGCGCGAAGATAAAGAGAAGATGGAGGAGAAAGTCTACCGCATCTGGAGCGTGCTCTCGACCTTTGAAGAGTCGTCCGCGGCATGCATCTCCGACATGCTTCTGCACGTCAGCAACGGCGCCTACGTGGATGGTGTCATTGTTGCGAAGCGCTTCATCGGCCATGTTGAAATCCTGTTTCGCTCAGCCGACAACCTGGACGCGACCATGACTCGGCTAGACATGAAAGGCCTCTCGTACGCCCGCGAGGCCAAGCTTCTGTGCAAGAAGATTGTCGCCTTCTTCTCGCTGCTATCAAAATCCCAAGACACATCCGCCGCCAAGCTCGGCGTGACCCAAGACCTTCTATCTCTCGTCACGAGTCTCGCCCACTACCTGAAGCTTCTCATCCGTATTTGCCTTCAGGGCGCGCTCCGCATTGAGAAAGACCGCGGCAATTCTGACGGCCTCTACCAGTTCCTCGACGACATCACCGCCCTCGAAGCAATGAAGAACGAGCCCGAAGACGGTCTGCGTCAGATTACCGCTAATATGTCCCGCCTCGCCGCCAACGACTCGGACCAGTGCACGGCCTGCCGAAAGCCCATCGAGGACGAATGCGCCAAGACCGGCGAGCGGCGCTGGCATCTCGCCTGCGTCAAATGTGCGCGCTGCAGCAAGGAGTTGGGTCGGAACCTGCAGGATGCGCATGTCAACCCTTACGACGGCAAGGTCTCTTGCAGCACCTGCGAAAGCCTGAACAATGCGGAGAAGGCTGCATCCTTGGAACATGTGACCAAACTGCAGCAGTATGTCTTCTTGCTCCGCGTGGCTCTCGCACGGCTGTTGGACATTCTGCATAGCAGCGGCGCCCTGGCCCGCGCACTACAGGATGAGCTCGAAGGTGGCGGCAAAGACGACGATGCACGGCGAAACAACCGACTGTCGGTCATTAGCGACCGCGATCCGGATCGAGAGCCGTCGTCTTACGAGACCACACTAAACGATGTGCGCCGGCTGCGAAGTACCCGCCTCGACAAGCACCTGTCATCCAGCTTTAGAAAAGCTAGGACGTCGCGTGTCATGGGTGGCCCCGAAGATTCCAGCGCACGGCCTGGCTCAGCTGGTGCCGGTGCCAGTGGCGGGAACGGCCAGGGCCTGCAGATTGTTGAGGACCGTGTCGACGAGTCCATGGCCGACACCATGCTCGGGCATCAGGATGCACTGACTCTTGATGATATTCCACACATTCTCGCCGCAGAGCAGGCCGCGAGCAGCGCATGGGCGGCTTTGGTCGTCAAGATACCAACGAAAGTGGCGACGGCCAGCAAGGTGGGCCTGGCGCGTCAGGTGACCGGGGCATTTCCGACGGCCGATATGGCGGCGCCGCGCGGGGCCCGAACCGGGCAATGAGCCCTCAGAAGCTCACGGGCCGCAAGTACTTTTCCGAGCTGTCGGCCTGGAGTACTTTATCGTCCGACACCTTGCCGTGCTGACAATGCTACCCATGATTGAGGCCGAGTTTTCACTTGAGGAGCTTCTGGGCTTCATTGAGTCGCGGAAGCCCGCTACTTTCTGGAACAAGTTCGGCAAGGCCTTTAAGAACGACAACAAGAGGAACGTTCAAGAAGAAGGGCATTTTTGGCGTGCCGCTGGAGGTCATCATCGAGCGCGACGGTGCCGACTCCACGGACGGTGTGGGCCCGGCACATTACGCATTCCCGCCATTGTCGACGACATTGTCTCAACCATGCGGAAAATGGACCTCTCAGTCGAGGGCGTGTTTCGAAAAACGGCAACATCAAGAAGCTCACCGAATTGTGTGACCGCATCGACCGCGAAGGCTCGGACAATGTCGGTCTCGGCCAGCAAAACGTGGTCCAGGTGGCTGCCCTGCTCAAACGGTATCTTCGCGACCTGCCCGACCCCCTGATGACGCACAAGCTGTACCGCCTGTGGCTGGCGGCGGCCAAGATCAATGACGAGACGAAGCGGCGCCGCTGCTTGCACCTCACATGCTGTCTCCTGCCCAAGTGCCACCGGGATTGCCTGGAGATCTTGTTCTTCTTCTCAAGTGGGCAGGCTCGTTCCACCAGGTCGACGATGAAAGCGGCTCCAAGATGGACATTCGGAACATTGCGACAGTCATTGCCCCCAACATTCTGTTTGTCAACTCCAAGATTCCGGCTCTCGACAGCGATCCCATGTTTGCCATTGACGCGGTGACCATGCTCATCACCAACATTGAGGAAATGTGCTTGGTACGTTGGACGCCACAGCCATGTCTTTCCGTATCGTCTGTACTGACCAACCATGCAGGTCCCGACGAACTTGTCGACGTCCTCAACGATCCTTCGCTCTTCAATAACAATGGAGAGATTACGACCAAGGAGATTCTCAAGCGCTTCGGCGACCGTACAATAACGAGCGGCCCTGGCCAGCCGTACGGCAAGATGGGTGAGGTAATGAGCCGGCACGACCCGTCGACACGGCCGCTTGCCCGCCGTGTCGAGACCGATCCGTCTGTGTGGCAAGACGAGCGCAGTGTCCGCCCCGTCCAGGATGCGCTGCCCGTCGGTGCTAGCATCCCGCCATACAGCAGCGCACCCAACCAAAGCACGCCGACGAAATGGAACCGTGCCCAGGACGACGGCTCGCTGCAGCACATGTCGCCCTACCCGCCCCAGCACAACCTGCAACTCAGCGACAATGTTGACGACCAGCCCATGTACCCACACCCACAATCGCAACCGCAACCGACCACGGCATCACAATCGCGGTCGCACTCCCAGCAGCGCGGCGATTCGCGCGAGCCTGGCCCTGGCGATGTGCCGCCGCGGCAGGAGTGGCGCAACTCGGGCGTATGGGGTCGTGGGAACAATGGATCGGTCGGCGTCACTGGGAGCATCTAGACGTCTTTCGTTTCGCCTTCTTTTTCTTTTTCTCTGTCAATTTCGGCTTTGGTTTATTCTGGAATAGGGGTGCAAAGGAAAGGGCTATTTTACCTTGTTTTTGATTTCAAACATACACAATGTGCGCCATGGTCGGTTGGTCTTGTTGAGCGCGGTTAGCATCTATGTCACATGTTGACAGCCTTTTCATATTTTCTTCTTCTGTTTCTTCCTCCAAGCCTTACCACCTCCTACCTGTCCAGCCTCTTTGTCAAGCCAATGCGTTTGTTCTTCTTCAAATTTCTTCTTTTTTGTCGTGGGAAGAGTAAACCCATGGGGTTTTTATGAAAACTCTATACCCCGCCATCCTCCCTCATAGCCTTCTCATTTTATACTTTTTCTCGATAGGCTTCTCAAGTCGTTATGCTCTTTCTTCCCTTATAAAAGTGGCCGCGTTCTTGGGGTTTACGTATTGCTTCTGAAATTACAGATTCGAGGTCAGAATTGGCCCAAATAGCGAATAGTAATAATAAACTGGCGTTGTCGTTTGGCTTGCAATCTATTTTTGCTCATATTGTTCCCTTTGTATGACCTACACATAACTATCTTGATGTGGCAAAAGCAAAAAAAAGAAAACGAAACGACAATGATACTAGTTAATCGTGACGTACGACACGGAGAATTTTAGAAACCTCAGGCTGAGAAAAGAGAGTAATATAGATAACTAAGTGTTGATTGTAGATAGATAAATAAAAGGGAATACATAAAATTGGCAAAATGCCACCGTGGTATATGTGAAAAAGAAGTAAAATAGGGGAGTATATCCGAATACCAAGAGAATAAATCGAACAAAATTGGGTGTATCAAAATGATGGGCATGCCATCCAGACAGCTCGTAACCAAAAAGCCGAAAAGATTTCTTCTAGAACATCTAGAAGTGCAATTCTATTTTTTCAAAAAGCCAGGCCTCGCACGCACCAAACCACGGGTGCTCTTGTAGCGGCGCTTTATATGTGATTTTTGTTTTGGGTTGTAGTTTTCGTCGCTGGAGGCGAGCTGGTGTGTATCGTGTGTCTGCTTGACGATTCACGCGCTTGTGCATGCGAGCTCTTCAAGCCCACTTGCCCAGGAGAGCCATGATGGCCACACCGAGAAGCAGGGAGACCAGCATGAAAATGACACGCTTGCCGTCGCGCGAACGCTCAGGGTTGAAGAGGAAGTCACGGGCCAGAAGCTCGACCAGACCAGTGTAGATCAGGATACCAGCCGAGATACTGTCGAGGACACCAGACACGACGTTGGCAGTGAAAGAGCTGCCGTTGTAGGTGGTGCGGACACCGAGACCAATTGCCAGGGCCAGAGGGGTCGTCAGGGCCGTAGGCGGCGCACAGGAGCCAGGGGAGGGCCTTGAGGAACTTGCCAGGGCGGGCAGGGAAGGGAATGGCACTGAGACGGGCGCCGATACCCAGACCCTCAAAGGCCTGGTGGAAGACGATGACGGGGTACAGAGTCGTGAACTCATCGCCGACAACGCCCAGGTTGAGGCCAATGATGACCGAGTGGAAGATGACACCGAACTCGAGGATCAGGAAGGCGGCAAACTGTTCACGGAAAGCGTAATCGTTACGCGCGGCGGCCTCGGCCCTTCTCCATATCGAGCTTCTCGTTGTCGTCTTCAGCGGTGGTGAAGGTGCCAGTCTTGCCGTTCTGCGCGGTGGTGCCATCCTGGTCGGCCGAGTGCATGAACTGGTGCGAGCGGGGTTACCGTCCTCACCAACAGTCTGCTGCTGATGTCCTTCGGTACCACTGACGATGGTCTCCTCAATGTTGTCACGTGGCCGTGGCTCAGTTTGTACTTCTTGTCGACCGTACCACTCAGCGCCAAAGTCAAGCAGGAAAGTAAGCATGACCATGATAAGGGCCAGGCAGGCGGCCACGAGTACTCGGCCCAGCCGCCGGTCATACCGACGCAGGACGCGGGGCCAATGGCCTCATAGGCAGGGTCCAGAAGATGGATGAAAGCCGTGGCAATAATGACACCGGCACCAAAGTAGCGAGCGAAGAGGTAGACGAAGATGGGGATGCGGAGACGCTTGACACGGACGGCAATGACTGGGAAGAGCGTGCAGAAGGACGAGGTGATCAGGAGCACGAAGATGGCCGAGATACGGGCACCCAGGCGACCGTCGTACTCATTGTCACCGGCATTGAGGAAGCAGATGATCTGTGTCGGGTCGGCCGATGTCAGGTTGACACTCTCGGGTCGAAGTCGAAGTCCGACATTGTGAAGGTTGATGTGTTGTGATGAGCTTTGGTAGCAGTCAGTATGGCTTGCCCCAGGTTGTATTCGAAGGAATACCGGTAGCGAGGACAAGGCGGACGGCAATATAAAGGCAATATATGGCGAACGCAGATCGTGGAACGTGGCAGCCACAGGATAGAGACAAAGACAGAGCGGGTATGGGGTTGGGATGGAGGAGGCGAGTCGATGTTGGTTGGGGCTATGAGTAATATACTTACTGGAAGACGGGAAGATAAGGAAACTTCAAAATCCGAAAACAAGAGATCCGGCGGAAGGAATGTGATGGACAGATGCCAAGACAACAAGCGATGCAAGAGAGATGCAAAAGAAAGAATAAACTGTAGAAGATGTGAGTTCACCTTTCCCAGGAGGAAGAAAGAAGAGGATCTGCGGTAAAATATATGGCACCGGCTGGTTAAAACTCTGCGGGACCAGGGTGAAGGCGAGCCGACACAGACTACCAAAATGGCTCTTGATGCAGGCGACGAGGCTAACCGGAGATGCTCGTAAAGGTACCACAAAGGCCAAGAGGGCTCAAAGGCTCAAAGGGTCGATGGGGGCGCCGAAGGGTTGAGTGGAAATAATGGTGTGTTTTGCGCCAGCGGAGTAGATGTGAGAAATTGGAAGAAGAGAAGTTTTTTTTTCTGGTGTGGACGGACACCTTGATGGATAAAACGACTGTTGGTGAGAGAGGAAGCAAGGACGGCGGGTTGTGGGAGAAGTTCCCTTATGTGGAAGGCGCGTGGGGTGGAATTGGCAAGCAAATGTATATATGGGGCATGGCACGAAAAGTGGAAAGAGCACACTGGCCAACAGGGGCTAATATCGCAGAATGAGCAAAACGACCAACGGCCGTCCAGGCAAAGAGGAGGAACGACACGCAGTGGCCGAAGGATACAGCGAACGAGATTGACCAGACAACCTTTGAGAGCAGGAAAAAAAGTCTGCGGGTGATTGAAATTGTGTTTTCGCTCGTCTTCAGAAGTGGGCGGACACCGATGGGGCTTTTCCCGAGGACACGGATGTGGCTTTGAACTAAAGGTTGCTGTCTCGTAAGAGATGGAACAAGTCCGAGATGGGCGTGGGCCGATGAACGATATTCGAGAGAAGTTTGATGAGAGGGCGGGCTTTTTTGAGGAATGAGAACTAAAGCAAGTCGTGAAAGAATTAAAGTGTACCCGTGCACGAATACACGACGGACTAGTCCGCCAGTCCAGGGCAGCTAGCATGAAGAAACGTGACTAGTGCAGGCATATAACTGAGGACTAGAGTATGGGCGCAGGCATCGGAGCCGGCAGAACAGAAAATGGAGTATGTATGGCATGAGCATGGCAAACCAGGGGAAGAGGACGGCTCCGCTAGACATCGGCTAAGCTAGTATTTTGTTTACATACGAAGTACGAGATTTTACCGTTTTACCCTCTCATGGCGCAAATTTCTTTCTTTTTCGATTTGACCAATATGTGTGGCATGCAGGATATTCACGTCAGCGGTGTAGAAAGAACATGGCAATGGCGACGGCCATTACAGGCCGGTAAACGAGTAACGAGTAAACAAGAAACAAGAAAACGAGAAAACGGACGCAGAGAATGACAGCGTCGACGGCGACAGGCGACGGCAGGGAGGGTGAGGGGAGTACGGAGGAGCGACGACAGCTGAAGATAAGCCACGAGTGTGAGACACGGCCGCCACAGCGCAGCAAAAACAAGAAGATCAATTTTCAATTTGACAGTCTCCATGATGAGGGCGTTCCAGCCACGTGAAATAGACGGGAATAAAACTTTGACAGCATGGAGGTGGCAAATCTGTATCCACTTGTTCTTCTCTCTTTTGCACAAAGTACGACGTGTGAATTATGTTCTGGTACGTGAGGGAATGGATCCATTGCAAAGGGACGGCCATGTGTCTCTTGAGATACGCGGAAGCGGAACCTGGGACCAGCTTCGCATTGATGATGATAGGCGTTGCCGTGCACACGCGGGTGGGCATCCCCGCTGACCAAGTCTCAGCTCAATGAAGGGCACGCCGACGCAACCCTCTCGTAGCTTGGACGGGATTCGGCCAGCCGCCAGACGAGGGTTATCAGCGACGATCGTGAAGGGAGGCGCTTGGTGGAAGGCGAAAAACCAGACGGCAATCGTCGAGATAGAAAGACCCTGAAGACGTCATCCGGCACGGCAGCTCCTCTGTGGCAATGCGAGGCAATGCGAGGCAATGCGAGGCAATGCGAGGCAATACGAAGCAGGGATTTCCAGGACTGAGCTTGAGAAATAACCTCGAGAGAGGGGCAAAGAGGCACATGAGAAAAGAAAGCAGGAAGGGGAGACGGCAAAGTAGCATCAAAAGCGCAAACACGAACCTTGATGGCCAAGTGGACGTAACACTCTCCGTATTTATCCCCTTCTGAATCTATCTAGTGTAGTGCTAGTGCCTTGACTAAAGACAGAGCGACGGAGACCAGAAGAAAGAAATTTCTACGTCGCAGGCTACCGCAGAGTTGCCTTTGTTTTCTCACTTCTAGCTCCTCCTGCTGGCCTCCTAGGAGCCTGCCGTCGTGAGAACCTCTATGGTCTGTTGCAGGCTGGACCCAAGTGGACCGTGAATGTCTGACACGCGATTGTCAGAAGGAATAAACTGCTGCCGCTAAGTCTTTCACATCGGGAAGGTTGCTAGACTAGCCATCAAGGTTCTCAAACAAGCACTTTTCGACACCACCTTTACCCGCTTTCCACCTTGTCTAGTCTCTTTGTCTACGCGCGTACAAAGAAGAATACGGCGAACAGGCGAGAAATCGAGTGAAAAGATACGGAGAATTTACAGATTGACACCGCAAAAAACGATGCAAAGAGAGAGGCAAAAAGCTAGCATACGCCCGCGAGGTTTGGAAGAAGCTGGCCATTGCTACATTGGCTTTTATGATACGACGTAGCATAAAAACGGAGACCACTACACGGAAAGAGATACACAACGACAAAAAGCAACGAAGGAGCCATTGTTGACTATAAACTGCGATACGACCCGGAATATACAACGGGTAATACTGAGGTCAAATCAATGCTTTCTTTGGCAGCTTCGAAGCACGAAGAGAGCTGGAAAATGCTGTACTCGTATTGATGTTTGTGTATGTGCCACTCGGCAGCCTCTATATACACAAACTGTCAACAGCACGATTTGTCTTTTGAGCGTGCAACAGTTGGCAATTTCGGCGTATAGGCGAAGAACTGACGCCTACTTTATATAAATCGATCGAGACAGGGTCTGAGATACTCGTATTCTGGCAAGAATTCTGGCGCCACGTTTCGACCGTCGTGTGGCCAATGCCGATATCAAACACGGGCCGTCCCAGGCATTGTCTCTCTTGGTGACAGTTGATCCGGTCACGTCTTCGCATCGTCGCTTTGGCATGTCGGACGGCTTCACATGCAGCCTGATTGCGTTGCAGCCGTCACCTGCATGCCTCCGTTTTCCGCCACCTCATGCCTTGTCCTGACAACTTGATTCATCCGTTTTCGCATCGTGTATATGTATCAAGCTCCTTCCTGCTTGGCGGCCCAACCTAGCAGGCCATCCGGGTTCTCAGTAGCGAAGCTGAGGAAAGGAAAGCGCAGTCGGCAAAAGGATATCAAGTAGTGCTCGCCAAGGAAGGAGAGAAGCACGGCGGTCGAAGAAGCACAACCAGAGGGGAGAGGTCATCCTGACACTCTTGAACGCTTCCCACGACAAAACCAGCCATGTCGGCCATCTTCGCATCATATCACCGCCCATCTCCCAGCTGCGGAAACAATCGCACCAGCGAAGCTCAAAACGGGACCGACCACGTTGAATCGTCATCTCCGTACATCACACTTGCGCACAGTTGGAGCCGATCAAGAATGCGACGATACACGCTCGTGCCAGCCCCTTTTTTCTGCCGTGTGCGAGTCCGCGTGCCCATTCTGCAGAGGCGCGCCCTGTCCTGACAAGATGCAAGATGGCGGATCCGTCTTGTTGGGAATCAGATAGGAAGCAGAGAGCCGCAGATTGTCACGCTCTCGTTTCTTGGATGAGCGGATGAGCAATTTGTTTATCGAGTCGACCGTCTCTCGCTTGTCTTCTCCTTTGGGTTGCAGCGATATAAAGAGAGGCAGACAACCCCTTTGGCGGTCTTCGACTCTGCCCTTCCTTCCCTCTTTCGATCCTTTTCGCTTCTGGCACCTCTTCGTCCTGCATCTGGTGGTGTTTCGTCGATTGTCCATGGATCTTCGCTCTTCGACTTGCGTTTAATGTTGCATCAGCAAAGCTTCGACCAGCAGCACCCGACCTCAATGTTCTGTCGACACTTACCTCGTCTCTCTCCCAGAATCAGCATCGACAAAGGCCTGTTGCCCTCGCCGCCGCACACTCTTCGCCCACGCTGGCCCACGTTCGCACACGCACGCCCGGTCGCCCCTCGACTTCGTCCGCACCGACAATGCCATAACTTTTCTCTCCCATGGCGCCACCTCACCTTCGCCTCTCCTTTCACGCTCATCTCACCCGCCTCATCTCACCCTGGACGAGCACCCCACGCATCGTGCCCCTGTGTCTCGGCCTCAAGTTTCCATGCCCCCCTCCCCTTCGTTTGTCTTCCTCACCAGAAGCCACTCTCCCTCTTCGCGTCCTGGCTCTTTCTTTCGTCCAGCCTTTACGTAACGACGAACAACCCAGACAACTCAACTCCCCCCGGTCTCCTCTTGCCTACAGAGTACGAGAACATTCCCGATC
>JADMNG010000049.1:0-214149 GCA_016097075.2 Sporothrix phasma | reverse complement strand
TACTGGGGAGACTGAGGTTGATGCCATCCTTGTTGTCGTGGACAGGCTGACCAAGATGACGCTATTCTTCCCGACTACATCAACTCTGACAGCTGACCAGCTCGAAGAGCTACTGTACAAGGAGGTCTGGCTGAAATACGGTCCGCCTCGAGGCATTGTTTCTGACCGGGGGCCTGTTTTTACCAGTCGATACTGGGAAGAGGTCTGCTTTCTGATGCAGACGAAAAGACGGCTGTCTACCGCTTTTCACCCCCAAACTGATGGTCAAACCGAGAGGGCGAATCAAGTCCTGGAACAGTATTTGCGCTGCTTCATCGGTGACAATCAGCTGAGTTGGCCCTCTTTATTGAAAACTGCTGAATTCGCGGCTAATAACGCTGTCAATACCTCTACAGGAAAGGCACCACACGAGCTCCTGATGGGCTACCTCCCAGACTTTCACCTGATCGACGAGGACGTCTCTCGCGGGGAGGAGTGCCGGCTGCTGAGTCACGAATTCGGAAACTTGCAGCACTGCGGAGAGCGCCAAAGAAAAGCTCATTCACGCCCAACAGCAACAGAAGCTGTACTACGACAAGAAACGGATGTTTCGAGAATTTTCAAAGAACGACTTGGTCCTTCTCTCGACCCGCAACATCCGCCTGCGAGTACCGCACAAGAAGCTAGCGCCCAAGTTTATCGGTCCCTTCCGCGTGCTAGAAAGGATTGGCAGCCAAGCGTACAGGTTGGCTCTACCCGAACAATACAGCCGCCTGCACAACGTTTTCTCCGTCTCCCTCCTCGAACCCTGGGTTGCCAGGCAGGGAGACCCGTTGACATGCCAATGCCCGACCTGGACGAGGAACCCGATGTTTGGGAAGTGGAGGAAGTGCGAGGCAAGAAGAAAGTGAAGGGTGAGGTCTTTTATCTCATCAAGTGGACTGGTTGGCCCTCGGAGTATAACCAGTGGATAGCGGAAGATGACATGCAAGCGCCTGAAGCTATCCAAGCCTTCGAGGGCAAAAGGAAGAGGAAGAGGGCCGACAAGGAGTGGCCAAGTAATTCTTCTTGGTCAAAGTCCTGTCGCTAGCCATGCTCTCTCCTCCCCCCAGTTACTCAGGCCCTCGTCTTCGCCTCCGCCATCGTTCCTGTCTCGACCACTCGCACGCACATCTTGTCACGACCATTTGGTTTGTGTTTTTCTTCCCCAGAGGGTTTTTTTATTTTTTCCAAAAGACGAGAGATTTTCCCACTGGGTTTGCTCTACGTCTTCTCACTATGTTGTTACGCGCTGAGGACATCGCGTATTGAGGGGGGATAAATTGTCATGGCACGCGGGCTACAGGGATCCACACCTCTCGCGGCTAGTGGCAATGACCTTTGACTAACACGTCACCCCTCCCCACTCTCTTTGTTTGCCAGCATCATGTGCCAGCATCATGTGCCAGCATCATGTGCCAACATCATGTGCCAGCGTCATGTGCCAGCATCGTTTACCACCGGCATCTGTCGTCGGCACCTGTCGCCAGCATCGTTCACCACCGGCATTTGTCGTCGGCATCTGTCTGCCAGCCACATCATCTCTCAGTAACAGGGGCTGTTGAGTGATGGAGTGGACGCTTGCCATCTTATGGCCGCAGGCAGTCAGCTGGGTTTCTTCAGATATAAATAGAGAGAGATTCCTGGCCTTCCGCCAGAATGAGAAGGGAGGCCAAGGATTAGATTTTGTTCCAACCAACACCATTCTTCTGTTCTATCTCATTGACCGTGATCTTGTCGCTATTGAGCAACCAACCAACCCCTATCATCCCCAGGACCTTTACAACCAAGACCTCGACATTATTAAGGCGTTTGTCGACTCTATCGACACCGATGCTGTCTGTGCTCTGGCATCGCGCTTCAACCACGGCGTGCCTTGCCACATTGTGGACAGACTTCGGGCAGTTTAGGAACCGACTCGACAACCCCAATCGGGAAGGCAGTTGGGAGCCGTGGCCCTAGAGTGGGACCTGGTGTTCCCCTAGGCCCTTCTGGGTTGAGCAACCAAAACCCCCAAAAATGGGTCCCTTTTGGGGCCGGCCCCGAAAGGGAAAAAACTTGGGGCACTACCGGCATCTCCCGGGGGTCTGAAATTTTTGCCCAATCTACAATAGCAGCGGCGCGCAAGTTCCAAGCTGCGTTCACGCAACTAAAGATGGGCATCGGCTACCTCAAAGTTCACCAAAGGCTACTAGGCCACGCGGAAGACGACCAGTGCCGGAAGTGTAATAGTGGGAGAGAAACCACGTTCACACTTAATTCTTCACTGCAGGGGATACCTAGCCGAGAGGAGAATACTTCAGAAGGCCTACAGGGGCTACCACTTAACCTACATGTATTGTTCTGTACCAAGGTTGGCAGGCAGGCCTTACAGACCTACCTGGCATCCACACAGATCTGTACGGCGAAGTGGCTCGAAGAACCCTAGCATCAGATTCGGTGCCATGCCGGCGCTTGCATCTGATACTAGGTAAAAAACCCAGCTCGGAAACTCACGACGGAGCAGGTGGATTTCTCATTCATATTTCTTTTCTCTTTGATTTTGTTTTTTTTTTTTTGTTTTTTTGTTTTCTGGTTGGGCTTGTACTGGTTCATTGCAGAATACATATGCTCGGCGCAGCAGGCTAGTCTGTCGTTCCGATGGTTCACTCGTTGAACTGTGACAGGCACGTGTTCAGTCTTAAAACCTGGAGTTCCAGGCTGACCTCTATGTCGCTCGATCTATTCTCTATCTGCATTGATTTCAACCGGTTATTCTGATATGTTAACAATCTTCGGAAATACCAACTCATCCCTACCTTTTGACCGAGAACAATCCAAAACCCAAACAAATAGCAGGATCGTATTCAGCGGATACGATTGCCTAGCTGCCATGTCTGCGGCCTTTAGGTACGCAACGCGCAGTCGGCTGTCGCGTTCGTCGTCGCCGGGCGGTAGCTCAGGCGCGACGCGCGCCTCTGACGCGTCTCCGACCGAACCGACCGGCGGCACCATCGAAACCCCCACGAGCTCCGAAGCTCAGGGATCGCTACAGCCAGAGGTAGATGGTAACCCCGACGTGAGCTCGACTATCAGAAACGCCGAGCGCTTCCTTGCCGTGGAGGCGAACAGAGCCGTCCCCGCGTACGCCATCGTACGCGACCTCCTCGCACTCCACCTCCGCCGTCCCCCAAACGTGCCTCAGTGGGACACAATACAGAAGGGTCTTGCCTCCCTTGCGCAGAAAATCGACAAACTCTCGGCGCAAGCCTCAGTGCCGCGCTCCTACGCGGCCATGGCCGGCGCCAGACCCGCAGCACCGCCTGCCCGACCCGTGCTCGCGGCACAGCGGCAGGCCCAAGCCCTCCGCGAAACGATCGTTCAAGCCGAATCGTTTCCTGCGGAGACCTCGAACATGACCAGCACCCAGGCTGTTCGAGCAGTCAATGGCGCTCTGGGTGCCGACCTGGCGAAAGGAGCTCGCCGGCACGGGGGCTGGGCGGCCGCCAGCGCTGGGCGATCGCGTTCTCCACTAGCGAGGAGAAGCACATGGCCGAGAAGACCCCCGAGTGGTGCCAAAAGGTCTTTGGTGACGGAGCAACTGTTTACCGTCACCAGTACAAAATGGTCGCCCACGGGTTCAACTTGGCAGTTGTTCGTGGCCTGGGCCCGGAGCGTCTGCTGCAGCAGCTCTCGGCCAGCAACGCCGACATCAAATTCGTGGCTGCCAGTCCGCCGAAGGGCCACGAGGGCAAGGAACGGGGCTCACTGTTCCTAAGCGTCGACAACACCGAGCAGGCAAACGCCCTGTGCCGGAAAGGCCTCTTCTTCGAGGCCCAATGGCACCCGTGCGTCCCTTTTTGCGCTGAGGCACAGGTAATCAGGTGCTTCAACTGCCACGAGACCGGTCACACGACCAAGCGGTGCCGAAGCAAACGACGCTGCGGCTGGTGCAGCTCCACGCAGCACACCGACTCGAGGCAGTCCCGGTGCCCCCAACGGGAAGCAGGACAAGCCTCACGCTGCTGCCGCTGCCAAGGGGCACACCCGGCTTGGAGCAAGAAGTGCCCTAAGTGGGAGGAAGCAGCTGCCGTCGCCCGAGATGCTTTCCAGCATAGACCGACGGAGTTCTTTGAACCCCCCGGAGCCAGGCCGCTGCAGCAGCAGCGCCAGCCCTGGGCGCAAATCATGGCTCTCAGCCCGGAGACACACAGGGATTCACCCTCGTGACGTCGAGACGGAACCATAAGAGGCAAAGGACGGCGGACAGCACGGATGCACGGACGCCACCCACATCCGCCCCAACCAAGAGAAGGGGCCGACCATCCGCCCTCCACGGCGCAGCCGAAGGCTCGGCTAGTTGGATGGCTCACACAGATCAGAGCTACCCTACTAGTAGACGCCGAGGAAACAAACGCGAAGGGCGGCACGTTAATTCGGGCCAACCTCAAGGCCGAATCTATCATAGACTTAGCCTTCCATACTAGATTCAAGGATCTTGTTTGGCGCAACTGGCGTTACCTCGAAGGTACAGGCTCAGACCACGAGACTATCTCCTTCGAGGCTGTTTTCAGAAGCTCCTCTGTGCCCACAAGCTCAGAAAACCAGCTCCCAGCCTACAACACCAAAAAGGCAGACTGGGAAGCCTTTACCAAAAGGCTGCAGGCGGCAGAAGACTCACTAGCCGCCGAGATTCGACAGGCCATTATTCTCGAAGACTTCGATCTAGTGGCGAACCTCCTGACAAAGGCGGTAACGGAAGCGGCCGACTCCTCTATTCCGAAAAAGAGGATCTGCGAATATTCGAAGCCTTGGTGGGACGACTCGCTCAAGTCACTACGGCAGGCTAAGAGTACGGCCCTTCGCGCGTACAAAAAAGGCAATACAATCGCCCTGGAGACGGCCTGGAAAAAAGCACGCAACACATACTACCAGGCCATCCGTGACGCTAAAGAGGGATGCTGGGTGGAATTCCTTGAGTCCCGCGGCCCGGAAAACGTCTTCGAGGCCCTCAAATATACCAGAGAAAGAGGCCTCACCAAAGTCCCCAATATTCTCTACAGCTCAGCGGGTATTCAGAAAGAGGCAAAGACATTCGACGAGAAGTGTGAGGCTTTCCTCACAACTCTTCTCCCAAAACCCACACAGCCTCACCCGTCTCACCCGCCTCTCCCGCCTCACACCCCTATCCGGACGCCGCATAACCCAACCCGATTGGGCAGTAAGGTTAAAGACAAGTGGGCATGGCCTAGCCTGTCAGAAGTCGAGGTCGAAAAGGCCATCCTAACCTCCGCCCCCAAAAAGGCCCCCGGCCCGGATAAGCTAGATTTCGACATCCTCCAACACGCGTATAAGGCAATACCCAAAACCTTCTATCTCGTGTACAACGCTTTGTTCCGGGCCGGCTACCACCCTTCGAAGTGGAAAGAGGGCATCGGTATTATCCTCCCGAAACCGAATAAGGAAAACTACACCGTGCCCAAAGCCTATCGGATCATTGCCTTGCTGAACTGCCTTAGTAAAGTACTCGAGAAGATCTTTGCTACTAGGCTCGGATACTTGGCAAGTACTACGAATCTGCTAAGCAATACGCAGATTGGCGGAAGGAAGCAGAGATCAGCCATCGACGCAGCTCTCCTCCTCCTCAACGAGATCCAGGAACAAAAGGAGGCTAGGAAATTCAGGAGCACTACCATTACTAGTGCTCTATTCCTGGATATCAAAGGAGCCTTCGACTACGTCTCTAAACCTATCTTACTACACGGTTTAGAGCGGCTGGGCCTACCGAGAAACCTTGTACGCTGGGTCTCTTCTTTTCTCTCGAATAGGAGAATTCGGCTCGCCTTCGACGGCCAAACGCAGCCTCTGACGGATATCGAAGTAGGCCTACCACAAGGCTCACCTATCTCTCCTATACTATTTCTCGTATACGTGAGAGACATAGTCGCGGAGAAGGCTTTCCAGGTCTCGTACATAGACGACTTTGGCCTCGCAGTTACTTCCACATCCGCAAAGAAGAACTGCAAGACCCTCGAAACTATCACTGAGCGGTTGTTCAGCTTGGCAGCCCAGAACTCAGTACAGTTTGACCCCGGAAAAAACAGAGCTGATCCACTTCTCCACTCAGAGGGCCCCTATCTTAGATGGCCTCCAGATTAGTGGTATCCCAGTAACGCCAAAGCCGGTCGTTCGCTGGTTAGGCGTGTGGTTCGACTCGAAACTCACTTTCAAGCCGCACATCGAGAAGAAGGTCAACTCCGCTACGACGGCCCTCTATTCGATCCAGAGGCTTGGAAACACGCAGAAAGGTTTGAGCTCCAGAGCCTTGAAGCTACTGTACACAGCCTGCGTCACTAGCATCTCGGACTTTGGTGTCCAACTGTGGTGGAAAGGCGAGAAGACGCCCGAGAGCCTTATTCGGCCGCTCCAACTTCTTCAAAACCAAGCCGCCGCGAGGATCACCGGTGCCTTCAAAGGGTCCCCCGGCAGGGCCCTTGAACTCGAAGCAGGCCTGGTCCCGCCCCGACTCCGGTTCGAAAGAGCCTGCAGGTTCTACAGCCTTAGGACCCTCCTCTTCCAAAAGGACCATCCTGTGACGGGCCAGGGCCACGAGCATGGGGCAGGCAAAGCTCTGCCCAAAAGCGCGCTGAATAAGCACACGGTCATCACGTGGATAGGGCTTTGCCCCTCGAGCGCACGGCCTTCGTTTGGCTGGGGAAATGGTTAAGGAAAACCTTGCATGGGTTGAGGAGAATCCCGCAATCGTTCCTTCTTTCTTCTCTTTCTTCCCCATCTGTATGTTTCGTTAGAATTCAGCATCTAGCTTCGAGATCCCGTGAGTTTCAACTACGTGAACCGTTACATTACATACAGATCTTCTTCCGCGGAGGCGACAGGACCTCCGCCCGGAGAAATCAACAAATTCCTGCGGATCGACACCCACAAGTGACACCGGAAGTCACGACCCAAGCACCGCGCCCAACCAACAAATAAAAGCCCGGACGGAACCGGCAAAAGACTGACCAGAGTGTCAGCGGAGTTAGCCCGGCACAGCGCACCGGCATCCCAAGATGGATCCCATGGATGAGGATCACGGCAATTAACGCCGCATCGATTGGCGACGGGAGCGAGAGGCGGATCGCGCAGCGATAGCCCACCTGGGAGAGGTGGTGTCCGCCTTGCAAGAAGCGATGGCTGCCATGCAGGTCGCGAACCAGGAGGCCATATTCCAGGCCCTCCAGGCGCAGCCGCAGGTGCAATCAGGAGGCCTCGGAGTCCCGCACGCGCCGACAATGACCCCAGGCGGGGCAACGCAGCCAACGGCTTCAGAAGCGGAGCAACAGCCAGCAGCGATCCCGCGACGCGCTCCCAGGCACCAGCTCCCGGCGGTGGCTCCGTTCTCGGGCAGGAAAAGCCAGTACCGAGCGTGGAGGCTCAATGTGCTGGCGAAGTTGGCCACAGACGGCCCGGCGATTGGAGACCCAGCCGCCCAGTTCTTCTACATTTTTAGTTGCCTGGATCCGTCCCTCAGAGCAACCTCGCCGGCTTTGTCGAGGCAGTGCAGAACACGAAGCCCACCCCGGAGGACATCCTGGGTCAGCTCGACTCGCTCTACACCGACGCCAACGAAGCCGACCGAGCTGCGGCCAGGCTGACGAACCTGCGGCAGGGGCAGAAGGAGTCGGTGCATGTCTTCATTTCCAAGCTCGACACGCTCCTCCACCGCAGCGGTATGGGGAATCAAGGCGACCGAGCGAGCATCGTTATGTTCAAGAACGCTCTGAACGAGGAGACGCGGAAGGCGCTCGTGGGCCAAACTGAGCCATCGATTTACGCGGAATACAAGCTCCTGGCAGCCAAAATCGGGTCGCAGCTGGAAAACGTGACCAGCCCGTTCCGCCTCGTCACTCGCGACTACCACGAGTCGGAGCCGATGGACACCCGCGCCGGCAGAGCGGCGCCAGCCGTCAACAAGGTCTCGGCTGGGCCGACCCGACCCCCGCCACGCCTCTTCGCGGGGTGTGCTATGCGTGCGGTAAGCAAGACCACATGGCTCGCGAGTGCTCTGCGCGTCACGGGAGAGGAGGGGGCAAGGGCAGCGTCACGGTAGCCAGGGCAGAGCCTCCTGAGGCCATGAGATCAACCACGCGTGACGCGGACTCAGACTCGGATGTATCGGTCAATTCCCCGTTGTCGGAAAACGAGTAGCTCCCGGCAGGAGACTCAGCCGGGGCGAGAGGCACTTTTACGGAGAGAATGGCGAGCAGTGAAGGCAGGGATGAACAATGACGGCATGTATTTAGACGCAATAGTAAATGGCATCCATCTAGTTCAACCCTTGGCCGACACAGGCTGCCTGACCAACGCAATCGTGTCTGAGCAATTTGCGCGGAAATCGGGCATGACCCTACTCGATATCGAGCCGCGCGTGTTACGACAAGTCGTGAAGGAGCACGAGAGACCTCCAATCATGAGACAAGTGGCTAAGTTCCGCATGGACATCCATGGGTACTGCGCACCGATGTGGGCCTACGTGTTACCAGGGCAGGAGGAAGAGATGATCCTCGGCCGCGCATGGATGGACAACTACGATGCGCTGTTGGAGCCTGCGGGCCGCCGGATACTGATCAGGAAATGGGGCCTGGAGATCCCGGTGTTCGGACGAAAGAGACCACACCGCGGCACGGCGCAGAGAGGAGCAGCAGCTCGCCTATTGCCGGAGGCGGAATCACCGGGAGTTGTGGCCTGTCGAGTGACCTTGGAGGATATACAGAAGGCCTTGCACACACAGAAGGTTATGGAGACATTGCCGCAAATTGAGAGGCAACTGCCTGTGGAGCTGCGAGATCTAGCGACGGCATTCGACCAAAGACCCAGCCGCGAGCTTCCGCCGCACCGTCCGGGCGTGGACCACGAGATCAACATCAAGAAAGCGCCGGACGGCAGCGAGCTCCCGATCCCATCTTCGCCGCTATATCACCGGTCTAAGGAGGAACTTCTGATCATGCGAAAAAAAATCCTCGACCTCCTGGAACAGGGTCTCATTAGGCCGAGCCGCTCATCAGCCGGAGCACCAGTACTGTTCGTACGCAAAGCCGGGGGAGGGCTCCGATTTTGCGTGGACTACCGCAAGCTGAACGCGGTCACGGAGCCCGACACCTACCCGTTGCCGCTGATGCTGGAGACGTTGCGAACAGTAGCCCAGCACAAGTGGGTGTCAAAAGTGGACGTGATCTCCGCATTTCACCGCGTGAGAGTCCGAGCGGGGGACGAAGCGAAGACAGCTTTCAATACGAGGCTGGGCTCGTACGAATGGCTCGTGACACCTTTCGGTTTGACGGGAGCACCGGCAACCTTCCAGCGCTACATCAACTGGGTGCTCCGAGACCACCTTGACAAGGACGCATCTGCCTTTATCGACGATGTGGCAATCTACACCAGCGGCACCCGACAGGAGCATTTCCCGATAGTCAGATCCGTGCTCAGCAAGCTACGAGCCGCGGGACTTCAGCTGGACGTCAAGAAGAGCTCGTTTGCCGAAAAAGAGGTCAAGTTCTTGGGCTACATCGTGCAACCGGGTGTTGGCCTCGCCATGGACCCGGCAAAAGTCAAGGCGATCAAGGAATGGGTGGCACCGACTACAGTGCGCGGCGTGCGCAGGTTCCTTGGATTCACGGGTTTCTACCGCGAGTTCATCCAGGACTATGCCTTGATCGTAAGCCCACTGACGGACTCACGCGGAAAACTCAACCGTTCGACTGGGGGCGAGCATGCGAGACGGCCTTTTTTTTTTTTTTTTTTTTTTTCAATGAGTGTATTCAATCCTACGGATTATGACACTATCTATGGGTGGGCCCAAAGGCTTCCGCGGCCAAAACAGGTACAGGAAAAGAAAGCGAGTGAAAGCCAGAACAACAAAAGCAGAACAAAAAGGAAAAACAAAACAGAAATCAGAGAGAAAAGAAATAGTGAATGAGAAATCCACCTGCTCCGTCGTGCAGTTTTCAATCTGGGTTTTTTACCTAGTATCCGATGCAAGCGCCGGCATGGCACCGAATCTGATGCTAGGGTTCTTCGAGCCACTTCGCCGTACAGATCTGTGTGGATGCCAGGTAGGTCTGTAAGGCCTGCCTGCCAACCTTGGTACAGAACAATACCTGTAGGTTAAGTGGTAGCCCCTGTAGGGCCTTCTGAAGTATTCTCCTCTCGGCTAGGTATCCCCTGCAGTGAAGGATTAAGTGTGACGTGGTTTCTCTCCCACTATTACACTTCCGGCACTGGTCGTCTTCCGCGTGGCCTAGTAGCCTTTGGTGAACTTTGAGGTAGCCGATGCCCATCTTTAGTTGCGTGAACGCAGCTTGGAACTTGCGCGCCGCTGCTATTGTAGGTAGTTGCGGCCGAAAATTCAGACTGCCCTGGCAGATGCGCTGGTAGTGCGTCCCCAGAGCCTTTGTTCCTTTCTGGGCCTGGGATTCCCAAAAAGATTCCCATTCTCTCGGGTTTGGGCCTTGATCTGCCGCCTAAGGTAGCCTATCGAGACACCCATTCCCACTCCCTGTGGCCGAGGCTGCTCTTCCAAGGCTCGCTTTGCCAGTCGGTCTGCGAGCTCGTTGCCGAAGACCCCGACGTGGCTTGGAACCCATGATAGCTTTACCCTGTAACCTTGGCGGGCTAGGGAGTTGACCAGGGCCTTGATCCGAAAAGCGTATAAAGAGATTCCCTTATCTACCCTCTGTAGGGCGGCTTGGCTGTCACTAAACAAGAGGATTGTGACTGGTGTGGGAAGATCTTGCGGACTTCTCTTAAGGCGTAGAAAATCCCTACCGTTTCCGCGTCTGCCACCTCGATACATGGCCCGAGATTCCAACTCATGGCTTTCTCTAGGCGGTTTTGGGCGCTAAGAAAACAAGCCCCCGCGCCGTTGGTGAGTCCTTTGCCGGGCACTTCCCCTGTGAGCCGTCTGTATAGACTGTTACGACTCCAGATGGGTGGTCCGCTAGCCTTGAGAGCAGGGCTCTGTGCTCCTTCTTTGCCTCGGTTTTCGACGACCCCGAGAGAGACGGCCTTTCAACGGCTCAAAGACGCAGCGTTGTCCGCGCCAGTCCTGGCCGCTTGGGTACCGGGCCGGCCAACCAAGGTAGAGGCGGACTCGTCAGGATATGTGACTGGTGCGGCCCTATTGCAGCAGGGCCCGGATCAGATTTGGCACCCCGTGGCTTACTTGTCAAAGAAGCTAGCGCCAGCGGAGTGCAATTACCCGATCCACGACAAGGAGATGTTGGCGGTGATACTAGCTTTGCGGGAGTGGCGATCGGAACTTTTATGCCAGCCCTTCACGGTCTTGACGGACCATCGGAACCTGGTGTACTTCACAACCAAGCAGCAGCTAAGCGAGCGTCAGATGCGCTGGATGGGTGAGCTGCTGGCTTTCGACTGCCAGTTGGTACACCGACCCGGGACGGAACAGGTCCTGTCCGATGCACTGTCACGCCGGGAACAGGACATGCCGTCGGGGACCGCCGATGACCGACTAGCGGCACGCAACATCCAGATGCTGCAGGAAAAGGATGGGCGCCTAATCGCCACCCCAGAGGTGCTGACGGCGGCGGCCTCGGCGGAGGCAGAGGACGACGACGCACTACGGGCAACGGCAGCGTGGACGTCCCGGGCCGACGAAGACAAGCCGGACGACGCATTGCCGGCGCATCGACCGGCGTTGCCATCACCGTTCGAGAGCGCAGAGCTGTCTACCCTGTGGGCAGAGGGCCTGCAGGGCAATCGTCGCTACTGGCTGCTCCGCGAGGCGGTCCAAGACCAGGCGCGGTCAGTGCCGAGTAGCTGGGGGCTCCAAATCAGCCTCTCGGAATGCGACATCGATGAGAGCGGCCGCCTGCGATGGCGCGGCCGCGTGTGGATACCGGCGTCAGAACCGCTGCGGACGAAGCTGATACAAGTCGTCCACGACAGCCCCTTGGAGGCCATCCCGGTCGGGAAATTACACGGGACATGCTGGCAAGGGAGTTCTGCTGGCCATCGCTGACAGTGGATGTCCGGAGATTCGTTCGGAACTGTGGCGTCTGCGCCAAACGAAAGCGTGGAGAGACAAGAAGCACGGCCTCTTGAAGCCCTGCCTATTCCGTCGCGTCCCTGGGCGGAGCTCTCGGTGGATTTTGTGACGGGACTGCCGCCGTCAAAGAAGGCTGAGGCAATCATGGTGGTGACCGACCGGCTGAGCAAAGCGGTGACCTTCGAGCCCATGACTAGCACCACGGCCCCGGCGGTGGCGGAGGCGCTCTTGCGGTGTGTGATCGGACACCACGGGCTACCCAGATCGATCGTATCCGACCGGGGCCCCAATTCGTGAGTGCTTTCTGGAAGGTCATGTGCGACGGCCTCGGAATCCAGAGGCGCCTGTCAACAGCCTTCCATCCCCAAACGGACGGCTCTACAGAGAGGGCGAATCAGGAGATGGAGGCGTACCTCAGAGCCTTCGTAACCTACGAGCAAACGGATTGGAGCGACAGGCTGCCGGCGGCCATGGTAGCAATCAACAACAGGACGTCGTCGTCTACAGGGATGTCCCCCTTCTACATGACGCATGGATATCATGTAGACTGGACCACGGCACCAACGGACGGACCGCTCCAACCGACATCACCAGCGTCCCTGGGTCGGCTGTGGGTATCCCGTTGGCACGCAGCCAGCCGCCACGCACAGGCAGCCATGGGCCTAGCGCAGGAACGACAAGCTACAGGCGCTGACCGGACGCGCCAGCCGGCCGAGACGCTCAGAGTGGGGGACCGAGTGGCGTTGAGGCTCAAACACGTTGACACCGGCCGCCCATCGAAGAAACTGGACTGGCTGGCCTTGCCATATACAGTCACGAAGTTGGTCGGGAGTCACAACGTGCAGCTGGATACGCCGCCAGGCATCCACCCGGTGTTCCATGTGGATCTGCTGCGACGCCTAGCCACCGACCCGCTGCCAAGCCAGACCCAACGACATCATGAGCCGCCGCCGATCAAAGTCGACGGCCAGGACGAGCACGAGATTCAAGATCTTGTGAAACACCGACGCCGGGGAAGAGGTTACCAGGTCCTGGTTCAATGGCTGGGATACGCCCAGCCGACGTGGGAACCACTCTCAGCGGTGCAGGACACAGCAGCCCTGGCGAGGTACGAGGAGCGACACAGGCCCCCATGGGGAGGAGGGGGTAATGTGACGGGCCAGGGCCACGAGCATGGGGGCAGGCAAAGCTCTGCCCAAAAGCGCGCTGAATAAGCACACGGTCATCACGTGGATAGGGCTTTGCCCTCGAGCGCACGGCCTTCGTTTGGCTGGGAAATGGTTAAGGAAACCTTGCATGGGTTGAGGAGAATCCTGCAATCGTTCCTTCTTTCTTCTCTTTCTTCCCCATCTGTATGTTTCGTTAGAATTCAGCATCTAGCTTCGAGATCCCGTGAGTTTCAACTACGTGAACCGTTACATCCAGTGCCAGGAAGTCTAGATACGACGGAGCAAATTGACACCTACCTCGAACTGCTGGTAGGCGCTATATCGCAAATCGGAAAAAGCTGCGCACCACCGCGCCGCGGTGGTCTGCCGCGCAACCGATGGTGGAACCCAGAAGTCAAGAGGACGGTCCAGGAAGCCGCCGAGGCAGAGCGAATGTGGCGATCTTTTCGAACCGACTTTTTGCACGAGAGAATGATCCAGAAGCGGAAGGACAAAGCAGCCGCGATCAACACAGCCAGTCGAGAAGCCTGGAGACGAGCAACCCATTCCACCGCGAACCTGTGGAAGTTTGCAAAATGGGCACGGCTCGAGAGCTTCAAACCTCGCGAGCCGGCGAAAATGCCAGCCTTAAGACTAAATCCCACTTCCAACAGGGATCTCCGTACAGCGCGGACCCTAGCCGGTAAAGAAGAACTACTTAGGGCCCGATTCTACCCAACGTCAACGGCGGACATCAGCGACATCACGGACATTTCGTTCGGCAACGAAACCCACAGCGGAGTGACAGACGTCCCAGATACGGTGACTCCAGGCGATATCCTTCACTGCCTGAACAAGATGGCAATGATCTCCTCTCCAGGAAACGACGCGATCCCAAATCGGCTCCTCAAAGCTTGTGGGGAAGCGCTTGCCGAGGTGTACGCCCCAGTCGTCGAAGCATGTTTGAAGTTGTCCTACTTTCCCTCTCGGTTCCGAGTAGCAAAAACGGTAGTGATCCCGAAGTCCGGAAAGCCGCCGAACCATGCTGGCAGCTGGAGACCGATAGCGCTCCTTAACACGCTCGGCAAAGTCATCGAATCGCTCCTAGCACAAAGAATCGCAAGGGCCGCAGAGGACTTTGGTCTCCTACCGGACGAACAGATGGGCAACCGCCGATCACGGTCGACTGAAACCGCCCTCTACCTGGTCGCAGACCAAGTACACACTGCTTGGGCCGAGGAGGTTCAGCCTCGCTGCTGGCGCTGGACATAAGCGGAGCCTTCGACACGGTCAACCACACCCGGCTACTCGATGTGCTGCGATCCAAAGGTTTCCCAGGCTGGCTCGTCAGACTGGTCCGCAGCTTCTTAGAGGGCCGGTCTACAACGCTGGTGTTCGACGACCAGGAGACCAGCGCACGACGGACCCTAGCCGGTGTCCCCCAAGGCTCGCCGCTATCCCCGATCCTCTTCATTCTCTACACTTCGGGCCTCTACGACGCACTCCGACGAATACCAGGGATTACTACTTGCGGATTTGCAGACGACACAAAGATCCTGGGGTTTGGACGATCAACGAAAGAGACAATCGCGCGCATCCGCGAAGCACATCGGGCTTGCATCGACTGGTCCCGGCGCTTTGGAATCAAATTTGCCCCGGCAAAATACCAACTACTCCACTTCACCCGTGGCAGGAGCTGGGACAGGACTCCACTGCAGCTCGAGAACGGAACCGTGATCCCCGCCGTCTGTGAAGTGAAGCTCCTGGGAGTCATCTTCGACCGAAAGTTGAACTGGAAGGGACACCACCAGTTCCTGCAGAAGAAGCTCGCCACCCAAAGACTGGCCCTGGACAGGATCGTGGCCTCGACATGGGGCCCGACACTCCGAAGGGCACGCACGCTTTACATGGCAGTGATCCGCTCCTCCATCGGAAACGGAGCAGCAGTCTGGCATCCAGCGCCGTCTGTCAAGAGGCCAGCCTCAGTCGGCACGTCAGCAATCGACAAGGTACAAAACCAATGTCTCCGGAGAGTACTAGGCGCGTTCAAGGCTACACCGATTCGACAACTAGAGACAGAGGCAGAGGTTCCCCCTCTAGACCTGTGGCTCACCGCAAAGGTTGCGGCCTTCCAGAGCCGACTAGAATCATCCGGTCTTGCAGAGTCCCTACGACGTGCAACGGACGTCGTCCGAGGTCACCTCCGCCGCCGACCCTCGAGAAACAGAAGAACTGGGTTCAGCAACTACCCTCGGCCGAGACCACCGACGACTTTCGAAAGGCGACAAGCTGCCTTCATCGACTGGGCTGTCGAGGAAACCCCCAAGGCAGCTCTACTCACTGCGTGGAAGCAGAGATGGGAACTGGAGCAGGAAGCAGCTCACAGAAGGTCGAGAGAGATTACCAGGACGGACCTGGCAGCGTCAGTCCCCCCGGGAACCCGCACTCTTCGCCTTCACGACGGCTTGTACAAAGCGGAGTCTTCCCTTCTCGTCCAACTGCGGACAGGAAAGATTGGCCTGAAGCACTTCCTGCTACAGGCTCGGGTTCTTGACATCCTGACCGATACCTGCGATTGCGGCCAAGCGAGAGAGACGGCCAGTCACCTGGCTGTCTTCTGCCCTCTACTCCAATCGCAGCGAGCTCAACTTGTGTCGGCGATTCAAGGGCCCGTCGACTTCCTGGGTGCGATAGGCAATGCGAAGAAAACCAAGACGTTCGTCCGTTGGTTCATGCGAACTGGCCGCTTGGATATGTACAGGCTTGCGGTACAGCTGATCGATAAGTGGGATATTGAGGACGAGGATGGCGAGTTCGGAGGCTGAGGACCTAGGTCCTACCTTACGGCAAATTGCGCTTGGTGGTGAGACCAAGCTCGGTGAACGTTGACGTTTTGAACGGCGAAACACGCTGAAGTGGAGGTTTTAGTCCAGGGCTGACGGCCCAAGGTTTCCTCTATTTAGAACCTGCGATAGACTGGCATACCCTATGGTGACAGCCACGTAATAATAATAATAATATTTTGTGCTGTGTCATTTTTTCTTTTCTCTCTTTCTTTCTTTACAAACCTTCTTTCAAACTTTTCTTGATTCTTTCTTATCCTACCCTTTCTGCTTTTGATGCCGCCGTCAAAGCTTCCCGCTCCCCATAAGAACAAAACAACAAATTTTACAACATCAGGAAGGACAAACGGCAAATCGTCGCCATGTCTCAGGTTGAAACTCCCGTCCGACTTGGTTTGAGCTCGATGCTCATGCCAAGAAAGTTCATGGGCAGGACGTGACGTCATACATCATTGACTTCGATAACCTGATGACGGCAAACGGTATAGGCCCCAGGAGTCGGATAGACCTTATCGCTTCTTGCTGTGCGGGGCAAACATGTGCAAGACAAAGTGCGGAACCTGGTAACCACTTACAAGGGCATGCCAAACTTAGATGACCAGTCCCGGTACGACCTTCTAAGTGCGGCCATCAAGAATGCATTCATCGCAGAGGACGCCGATCAGCGTTACCCTCCGGTGCAAAATTGGTTACCTGGCTCAGCACAAACAGAAGCCACCTGTCTGTCTCGGAGCTCCACAACGAGCTGTCTGAGCTGCCTTCCCTCATGGCCGCAGCCAAGGCCCTTTCCACGAATCCACCTACACCAACCAATTCGTCAACGGGCTGCCCATGGACACCAGGGTTATGTTGCTCCAGCAGCTGCAGTGCAACTACGAGGCCTTTGCGACAAGCCGATCGACGAAGTGCACGCGGCACTCAGCAGCCGCATCCTGGACCTGATGCGTATGGGACTATCCAATCCCAGACAGGCTGCCCAGCACATGACGCTTCAAGACGTGCACAGGCTGCTGCGGCAAAGAGGATCAAAGTGGACGTGAGCAACAAGTACTGAGGGCGGGCGCGGATGCACCCTGCCGGCGCACAGGTTTGCGTCATGTGCTGGGCATCTCGTGCTGTCGTACCTGATGATGTCCATGGAAAGGTCGTGCGTGAGGTCGTTGCACTGTCCCATCCTATGGTAAGTATTACCACAGTAGTAATAACGATAGCTTTCCTTGTTTCTTTCTCTCTGGACTCTCTGCGAGTAGACGAGCATCTGATCAGGTTGATCGAAGTCATCATTCCCCGATGGGGATCAGGAGAAAAGTGAACAGCCATGTGTTTGTTTTCACGGCAGGGACAGGGGCAGCAGTTTGCATGAACGGGTTGAAGTCGCTTCGCCCTCCCTGCGGGCGCTGATGGCGAGGGCGGCTCTGATTAGCTGCTGACCATTGACGCCAAGTCTCTCAAATTTGCTGATGAGATCTCCGACGGAGTCGACATCAGAAGGTGCTTGGGCGATTTGTTTGGCGTCGCTAGGCAGGGTTGGCAAGAAGCGTGGTGCAACGGCATAGCCGCAGGGCGGATTGATGCTGGTCAGTAGCTACCGGGTATTATAGGAGAGCCCACCAGTGCTGTATGTTTGCGTCATGTGCTGGGCAGCCTGTCTGGGATTGGATAGTCCCATACGCATCAGGTCCAGGATGCGGCTGCTGAGTGCCGCGTGCACTTCGTCGATCGGCTTGTCGCAAAGGCCCTCGTAGTTGCACTGCAGCTGCTGGAGCAACATAACCCTGGTGTCCATGGGCAGCCCGTTGACGAATTGGTTGGTGTAGGTGGATTCGTGGAAAGGGGCCTTGGCTGCGGCCATGAGGGAAGGCAGCTCAGACAGCTCGTTGTGGAGCTCCGAGACAGACAGGTGGCTTCTGTTTGTGCTGAGCCAGGTAACCAATTTTGCACCGGAGGGTAACGCTGATCGGCGTCCTCTGCGATGAATGCATTCTTGATGGCCGCACTTAGAAGGTCGTACCGGGACTGGTCATCTAAGTTTGGCATGCCCTTGTAAGTGGTTATCAGGTTCCGCACTTTGTCTTGCACATGTTTGCCCCGCACAGCAAGAAGCGATAAGGTCTATCCGACTCCTGGGGCCTATACCGTTTGCCGTCATCAGGTTATCGAAGTCAATGATGTATGACGTCACGTCCTGCCCATGAACTTTCTTGGCATGAGCATCGAGCTCAAACCAAGTCGGACGGGAGTTTCAACCTGAGACATGGCGACGATTTGCCGTTTGTCCTTCCTGATGTTGTAAAATTGTTGTTTTGTTCTTATGGGGAGCGGGAAGCTTTGATGGCGGCATCAAAAGCAGAAAGGGTAGGATAAGAAGACCTCAAGTCGCTGACCTGGTCCTGTGGCGCACAAACCCGTGGGTGGTGGCGCTTCGCATGGAACTCGGCCATGCCGCCACTACACCACTCCGTCTGCCTACCAAGCTCACCATCCCACATGACAGCGGCAACTGGTCTGCACGTGAACATTGACTCTGCGGAAAACAGCGCTCCCGCGAACTGAACAGGCGGCCCTATCACACCTTATTCATTCCTTTTTCTGCCTACAAAAGGAGTAGGGACGATTGAGGGCGGGTAGCAGGCTGCCTTTGGGGCAGACCCTCCCTCGGGTTTTCTTTTGTGTCTTTTGTCTAGTTTGTTTTGTGCCTCCTTTTCCAGGCAGAAAGGAACGGTGTCCCGACCCACACGCAATACCCCGTCGGAGATACGTAGTTCCTGAGGAACCCCTATTGGAGGACAAGCACTCTGGAGTTTATCATCATCATCATCCTTTTTTGTATCATCGTTCTTGGGATCTTTTTTGGATCATCATCGTTTTCTCTCAGTTTTTAGCTATCAGAATTATCATCGTCGTTATCACCAAACAAGAACGCGTCTCCTTTTGATCAAGGAGATTTCCCAACAGTTGGTACGTGCGACAAAGAGAGAGAGCGAAAGCTAACACTTGTAGAGGTTTTGCTTGCCCGGGCATCCGCCCGGGCAGGCGGAACTGTGCGCCAGCATTAGCACTCCGATACTCTCGTCACTGCCACCGAACGATACCTACGACACCGATCACGACCTCCCTCCACATCCTTCTTTTGTTCTTGTGTTGTTGTGGTTGTAGGACGTTTTCTCCTGATGCCGTCTTGACATCAGGGACGCGTCTCGTGACTTTGGTTTCTTGGTTTGGTTTGGTGTGTGTGTTCTTTGCTGTGCGCCGGCAGGGTGCATCCGCGCCCGCCCTCATACGCAATCGTATCCGCTGAATACGATCCTGCTATTTGTTTGGGTTTTGGGATTGTTCTCGGTCAAAAGGTAGGGATGAGTTGGTATTTTCCGAAGATTGTTGTGTTCGAGTATTCATCTTGTATTGTAGCTCCTTGAGCTACGTCCTGTCATAGAACCTGTTACTACCTTGCCTGTTATCCTGCCCGTCCTCACCTACCTGACCCCCCAGCCCGCCTGCCGTGACAAGGAGACGATCGATCTGGGTAGCCCGTGGTGTCCGATCACACACCGCAAGAGCGCCTCCGCCACCACCGGGGCCGTGGTGCTAGTCATGGGCTCGAAGGTCACCGCTTTGCTCAGCCGGTCGGTCACCACCATGATTGCCTCAGCCTTCTTTGACGGCGGCAGTCCCGTCACAAAATCCACCGAGAGCTCCGCCCAGGGACGCGACGGAATAGGCAGGGCTTCAAGAGGCCGTGCTTCTTGTCTCTCCACGCTTTCGTTTGGCGCAGACGCCACAGTTCCGAACGAATCTCCGGACATCCACTGTCAGCGATGGCCAGCAGAACTCCCTTGCCAGCATGTCCCGTGTAATTTCCCGACCGGGATGGCCCCCGAGGGGGCTGTCGTGGACGACTTGTATCAGCTTCGTCCGCAGCGGTTCTGACGCTGGTATCCACACGCGGCCGCGCCATCGCAGGCGGCCGCTCTCATCGATGTCACACTCCGAGAGGCTGATTTGGAGCCCCCAGCTACTCGGCACTGACCGCGCCTGGTCTTGGACCGCCTCGCGGAGCAGCCAGTAGCGACGATTGCCCTGCAGGCCCTCTGCCCACAGGGTAGACAGCTCTGCGCTCTCGAACGGTGATGGCAACGCCGGTCGATGCGCCGGCAAGGCGTCGCCCGGCTTGTCTTCGTCGGCCCGGGACGTCCACGCTGCCGTTGCCCGTAGTGCGTCGTCGTCCTCTGCCTCCGCCGAGGCCGCTGCCGTCTGCACCTCTGGGGTGGCGATTAGGCGCCCATCCTTTTCCTGTAGCATCTGAGGTTGCGCGCCGCCAGTCGGTCGTCGTCAGTCCCAGACGGCATGTCCTGTTCCCGGCGTGACAGCGCATCGGACAGGACCTGTTCTGTCTCGGGTCGATGTACCAGCTGACAGTCGAAAGCCAGCAACTCTCCCATCCAGCGCATCTGACGCTCGCTTAGCTGCTGCTTGGTTGTGAAGTACACCAGGTTCCGATGGTCCGTCAAGACCGTGAAGGGCTGGCATAAAAGTTCCGATCGCCACTCCCGCAAAGCTAGTATCACCGCCAACATCTCCTTGTCGTGGATCGGGTAGTTGCATTCCGCTGGTGCTAGCTTCTTTGACAAGTAAGCCACGGGGTGCCAAATCTGATCCGGGCCCTGCTGCAATAGGGCCGCACCAGTCACATATCCTGACGAGTCCGCCTCTACCTTGGTTGGCCGGCCCGGTACCCAAGCGGCCAGGACCGGCGCGGACAACGCTGCATCCTTGAGCCGTTGAAAGGCCGCCTCACACGCTCGCCCCAGTCGAACGGTTGGTTTTTCCGCGTTCCCGTCAGTGGGCTTACGATCAGGGCGTAGTCCTGGATGAACTCGCGGTAGAAGCCAGTAAATCCAAGGAATGAATGAAACTTTATTCCGCCCGGAGGCACCAAGCCTATGGGGCTCTTCTGTACGCTGCTTACATAATTATATGCTTATCAAATACACCACCCTCCTGTTCGACCACAGTCTTTCTTTCCCATCTCGTTTGCTGACTTCCCCTTAACCCTCTTCTTATCCGATTTATCTACTGGGCATATCGCCTTCTTGAAGATCCTCCTTCAAGTGTTCAGGGTCCTATGGGCGGTGCCTAAGCCGAATCGATTGCCGGTGGGTCAGTGAGTTTGTTGGTGGTGGTTCGATGGTTCGATGGTTGGTTATGTATTGTTCGTTAGTTTGCCTCCGGTACGTAGTCCAGTCTCCCCGTCTCCAGGGCGAATTTAATCGTTGCCCGTACCGCCTTCATGTCCGGTTTCCAGTCGTCTTGATCAGTCCCCTCCTTGCCTCCGAGGAAGAAGGAGAGGTTGTCCACTTTCGCTTCTCTTTGCTCCAGGAGTTTACGTCTTTGAACCAGCCATTGCGGGCAGCGAAAGAGGAAGTGTTTGATGGTCTCTTTCGCTTGCCCGCACGTGCAGGTCTCCGTTTCTGCTGCTCCGATCTGGTGTAGGTATCCGTTGACGCGTGCCATGCCCGTCCGTAGCTGTGCCAAGATACGTGCTTCGTTTCGTTTGAGCTTGTCGTACAGGGTGCGGGTGTGTCTACCAGGCAAGGCCGTGTCGATCTTTCTCGAGTACTCTAAAAACAGCCTGGGATCGGTGGGCTCGAACTCACGACTTAGGATGTGCCTATTTTCGCATACGGCTCATATCGCTATGAGACCTTGAATGAATGAAACTTTATTCCGCCCGGAGGCACCAAGCCTAAAGAGCTCTTCTGTACGCTGCTTACATAATATTTGCTTATCAAATACACCACCCTCCTGTTCGACCACAGTCTTTCTTTCCCATCTCGTTTGCTAGCTTCCCCTTAACCCTCTTCTTATCCGATTTATCTACTGGGCATATCGCCTTCTTGAAGATCTTCCTTCAAGTGTTCAGGGTCCTATGGGCGGTGCCTGAAGCCGAGTCGATTGCCGGTAAGTCAGTGAGGTTGTTGGTGGGGTTGTTGGCGATATTGTTGATGGTTCGACGGTTTGATGATTCGATGGTCAGTTGTGTATTGTTCGTTATCTTACCTCCGGTACGTAGTCCAGTCTCCCCGTCTCCAGGGCGAATTTTATCGTTGCCCGTACCGCCTTCATGTCCGGTTCCCAGTCATCTTGATCAGTCCCCTCCTTGCCTCCGAGGAAGAAGGAGAGGTTGTCCACTTTCGCTTCTCTTTGCTCCAGGAGTTTACGTCTTTGAACCAGCCATTGCGGGCAGTGAAAGAGGAAGTGTTTGATGGTCTCTTTTGCTTGCCCGCACGTGCAGGTCTCCGTTTCTGCTGCTCCGATCTGGTGTAGGTATCCGTTGACGCGTGCCATGCCCGTCCGTAGCTGTGCCAAGATACGTGCTTCGTTTCGTTTGAGCTTGTCGTACAGGGTGCGGGTGTGTTTGCCAGGTAAGGCCATGTCAACCTTCTTTGAGTACTCCCCTACCCCCTTTGGATCTCCCGTTGTATCTGTTGCTCCGAAATAACGCTGTTTTTGACTGTCGTTCTGGCCTGGTCGTAGGGGGCTTCCGGTGTGGCGTTTTCTATGAGACCTTCCTCAACCCTTGCAGAATTTTCCTCAACCAAGCCACGTGATGACCGTGCGCTCGTCTAGCGCTATTGGGCAGAGCTTTGCCTGCCCCCATGCTCGTGGCCCTGGCCCGTCACAATGACAGCCTCAAACGAAGCGAAGCTCGGTCCTGGCACAGCTGAGGACGGCATGGCTCGGGTCCTGGCACAGCTGAGGACGGGCATGGCACGGGTCAACGGCTACCTGTACCAGATTGGAGCAGCAGAAACGGAGACCTGCACGTGCGGGCAAGCGAAAGAGACCATCAAACACTTCCTCTTTCGCTGCCGCAATGGCTGGTTCAAAGACGTAAACTCCTGGAGCAAAGAGAAGCGAAAGTGGACAACCTCTCCTTCTTCCTCGGAGGCAAGGAGGGACTGATCAAGACGACTGGAAACCGGACATGAAGGCGTACGGGCAACGATTAAATTCGCCCTGGAGACGGGGAGACTGGACTACGTACCGGAGGCAAACTAACGAACAATACATAACCAACCATCGAACCATCGAACCACCACCAACAAACTCACTGACCCACCGGCAATCGATTCGGCTTCAGGCACCGCCCATAGGACCCTGAACACTTGAAGGAGGATCTTCAAGAAGGCGATATGCCCAGTAGATAAATCGGATAAGAAGAGGGTTAAGGGGAAGTCAGCAAACGAGATGGGAAAGAAAGAATGTGGTCGAACAGGAGGGTGGTGTATTTGGTAAGCATATAATTATGTAAGCAGCGTACAGAAGAGCCCCATAGGCTTGGTGCCTCCGGGCGGAATAAAGTTTCATTTACCTGCATACCTCGATGAAATTCACACCGTCTTTTATGTGGACCGCCTGCGTCCCGCCGACAATGAGCCCTTGCCTGGCCAGAGACCAGACCCGCCACCACATGTCGAGGTGGCTGGAGAAAAGTAGATTCTCGACTCGTACTGGGAGACCCGCGGCCGCGGAGGCGCCGCTTGAAGTACGTGGTCAGGTGGGTAGCATACGATGAACCTTCCGCCGAACCTGCTGCATACTTGGAGAATGCTGCCCAGCTAGTAGAGAACTTTCACCGGCGCTACCCTCATAAACCAGGACCTCGGCCTTGACGGAGCTCGGCCGTGGAGGAGGGAGTACTGTCACAGACCTGTCGCCTGGCTTGCTGGTGCTAGCAAGCATTCTGCCATTGACTACCGCTTTGGCCGAAAACTCTGTATTAAGTCTGATCTCTGCCTGCATCTTGTGTTGTAGCTCCTTAAGCTACGTCTCGTCATCAACCTGTCACTACCTGCGCCTGTTAATACATTGCCTGTTATTCTGCTCGTCCTCGCCTACCTGACCCCCTCGCCCGCCTGCCGTGACAGTTACTGGCTTTGAGAGCTTCGAAGATCCTCCTATCAACCCTCTTCCAACAACTCCGCAACAACCGCTACGGCCGCAGCAATTCATTTCCTCCTTTTCTACTCTTTCCTCACTTTCGTCTATCTTTCCGACTCCTTCGCCTTTTCATTTAGCGCTGGGCGGTGACCTAGATAGAGGTATTTTGATTGAGCTGAGTACGTACCTGGCCGAGAACAACTTTTACGCCTCAGTGTACAAGAACGCAAAAGAGCGACTAGCCCGCGCCAATAACCCACGGGCCGTTGCGTTCCTGGATCCGCGGCTACGGCTAATTGTGGACGAGCGCGACGACCAGCGACGGTTCAATCTACCCACGTCTAACGAGGTTGCGGCCCTGATTCCCTACGAGTACGACAAACAGTCTTGCCGCGACATCATCCTAGAGTCGAAAGACCCGAATCAGCCACGTTTCCGCCACGTTAATTCCAGTCATGCTGCATACTTTCCTCTGTCTTACGTGTTGATGTTTCCACGTGGAGGACTGGGGTTTCACTGGGGTGTTACCTTCCGCGACGGTCCGGCCAGGCTGACGTTGGCTATGTGGGCCCGGTATCACCTGTATCGCCGCGAGGGCCGGTCTAATTTCGTCCCTTTTCTCTACGGCCGTATGTTTCAGCAGTTTATTGTTGACGTGTGGGCGTGTATCGACCAAGAACGGGTCCGCTGGATCAGGGCCAACCAAGAAAAACTGTTGGCCGAGTCGTACCACCTGTTACGGAGTGGTCTGGAGCAGTTGAGACGGGGTGAAATCACTGTGGAGGAACTCGGCCGCGCCTCGATTATGCCTGCAACACACCTTGGCAGCGATCGTAATAACAAGACCCGTTACGAGGACTCTATGGCGATTGTGCGGGTTCTGGGGCGGCCGTCGCTTTTCATTACGTTCACTTGCAATCCGACAAGCCCCGAAATGGTGCCCACTCCCTCGCGGTATGACTGCTTTGGACTGCCCCGATATCGTTGCACGTGTCTTCAACAAACAGACTCAAGATCTACTTGATCAGGTCCGCAACAAAAAGATTTTCGGCGACTTCCGCGGCTTGGTATACACGATTGAATACCAGAAACGAGGACTTCCGCACATGCATCTTTCGGTGTCTATGGCTGCTAAGGACCGCAACAGACTACTGGATCCGCGCATCATTGATGACGTTATATTTGCGGAGATTCCGGATCCCGTAACACAGCCGGAACTGTACAGATTGGTCACCCGAAACATGATGCACGGCCCCTGCGGCGGCGTCAATCCGGATGCACCTTGCATGAAGTCCTCAAAGAAGCCCGGTGAAGGTCGTTGCTGTTCAAAGGGT
Source organism: Sporothrix phasma (assembly GCA_016097075.2). Lineage (NCBI taxonomy): Eukaryota > Fungi > Ascomycota > Sordariomycetes > Ophiostomatales > Ophiostomataceae > Sporothrix > Sporothrix phasma. The sequence goes on along the minus strand of JADMNG010000049.1, from coordinate 188,819 downwards.
TTTCCGAAGCCGTTCCAGGACGAAACCGTCGTTAACGAAGGCGGTTATTCCCTTTACCGCCGCCGGCGCGGAGGGCTCATGTCGTGACAAGTAGTAACGGCGAGAGGATTGAGGACAACAGGTGGGTTGTTCCATACAGCCTATCTGCTGTTGCGGTACGGATCGCACATCAATGTCGAAGTTTGCGGTTCTGTCGATGCCGTCAAGTATATCCACAAATACATATACGAGGGCAATGATATGGCTTGGCCGTAGGTCGGCTGGCGGCCATTGCTAGTATACCAATCTCGTCAAAAGGCTCGGACCGAAGCCATATCGTTGCCCTTGTATATGTATTTGTGGATATACTTGACGGCATCGACAGAACCGCAAACTTCGACATTGATGTGCGATCCGTACCGCAACAGCAGATAGGCTGTATGGAACAACCCACCTGCTGTCCTCATCCTCTGGCCGTTACGGGTTGTCACACATGAACCCTCCGCGCCGGCGGCGGTAAAGGGATAACCGCCTTCGTTAACGACGGTTTCGTCCTGGAACGGCTTCGGAAAACCCTTTGAACAGCAACGACCTTCACCGGGCTTCTTTGAGGACTTCATGCAAGGTGCATCCGGATTGACGCCGCCGCAGGGGCCGTGCATCATGTTTCGGGTGACCAATCTGTACAGTTCCGGCTGTGTTACGGGATCCGGAATCTCCGCAAATATAACGTCATCAATGATGCGCGGATCCAGTAGTCTGTTGCGGTCCTCAGCAGACAGAAACACCAAAAGATGTATGTGGGAAGTCCTCGTTTCTGGTACTCAATGGTGTACACCAAGCCGCGGAAGTCGCCGAAAATCTTCTTGTTGCGGACCTGATCAAGCAGATCTTGAGTCTGTTTGTTGAAGACACGTACAACGATATCGGGGCAGTCCAAAGCAGTCATACCGCGAGGGAGCTGGGCAACCATTTCGGGGCTTGTCGGATTGCAAGTGAACGTAATGAAAAGCGACGGCCGCCCCAGAACCCGCACAATCGCCATAGAGTCCTCGTAACGGGTCTTGTTATTACGATCGCTGCCAAGGTGTGTTGCAGGCATAATCGAGGCGCGGCCGAGTTCCTCCACAGTGATTTCACCCCGTCTCAACTGCTCCAGACCACTCCGTAACAGGTGGTACGACTCGGCCAACAGTTTTTCTTGGTTGGCCCTGATCCAGCGGACCCGTTCTTGGTCGATACACGCCCACACGTCAACAATAAACTGCTGAAACATACGGCCGTAGAGAAAAGGGACGAAATTAGACCGGCCCTCGCGGCGATACAGGTGATACCGGGCCCACATAGCCAACGTCAGCCTGGCCGGACCGTCGCGGAAGGTAACACCCCAGTGAAACCCCAGTCCTCCACGTGGAAACATCAACACGTAAGACAGAGGAAAGTAGCAGCATGACTCGAATTAACGTGGCGGAAACGTGGCTGATTCGGGTCTTTCGACTCTAGGATGATGTCGCGGCAAGACTGTTTGTCGTACTCGTAGGGAATCAGGGCCGCAACCTCGTTAGACGTGGGTAGATTGAAACGTCGCTGGTCGTCGCGCTCGTCCACAATTAGCCGTAGCCGCGGATCCAGGAACGCAACGGCCCGTGGGTTATTGGCGCGGGCTAGTCGCTCTTTTGCGTTCTTGTACACTGAGGCGTAAAAGTTGTTCTCGGCCAGGTACGTACTCAGCTCAATCAAAATACCTCTATCTAGGTCACCGCCCAGCGCTAAATGAAAAGGCGAAGGAGTCGGAAAGATAGACGAAAGTGAGGAAAGAGTAGAAAAGGAGGAAATGAATTGCTGCGGCCGTAGCGGTTGTTGCGGAGTTGTTGGAAGAGGGTTGATAGGAGGATTTTCGAATTACAAAGCCAGTAACTGTCACGGCAGGCGGGCGAGGGGGTCAGGTAGGTGGGGACGAGCAGAATAACAGGCAATGTATTAACAGGCGCAGGTAGTGACAGGTTGATGACGAGGACGTAGCTTAAGGAGCTACAACACAAGATGCAGGCAGAGATCAGACTAAATACAGAGTTTTCGAGATAAACAATATCACGTCACGACGGCGAAGCCGTCCACCCACCGAAGGGTATGTGACGAGGGCGCCACACTATTTGACTAGCTCTATATACAAGACTTTCGGTGACACCTCAATTCGAGGAATTGCCTACAAGCGTGCCTGCTGGCATCAAGCAATAGAGTCCGCAATCTAGCCCTCCGGTTGGCTAGTATTCGGCTTATAATTTTAAACGGACACTCGCGGGGAGTAAAAAAAACTTCTTGGGTGTGTGCAATAAGAAAAGGAAAACCAAATCAATGGAAAGAGAAACAGAAACGAAGAAAAAGAAGACAGTGAAGACATACAAGTAGCGGTCTTCAAGTCAGACTCATAGCTGGGGCGACGGTGTAAAGGTAGAGCAAGAGGGTCTGTGGCTTCCTAGAGAGCGTTCGTAGAAAGGCAAATCTTTCCTCCGGGTGCCGGGGCACAGGGTCTAGCTCTTGTCCCCGTATTGCTATCTCCCATACCCGTCGGGCAAGGCGGCAGTGTACAACGTGGTCGGTGCCTTCGCCTGACGCAGGCGCATCTATCCTGCACAGCAATGTGCGGGTGGAAGTGTCTATGGTACCAGGAGTAGTCGCCATGACCAGTCCTAGTGGCGAGCAGGACGTGCAGCTTCGCTCGGGGGGCTTTCTGATGACGTATGGCAGGTCCCAACGGCTGTAGAATCCTGACAGGTTCTCTTGTGCCCGTTCCCAGACTCTCGTTGCCATCTCTCGGAGACTGGTGGCAGCGAGGGCTCTGAGACCGCTGTGGCTTTGTTGGTTGAACTCGTCGTCTATTGGTGCCTGGCAGCCGGCTTTTGCCAATTCATCGGCTCTCTCGTTGCCGTCGACGTCCATGTGTCCAGGGGACCACTTGACACTGACCGGGTGGGCAGCGAGGAGCTGGTGGAGTTGGAGGAACACGGCCTGGGAGGTTAGTGGCGCCTTGCCACGGATCCCCGGACAATGTGAGAATAACACCCGCCAATACGGGGCCAAATCGTGGTGTCATCACTCATTATTTCTCTTTTCGCCCCTGTTCGCCTACAAGACCATCATGTTGATCCGAGCAAGATCCGCGCAACCAAATGATCGAAGAGGTTATCATAGTCCCCCGGCTCCCAATAGGTGCACCGGGCCGGTGCGAATAAATTAGATTATATAATCAAACAACGGCATCTGATTGGCCAGATACCCGATGCACATAAAAGTGCCTCATCGGACCCTGAATTTTTTGGGCCCTGAGCCTGTTCAAATGGCATCAATTAAACATCACCAACATGGCCTCCCACCTCCCGACTGACCTCTTGCCCTGCCTCCCGAAGCTGTCTGCGAGTCACTAGAAGCCCTCCTTCAGTTAATCAACCAGTGGGCGGCTCCTCGTGGCTGCATCTTTGTTACGGGACGATCAATCTGGCTTGGCTAGAGCAAATGGAGGAGCCGGAGCCGGAGCCGGAGCCGGAGACTACGGCAAGGGTAATACGGCGGTGGCATACAAGGGCAGCCTATCGGCCCGCACACCGCGCTTACGGAGTACTGCTCTTGGACGTACCGCACGGGCCGTTGCCGTAGAGGCTCGAGCGGAGGTGCATGTGGGACTGGCAAACGCACAACGAGTAGAGGCAAGGCTACAAAGCATGCGGGAGAGGCGTTAACTGCTGGAGTAGGGCGTTGCGTAGGCACAAAATTCTTCTAGAGATTTGCAGTAGGATTCTATTACTTTTGATGCTTCTGGCGATGTGTTGGCGATGTGCTGGCTATGGAAAAGAAAAAGCGGCCTAAAGCGATTGTGCAGGGCATTCTTTATCTGCACCGGGTCTCTGTCCAATGAGAAGCTGTTGGTTGATTATATAATATTATTACTTTACTCGCACCGGTCCGGTGCACCTATTGAGAGCGAGTCCCCCACTTTCTTAACTAATATGCCCGTTGATGGAGTCAATGTACGGAAGTACATTGTACTCGTAGACTAGACCCAACACGTTGATTCTGCCAAAAGCGGTCACAGTGAAAATGTTATATCCTCAAAGCAGATACATTATCACCACTCATGCCAAAAACCGACAGTCGCTTGATCCGCACAACTTGCACACGCAGCGAAATAACGATAGACCTGAAGCCGAAAAGAACGATATACAAGCCATGGCATCCCGGGAACAGTACGTCGTTCCAGCGACAAACAGCCAGAACACAGGGTTCTCAGCCCCGAAAGCATACGAATCGGGCGCGGAAGGCACCCAGATGAATTACCTGTTGCGCGGATTGTGGGATCAAGAACACTCTACGGAGAACGGACCCTATCCGTTGCAAAGAGTGTGGTGGTCGTGTTCTGTACAAGCAACGCACGAAGAGGTGAGCTACCTTGACTGTGAGTGTCATGACGTCCTGACTTCATTTAATAACTCTTGTTCCCTTCAATAGAATGGTTCAATTCGAAGCACGATAAACGACGCGATACACGCAGTGCTGAAACTCGATGAGGACGGAAGGGACTGATTTGACAACTATCAGATTGACGGCGTCAAGGGCAGCTTTGAGCAGCGCCGGGATTTATGTTTTCCACGTGCCGTTGTTACCCTCATTTATGTTCACTTCCTTCACTGATTCTGTAATTTAAACGCGTGGAGCATGGAGTTCAACGAATATGTCTGTTTTGCACGCCAGAACAGCTCGGTTCCTGAAAATGCGGGATGTGTTTAGATAATATCACGCTTGAAATACAAGCTCCCTGGTCAATAGAGACTACCTCTGGTCATGTAGGTATTTGGCAAAGCTGGCGCTGTCCGCCACCCGACCCTCTGGTCCAAAAGCGCAGCCTTCATATCGCGACTGCAGGCCCTCACGATCGTACTCGTCATCGGGTCAATATCGGCGGCGCTGTCGTCGTCACCATCCTCGACGCTCTGACCATCCAGATCACCACCGGATCCCTCCACCCCAGGCCTCTCGTTGCCTGCTAAAGCGGAGCTTCCTTGGGCAACATTAAGGCCCTTCATCATTTTGTCCAGCTCCCGCTGCCTGGCCACCTTTTTCTCATTATCTCGGTCCTGTCGTCGTTTCTCCAACTCTGGTTGATAGTCTCTGTTGAACTCCTCAGCCTTCAACTCAACTGCGGCAAAAAAGTCGTCAACGCCTTGCCCAGTCATAGAGCTCACACCCACCACACTGAGATGCGCGTAAAATTCTTCCAGCATCATACTCATGCTGTTGAGTAAGCTACCCATGTACCCACTGCCTCCAATGCTATCACCGCCCTCGGCGCCACCAAAAGCATTATTGGCCTCATCTTCGCGCAATGCAGTCTGGAACGCATCGAAGTCTGTCATCCACTCCTTGGCAAAATTTGCATCTTTGACATCTGTCTTGTTGAAGACGAGGATCATGGGCAGCTTCGTTTTGTAGAGAATACTGCAGGCGTATAGCATATTGCTCATGAATGTGCTGGTGCTTGCTGTCCGAGGTGTATCGATAATGTAGGCAATAACAGTCGGAAATGACGAAGCGAGCGATTCAAGAAGAATTGTCCCGGATGCGGACCAGACAAAAGCTTCTATTTGTCCTGGGTGTCGACTAAAACGTGCTTCACAGGTATTTTATCTGGCTGCTCCGGTCCGGCAATGTCCGTTTTTCTAGAAAGTTCAAAATTTGATCGACCTTTGTTGAGAAAAGGTTCAGTGCCGTTAAAATGCCACCATTTGGCCCAAGTTGTACTGCTTCATGACCTCCTTGTAGTTGACACTGTCCCGAATGTCAATGTTACTATCGAAGGGCACATGGAGAACGGCAGGGTCGAGGTTAATCACGTAGGGAGGTTCCTGTTGTCCGTGAAGGTGTGCATTAATGCGCTGCATGAATGTTGTCTTCCCAGACCCTTTTTATTTGTATTAGTGGATATTTTTGACCTGTGTATGAAAAAACTGAAGATGCCTACCGGCCATGCCAACGCAGACGATGGCGGTGGGTTTCCGAGAGCCGGTAGCCGGCGCCATGATGTACGAATGGTATGTGTATAGAATATAAAGCGAGATGAGGTCTGTACTGTAGTTCCCGGGGAATGTTGTTTTGGCACCGTCGTCTTGGAGTTGGAAGAGAAATCGAAACTCACGACCAATTTGGGAAGCTTGCGGCTCATAATATCGATTGACACGATAACGAGAGATAGGTACTTGTAGATTACATAATCTGCTTACTTTTATCAAAATGGACACCAGACAGAGCAATTTTTTAGTAGGACGTGTTGAGCACGAGTACGAAGTAGGTTACCTTAATTGCTCCAAAGAAAGGTGGGGTGGGGCGTGGCACGACTAACATAGATGTAAACTACAGGCGGCCTTACGCACCTGAGTGCTCCAACGCTCAATGCGACTGACATTGTAAATTTCACATGCAGTAGACTCCGGGTAAGATGTAGTACTCGTAGTCGCGGCTAACGAGCAAGATGAAAGAGCTCCGGGCGGCCCCATAATTTTCCCCTGGCTCGTTGCCATCTCTCACTTGTTGCCGGTACCCTATGGTCCGAGCACCTTGAACACTCGATCATACCAAGGTTTTTCGAACGCTCGCACACCCAACAAGACTCTGTCTTCTGAACCAGCTGTACCGTTGTGGTCGGAGCGATCCCAGCTTCAATAAACTGACTGGCACCTTGAATAGATGTGGGGAGGGAAGGGTGCGCGGCCATCACCGACGAGCGCAATGCGTGCCTGGGGCGAGATGAACGTAGGCAGATGGCTGCGGTATACAAGCTTGTGACTAATTGAGTGGCCTGGTGGAGTGGCCTTGATAATCTCGTGTGCAAGGGATACCCAGTCCTTAAGATACACAAATGCTCAGCTTTTCCTGGAAATTGCAGCTCTCCTCGGTGTGACCATCAAGGTGTGCGTGAAGCCAGTGAATTAGATCCAATTTCAGGGACAACGCAAGAAAGTGATATAGGGTCGATGAAGCCTCGGTGCGTGTCACCGTTCGCAATGAGTGTCGTGTTGGGAGCGTTGCCAGATCGGTAGCCGTACCAGTACAATGCACGGCATAACCCGACGGCTTTTGGGCGATCTTCAGAGCCAAGGACGACTTTTCGCCGCGTGATTGCACACCCTCGGCTGCAATGACAACATCGACTGTGTAGCGTTGCCCGTTTGATACCGCACCGGCCTGGTTGTCGTCTTAAGAATAGTCTCCGGCCCAAGATCTCTCCTCGATAGATGATTGGCGTGTGTTAAGCTTGCTCTTGCAGTGGTTTCGGTCCAAGCATTTTGTCTGACGAACGACGTGTTCCATGGCCTTGAGCACACCTGGCCACCGCTCGAACGCTTTTGATCCATTTGGGTCGAAACTGATGATTTCACCGACCTGCATGACCTCGTCGATATCCTCAGCCTTTTTGACGAGCGTGACTGAGTGGCCCTTTTAATGGCTGCGGCGATACTCGTAAGCATGCTTCAGCGACGATGACACGGATGCCAGAGGGTGGCGAACTTAGTATGCGAGATACCAGCTTGCAGCCTCGTAAACAGGCCACTGGCACAAATGTCTTGGAAGAGGAAGTAGGTGAAAGTGTGTTGCTGATTGGCAATTGGCTGGCTGGATGGTTCCTCTGTACGAGAGGTATGATCAGCTAGGTAGCTACTGGTAGCTGACGATAGAGTAGTATTTGGTTGTTTGCCCTTCATCCGATGCTCGCCACAAAAGATTTTATTTTGTGTTCACATTTGGGATAATATACCACGAACTGAAAAGGTGAGATCAGAGGTGGGCGAGAATGTGCACGCCATGGCCGCCAGTGGAACGAATATATGTTGGGACTTGCACACTATCGGGTGGATATTGAGCCCGCCTCAAGCGTAATATGGTGCTGGGCGACGTCGGGTGGGCACGAATGCACGGCATATACCCGCCAGACCGTGTTATAAGATCAAGAAAGCCGCCCTTTACCGGGCTGGATGTAATAGAGAAATCATCGCCGCTGGTGATGATACGTCTGCCGTAGCGTGTGTCGTAACGCCATGATGCTCGGTTGTGGGACAATCTGGCCTTCTTGTCGTCATAGGGTGCCAAGGATGCTTCGACGAGGCTGGTGATAATCCGGGACATATTGTTAGTTACGTGGACGGTTATTGTGGACATTTCGCTGATACTTTGAGAAATTGTTCATGGTATTCCTGAGATGCTGTTACCAGAGTCATGAAAAGCTGTGCCGGGCGCCTTCTTTCGAAAATAAGGCCCCGCATAGATTATGGGAGGCGGTCTGGATATATGCGAAGGGTGTGAATTATATGATTTTTGCAGAGGTTGTTTACATTGTTTTGGGCTTTGTTGGATACCGGTGGTGTTGGCTGGTAGCTTCTTTCTGGGAAAAGTAGCCCGCAAAACCCTAATAAATAAGCAGTTTGAGGCCACCTTTTGCTTCATTGCTATGAACGCCGTTGCGATGTACTAACTTTTGTTAACCACGGGTGGTTTTCTCTTTACCATCTTCCAACTCGCCTGAATCTTTCGTCCGCTCATTCACATCCACTTCCGTGTTACCTGCCAGGCGTCGCTGTCGTAATCTTCATAGCCATCACTTTCAAGGTCGTCCATGTCTGCATCCTTGTCGTCCACGTTGTCACTCTTGCCCAAGGTAGCCCTTTCCTTCTTCTTTCTATCCACGTTCTCCCTTTGCTGCCTCTTTCGAGATTCCTTTTCCCGTCTGCGTTGTTCCCAACGTTCTTTCAGCTCTCGAATCTCCTGCTTGGACTTGTGGACGTGCTCATGCCACATGACTTGGCCCTGGCACATTCCCTCTTCGACCTTAACAAGCCTGAGCTTCATGCGTGGGCCTAGCTCCAACAGCTTAACGGCCCTCTTTTCGACGCCTGCGCCAGGCTCATCTGCCTGGAGGCTATCGTCACCGTTGTCGTCATTATAGGCTGCCGGGGCTGCCCGGGCCTTCCGAGATTGCACTCTGCTCGCCGTCGTATCAATGACCTCGATCTCTGCGTCAGTCTCCGCCTCACTCCCGCTGGTCGCACCTTCAGTGACATAGCCTTCGCCGTCCTCGCCGCCAACCATGTAGTCCGCAATGTCCTGCAGTCTCCCGAGGTTTGGAAGACCGCCCTTCTTTGCCTTCTTTGAGTGAACAAGCTTTTCAGCCGCATTTAGTCTTTTAAGGGCCTTCGATATACCCGTGGTTTTCGTGGTGATGGCGTAGTGGCGGAAATTAAGAACGAATGAGTCTGCGTCGCCGTCGGGTTGCTCGCGGTTAAGCAAAAGAACTCTTCGCATTGACTTCAAAGGGGCAGCTTGTGGGTTTATGGGCGGGAACAAAGACTGGAAGACAGTCGTAATGAGAGATTCAAGGTGCTTGGGAACCTTGGCATTGCTGTCTGTCGCAAGGTTGAACCCATTCATGACCAGCTGAGAGTCGTCAGTATGCTACACCATCAATGAATAGTGCTGAAAAGAAAGTCAAGGATGCCCTTTTAGATATGAAAACGTACCAGTGGCGGTGTAATGTACTCCTTGCCACCGCCCTTAGGGTGTTTTTGTGCCCGTTGAACATCCTTACTCAGCGAGTAGCGCTCTACTCGAAAGTGCAGTGTAGGACCCCGAGGAGCAGCTGCGACACGCAGATTAACATTGCCTGACTCCGAACGTGAGAAAAGAAGAAGCTGCGTGACTCCAAGGGGACCACACATCGTGACGTAATCGCGCAGGCGGTTGGCTCTCCGTTCTCTCAAACGACTGGCAGTGCCAGGCTCCATGACCTTGCGAACATCCGAAGCAAGCTGGCTGACGCTTGAACCAACTTCTCCGGCTCCAATTCGGATAACCATGCTCTTTGGATTGCGTACTGAGCCATTTCCAGTATCCGCGCGAGGCGTCGACTTGTTAGGATTGGTAGGCGCAACATGTGTGCGTTTTTTAGTGCGCCGTCTTGCCATGATGAAGCAGGATGAATGGCCTTCGAAAACGATGTAGTATGACGATTAGAAGATAGGGACACCTTATAATTGGAGAACTTCTGGAGAAACAAAAAAGGTAATGATGTCTATGCAAGTCAAAATTGGTGCTGAAGGTGAAGAATTAGCAATTGTGAAAGAAAAGGAAAAGATAGTATGAGATCCGTTGAAACCGATAAACTTTTTTATTGTGGACCGATGCGATAAGTAGATAAGATCTTGGTAAAGTGTAATTGACCTCGATATCAATGCTAGCCTGCTGCCTGCTTGACCTAGCTACTTCTCACCCAATCATTACTCTGTACGGTATTGTTACTAAACTGGGCGCTCAAGGAAAACCCCAGGGCAGCGCTACTCACTGCGTGGAAGCAGAGATGGGAACTGGAACAGAAATCAGCTTACAGAAGGTCGAGGAGATTACCAGGACGGATCTGGCGGCGTCAGTCCCTCCGGGAGTCCGCTCTTTTGGCCTTTAGGACGGCTTACACAAAGCGAAATTTTCCCTTCTCGTCCGACTGCGGACAGAAAAGATTGGCCTGAAGCACTTCCTGCTCCAAGCTCGAGTCCCAGAGATCCTGGCTGATACCTGCGATTGCGGTCTAGCGAGAGAGACAGTCAGTCACCTGGCTGTCTTTTGCCATCTGCTTCAATCGCAACGAGCTCAACTTGTGTCGGTGACTTGAGGACCTGTCGACTTCCTGGGTGCGGTAGGCATTGCGAAGAAAATCAAGACGTTCGTCCGTTGGTTCATGCGAACTAGCCGCTTGGATATGTACAGGCTTGCGGTACAATTGAATGATATGTGGGAGATTGAGGGCGAGGATGGCGAGTTCGGAGGCTGAGGACCTAGGTCCTACCTTGCGGCAAATTGCGCTTGGTGGTGAGACAAGCTCGGTGAACGTTGACGTCACGAACGGTGAAATACGCTGGAGTGGAGGTTTTAGTCTAAAGCAGATGTCCCAAGGTTTCCTCTATACTTGGAACCTGCGATAGACTGGCATGCCCTATGGTGATAGCCACGTAATAGTGATAGAAATATCATACTGATAAAAGGATGTGAAAACCTTGAAAGTTTAGTATTGACATCGAGCCTTGTTCTGGCTGAGCTAAATGTCGACTTGTAAAGGAAGGTGTTGTCACTATTTAGACAGTGCGTTGAAGAACCCTCGTCCAGTCGAATTTTCTCCATCGTTTTTTAAAATCGTCCAGTCGTGGGTCATTTCGCGTCCAACGGCCATGACGTTTGATGAGGCTCGCGTCAACATCTAGCATCCCTCCTATTATCTCTCTGGCGAAAAGGTCCCCCTTGGGCCATCGATCACCATCTTCAATTACATGACCAAGACCCCCGTCCAGAGAAAACCAGGCATGGAAGTAAGGCATCTCTTTTGCAATGCTTCTTCGAAATGCCGATTTCCCCATCCCCTCGCGCGCGCTCTTCCCGGTGTCAATGATCTTTCTGTGCTGGCTCCATTCCTCATCAGCAGATAGCATGGCTTCTCTGAAGAAAGCTGGGGCAGTATCGCCAAGCTCATATGGGATAGGTACTGCGATGAGCGCCGCATGCATACGGCGGTGTGGAGCTGCGGCGTTTTCGTAGAAGATGACATCTCGTCCTGGTCGTGGTACAGACGGGTCAAAGACTTCATGAAGTTGCGAATTTCCTCCCACTCATCGTCGTTGCACTCTAGGAGGTTGATGTGATGCTCCGTTGGTACAATGACAGCACCTCCCTCTGCGCCGGTAAGTTCCGGATCGGTTGAAAGTGTGAGAAAAGAACGAGTAGCAAGTGAGACAATGGGCGCAAGAGGTAAATCGTCTGGTGGGTTGCGATCTTCGTGGTGGCAGAGAGGGCACGATTCCAGAGCTTTGTTCAATTTAGTGAACTCGTGCACGGCAACATTCTTCAGGTTCGATATCGACTTGTGCGTGTAACTCGCGAGTTTTTGGGCGTTCTCATCGAGGTATTCCAGATCGTTATCGTACTTGGCGTCTTTGGATATTCTCTCCGCAAGGCGTAGTGCTTCGCCACCAGAAACACCTCGATTTCTCCGTTCCTCACGCACCATATCTTCAATACTGATGTCGTCGTTGGCTTCGACTAAGCCGCGTTCTCGGCCACGCTTGGTATTGACTGACTTAATCTCGGCCCGTGTACCGGCCAACATACGACTGTGGGATGCATCGAGAACGACGGCACGCTCAATTGGCGCCCTGCTGTCAAGTCTTGAAGACGATGTAGCTGCAGCCTCGTCATATTCCTTTTGAAGCCTTGCCAAATCAGGGTCCTTTCGTAGTTTTGCTTTCATCAACGACGCACGCAGGCGGTTGAGGGTGGTCTGGTCTATTGGTGTAGATGGCAAAAGCCGTATGGGTGCCAATTTTTCGGATGCGTCCCTTTCAAGGTCGCTGTCACCGTCGCTGCCTGCGTTTGTACTGGTGTGTTCTGGATTTGTCGGCTCCTTCTTTATATGTGCATGTGCAGTTCGCTCCCGATGTAAGTCTCCTGTAGGTTTGTTCTTGAGAGCGTAGTCTTTACCGTAAGCCTTCTCCTCTCCAGCTCAAGCTTTTCTTCGCGCGCATCGTCGAACTCGCGGAGGCTCCCGAATCGCTCAACAGCGATTTCCTCTATCGACCGGCCGCTTCTTTCAGAAACCGTGTACACCCCCCTGAGTTTTGTCATCCTCCATTCGGAACCTTCATCCCGAAACTATAATTTGCTCCGATTTGGGTTGAGTCTCGAGGCTCGTGGATCGACTTTCCGCCGTTAATTTGCTGTAAGGCCGAGCTGTTCAGTTCACGCTCTAATATCACGTGCCGAGGAGTTGTGTCGGCGAGTGATGTTTGGGCTTCTTTCTGCTGTCGGTGGACATAATCAACGTCCATGCCCGAGGGAGTCGTCATCCACGCGTCTCTTGCCGGGCGTGGGATGTTCGCTTGTGATCCATCGCCCGGTAGATGTGCATCCTCCTTTCGTGGGCGTTTCTTCCGATGGCTGCTGTCCCTGTCGGATGTTTGGCCATCGTAGAGATCTCCACGCCTATGCCTGTCATGCCTGTCCTTTCCCGCTCCTTTGGAAGAAGCCTCGGTCGTACCCCGATCATTGCGACTCGTTGATGTCTCGCGATCGCGGTGACGGCGGTGGTGGTGATGACGGTGGCTGTGTTTTTTTTTATTGCGGTCTAGTTCGTCTCTGTCAGCCTTCTCAAGGGCAATCGACTTTTCGAACTCGGCGAGACCATCCATTGCGGGCTATTTGGTCAACGGACTATCGTTACAAACATCGAGTGTAGTTCGTCCACGACTTTTTAAAGATTAGTAGAGGACCGCACTTATGATTACATAACATAATAATCAGTTATGGCTCCCAATAGATGCACCGGACCGGAGCAGTTAAATTAAGCTATATCGAACAACGGTTTGTGATTGGCCAGAGACCTGATGCAGATAAAAGTGCCTTATCGGAACCTGATTTTTTTGGCCCTGAGCCTGTTCAAAATGCATCAATTAAACATCACCAACATGGCCTCCCCACCTCCCGACTGACCTCTTGCCCTGCCTCCCGAAGCTGTCTGCGAGTCACTAGAAGCCTCCTTCAGTCAATCAACCAGTGGGCGGCTCCTCGTGGCTGCATCTTTGTATGGAACGATCAATCTGGCTTGGCAAGAGCAAATGGAGGAGCCGGAGCCGGAGCCGGAGCCGGAGACTACGGCAAGGGTAATACGACGGTGGCATACAAGGGCAGCCTATCGGCCCGCACACCGCGCTTACGGAGTACTGCTCCTGGACGTACCGCACGGGCCGTTGCCGTAGAGGCTCGAGCGGAGGTGCATGTGGGACTGGCAAACGCACAACGAGTAGAGGCAAGGCTACAAAGCATGCGGGAGAGGCGTTAACTGCTGGAGTAGGGCGTTGCGTAGGCAAAAAATTCATTTAGAGATTTGCAGTAGAATTTTATTACTTTTGATGCTTCTGGCGATGTGTTGGCGATGTGCTGGCTATGAAAAAGAAAAAGCGGCCTAAAGCAATTATGTAGGGCATTTTTTATCTGTACCGGGTCTCCGTCCAATGAGAAGCTGTTGGTTGATTATATAATATTGCTTTTTACGAGTGTCGTGGAGTTACAGAGACTTGGTACGCCGTGGACGACCATTTTGCTGTTAATCTAAATCAATCCAACCTGACCAGCACATACAATCTCAACCAACCTTCATTGTAGTGGCGATAGATACATAGCGACTAGTACCTCTCATTCGTATTCTTTAGCAAGGCTCGTCGCACGTCATGGCTTTCAGATACTCGTCTGAACCTCCACAAAACGCCGAAACTTGCGCATTTTGCAACATTGCAGCATTCTACGCCCCGTTTGATCCACAACAGCCACCGCCTGCTACTGATGCGGCCCTCAGCCCGGCAAGGACATCTCCAAATGCAGATACCTATATTGTGCTGTCGACACCTCTCGTCATAGCTTTCTTGGATATCGCGCCTCTAGCGGAGGGCCATCTCCTGCTTTGCCCTCGCCAGCACCGCGAGAAGCTGACTTTGCTTGAAGATTCGGAAGCTAAAGAGCTTGGAAAATGGTTACGCATCATGTCGAAAGCACTCATGCGTGCGGTTGGCATTGATGATTGGAATGTGGTTCAAAACAACGGCGCCGCAGCGGCTCAGGTTGTCCCCCATGCGCATTTTCACATCATCCCACGACCGGATATTCGGCGTCAAGGACGCTGGAGCGAGAGATTTACCATGTTCGGCCGTGGTCAGAGAACAGACCTCGACGAACAAGAGGGCGTTCAGATAGCAGAGAAGGTTCGGTCCAGCCTTGCACGTGTCTTGCACGAGGAAAAAGCGAGTGATAGGATGTCGCAGCTTTAGGTTGGGATCAGTCGCGAGGACAACAAGCTCGAACTAGAAGTAATGACTGCAACAGCGGCCTCTCGGTCTTTGCGGGTTTCTTGTTTGCACCGCATTACTGCAATGCCATGTTGAATATGTTTGTTTGATTAGGCTCTGCGATCCCTCGCTGGCCTTGACTCTTGCAAGACAATGAGGGACTCGTGGACGCGGCTTGGTGTGGCTGACATCGAGGCCTGAATTGGAGCCTATCAAGCCTTATGTTGCCGATGCTAAAATCAAAGCGGAACTTTTTCCGTGGTGGGCAGTGTTTCATCCAACGACATCTGTCACTGAACGTTCAGCTTTCAGCCACCTCGCCAGCATTGTTGGAACTGACAAATCACAGTCAATAGTCAAAATGCAGGCTTATGGGATCCAATATGTGTTCTCCAGTATCACTTTTTCATTGGCCTTAGGTAAACCGGCATGCATTCAATCGTCTGGTGTATGGTCTTAACTCTTACCTGTTGCGTCGGACTTTGGATGTACGGATGGCAGCACGAAATTTCTCCTTGTTGGTGGAGTTGCTTGCCTTATCAAAATAACAACAGCTTCGTGTACTTCGAATGGGCTGGTTGAATCAGACATTAAACGACGGGACAATCCGGAAATCACACACCGCAGAGCCTTGGGTCTTGGACAGTTTGCTTGGGTTCATACACAATGGCCAGCAGACACTGCCGAAACCCCAAGTGCAATCCGTCACGTCGTACACCTTGAGCAGATTGACTATACTAGCATTGCCATGACTAAAGCGTTAAAACGGGCCCCTACCGCAACGTAATTGTATTATGAAACTGCAGAAGCAAAACAGCGCCATTTACCGGCGGCTTTGATCTCGTTGTGATTCGTAGACCCGGGCAGCCATTTCTAGTTCCTCAAGGCTGTCACGACCGCCGTACGCATCAAGCAGCGCCATGCGGTCTTTCGATAAGTTTGAGTCGTCGTTGGTGTGAACGGGATCATCGCGCTTGGAGGCCTGGTTAGTCACAATGGCATATCCAATGCATGCCGCGGCAGCACAGGCAGGGAGCCTTGAGTGAAGGAAGAGGGAAAGTTAGCAAAGAGCCACGAGAGAGTATAGACCACGGACCAGCTGTATGCTATAGTGAATGACAGACCTTCGCGCTACTGGGCCTCGCAGAAATGGCTTTGGTGCATGCATGTACGGAGAAACCTGGGGTGTACCTGAGCGGACGTAGCTAGGCGACTGGGAGAGGAAGCAGCATACGGCATCGCAAGCAGAGTGGTGAAGAGGATGGAGGAGTAGCTGTGGCGGGCTGGCTCTTGATTGGAAGGTTGTAGTTCATGGGCCGTGAATAGTGAGGGGTAGGATTGCGTATACTCCGTGGAGTATCACAAGATGTTCTTGTGTGGTGCGATGAACAGGTTCGTAGGGCCACGATCTTTAACAAACTGGCGGGAGTCCTGCAAACTGCGGTTTGGTGAGATAGTGAACATCAGTGAACAGCGAGATGGAAATGTACGAAGTAATATGGAAGAGCAGTAGAATGGCAGTAGACAGGGGAAGGGGCTGCCTGTAGGGGACGGGCTAGGACAATCATGTAAGATACGTTTGCATGAAATTCGCGAGACAGCCGACCACAGCTGCCGGGCCACTTTGGATGGTCGGTGCGACCCGAGGCACCATTTTGTACAGTCGGGTATGGAACGACGAATTATCCAAGCAAGCATACAGCACTGTAATGATAACGCATGTGGCCAATGCCGTGCGTACTTGGGGTTGCCCAGTGGGTTGATGGGGTGGTCTGAAGGAATACTCAGGGCACTGTGGTAAGATTCTCGGACGACACGGGGAGGCGCGGTTAAAAGGATACAGCTGTCCTCGTGCTGGGTTGCCGCGAAGGGCCGTGCAAATGCCAAAGTAACGGCATATAATCTACTGAGTACTCGTACGAAGTACACAAACTGCGGAACATGTGAGGGTGGCCAGTCGACGGAACGGATGCATATGCCGGGTGGTGTAGCCTTTCTTGGCCTGGGGAGGTGGCCATGTGAGATGGGGTACAGAGCTAAAGCGGGGTATGGGGTGGGCTGTTCACTGGCTGGTCAGATTGGTCAACCTTGGCAGTAAAACCTGTCCTCGGGTGATTCCGTTTTGCGCTGGTTGAGCACGGCAATTATGGCCACCTGCGACATGTGATTGGCCCAGCCGGTTAGAAAATTGCAACAATGCCGCCGTGGAACATCTACGCTGTTGATCACTTGTTGATGCAACCGCCGATGGGGGATTGCCCTGCAACCCGCCCCGAGCGGAATACGAAGTACGGGTACGAACATGTGCAGCCATCCGGGTCGGCACAGCACCCACGTCCGGCGCCCGGCACCCGGCACCCGGCACCCGGCACCCAATCCCGCAAGGTCGCATAGACGACAAACAGTAACTGTTTTGCCCAGCCACAACCGCCACGGAGGGAGTACGCCGCAATCAGTATTACCAGCGATAATTCACATTCTTGCCCAAGGCGACATCACCACTTTTGGTCATTTCGAGCGCAAATTCACACTACTGCCCTGGGTAGCGCGGCAGGCTAAGGGCCGCGTTATTTTTCCTGGAGGCAGGGGTGGCCGCGCCGCCTTGTACGATCCCGCATTACTTCGTACATGTTCTACCCACGAAATATTTTTCATCTGCTGGTACTATCTCGTGTCGTGTTTCTGGGCCGGCCGCAACAGTGTGAGCTTCAGTCTTTGTCACCTCCGTCGGATGAGAGGCCACTAGCATCTTTTTGTTGCCTATCTGCTGCTTGTATGCACCCCCCTAGCACGAACTGGACACGCAGTCCGTGTTCTGGCCTTTGCTGCTCGACCTATTTCGCCCGCCGCCGTCTTTCTTTCGGGCTAGTCCTGTGGTCACCACGCGACGCGGCCGCAGATTGCCAGCCACTACGAGTACTTTGAATCACAAGATATTATAAGATGGTACGAAGTCAAGATGGCAGCTGCCGCTGGCAGCGTAGTCAGCTTTCGCTCTAATTGACTTGTCCCATTATGTCCCCATTCCGTTGCCTCGCGTCCTCTTCAATTGGCAGTTATGCACTTCCGCCGGTGACGATGACGAGTTTTATACGGACTTCTTAGTACACACCTTTTTTTTTGACTGATCCTACCTTGTATATCTCGCAGTGATGTTATGTCTTGTTTCGGTCTCTTCATAATATCGTCTTGTTGGTTGTACCTCCTCTGTGCAAAATGGCCGTTGACAGCAAGGTTTCTCTGTTGTCTTTATGCCCTCCCCGCCACGAAGTGCAGCATTCCAGAGCACCATACTTGCCTGCCTCGCCCACCGCCCCTGTCCCCAACAAAGCTCCATTCCTCTTCTAACTCGATCTGGTGGCCAGGTGGGCTGTCCGGCGGTGTTCAACGTAGCGCACGCATTCTTCGCTCCCGATCACCTCTCCAGCCTCGCCCAAGTGTGCCATCCCTCAATCGTTCAACTCTGCGCCGCCTATGACTGGAACGTGAAGGAGGCTAAGTGCCAGGCAGCCCAGAGGTGGGCCTGTCAGCCCTGCCAAAATCTCTTACACGGGTGACCGTCATTCCCACGTTTTGCCATGTTCTAGATCGCCCAAGACAAGCTCGACGTGGCTCTGGGCCAACCACAGGGATGTCTAAATCCAGACACCTCGATGATTGTTTGCGCCTCAGCATATCTTGACGATGCTGGGCTCAGAGGAATCCTCAACACCAGCCTCGTGTCTTTTTTTCCTTCTTACATATAACAGCAGTAGTTCGCGTAGAGAAGGTGGGATACATTAAACATTTTGTCTGTTCTCTGTTCCTTCTCTTCCTCCCCTTCCCTCTTCTGCATTCTAAATACTAGTCGGAAGCATCTTCTTGCTCATATTACAATACTTATTTTATTTTAATAACGGCAGTCTCGCCCCTTTAGCAATCTTTGCCCGACTTACATTTCCTCGCCTTTAGCTGCATAACCTAGCTCAGCCCAGCTCACCGTCAACGACCCGTCGACTTCGTCTAGTCGCGCCTGCGGTTTCCCTGCAGTAGCCCCGAATCTGTCAGGAAGCTTCTATTTGTTTTGCTATATTTGATTTTTGTGGCTGCTATTTTTAGCCGTCGAGCTGTTTCCTGTTCCTCGGCCGAAGAGCTGTCGCTTGGTGTCTCCTTGCAGATTCGACTTACACTCGATTTGCACCACAGCTCTGATCTGGCCCCTGCATCTTCACCTTCGCTGCGTCAAGCTTGCCATCTAAAGCACAGGTGTCGGTTTGGCACCCCTTTTATCCATTCACAACATCACAGGAGGGCTGTTGGCCAACCTCCCTACCACACCAGTCCGGTTTTGTTCTCATCGCGAGCTACATATAAAATCTACGCCCGCCCGCCTCGGGCTTCTTTCCCTATCCCTCTCACCCATCGAGGCACATTCATTTTTACCCCCCCCCCCCCCCCAAAACATCTAACACTGGGCATACTGCCAAACTTGTCACTCTTTTGTTATCTACACCTTCACCAAAATTTCACACGTTCTCCTACATATTTTACATTCGTTTCACACAAGCGGCTCTCGAGGCGAAGCCCCTTCCCTCCATCCCATATTTCCCCAAGCTGCCACCCTGCTGATCGTCGAAGGCTGCTTTGCTTCTTTTCAACTCTGTTAATTACCCTCACTGCCATTTTACCATGTCATCACATCACAAAGCCCTGGCTGCCATAGTGGCACTCTCTTATTTGGTCACAAGAGTCGCAGGTGGCTTCAGTGCTTCCAGTGCCAGCAATATTGCCATATACTGGGGACAAAACTCGCATGGGGCTGCGACGGGCACCTCAAACTCTCAGCAGCGCCTCTCATACTACTGCTCCAGTACGCTAGGCCACACACTCAACACACCCCATACTCTATAACCACTCAACTGACATATTCTGTACAGATGCCGAGGTCGATGTACGTAGTTGAGGCCACAAAACACCTGCCCGCCCGTACACAATCTATCCTTTTTTGAAAGGCAGCTCAGCTAACCAGTAGACAGATCATTCCGCTCGCGTTTTTGAACGTAATTAGTGATCCGTTGGTCAACTTTGCCAATGCTGGCGACAACTGCACTGTATTTTCCGGATCCACATTACTGGACTGTTCTCAGCTTGAGTGAGTTTTCCTAGTCACATAATAAGTGGCAGGTCCGGCCCACTGACTTGTCAAAGGGAGGATATCCAACTGTGCCAGTCAACATACGGCAAAACAATCATGCTCTCAGTGGGTGGTGCAACCTATACAGAGGGCGGTTTTAGCTCATCAACCGCCGCCAGCTCAGCCGCCGACAATATCTGGGCAATGTTCGGGCCGGTCCAGTCTAACGGCAGAGTCAATCGGCCGTTTGGAAAGGCTGTTATTGACGGCTTTGATTTCGACTTCGAGTCTAGCACCTCCAACATGGCCCCCTTTGCCTCGGCGCTACGTTCTAAGATGAACGCCGCGACAGCCGCAGGCGACAAGGCGTACTATTTGTCCGCCGCACCGCAGTGCCCGTACCCTGACATTGCCGACAATGACATGCTTGCCGGCGCTGTGTACTTCGACTTTATTATGGTCCAATTTTACAACAATTATTGTGGCCTTCCATCGTTTGTATCTGGAGCTTCGACACAGAACAACTTCAACTTTGACACTTGGGACACGTGGGCCAAGACCTCCAGCAAGAACCCGGATGTTCGTGTCCTTCTCGGCATACCCGGAAGCACGACGGCTGCCGGAACGGGCTATACGACAGGGACCGCTTTGGCTTCTGTCATCTCCTATTGTAAGCAGTTCCCGAGTTTTGGAGGCGTCATGATGTGGGACATGTCCCAGGTCTATGCCAACACAGGCTTCCTCGATCAGGTTGTTCTGGATCTCGGTTCCAAATCGACCACGCCCGCCTTAAAGGCAAAGACTACCACTTCCACTCTGAGAACGCCGACGACATCTACGGCTCCTGGACAGGCTCCCGGAAACGCACTGTCAACAACGTTCTCAACTATTACGAGAAGTGCTGCGACTAAAAACACGTCGGGCGGCAACAGCTCGGGCTCCTGTAGTGCGGTCTCTCAAGCGACAGTAACCGTGACGTCCTTTGTCACTGTCTCGAGCCCGACCAGCAGACAGTCAAGCCCGGCACCAGCCCCAGTGCAGCATTGACGACGGCTTCCTCTTCCGCGCCGACGAAGGCTTCCTCTTCCACGCCGACGAAGGCTTCTTCTTCCACGCCGACGAAGGCTGCCACGTCGGTCCAGCAGTGGGGACAGTGCGGCGGGATTGGCTATACTGGTTCGACGCAGTGCCAGGCACCCTTCACTTGCGTGCATAACAGTGTCTGGTGGGCACAGTGCCAGTAGACTTTGCACACGGTGGGTGTGCCGAGTACTATTTGACATGAGTCCTAATTTTGGCTCTTTTCATCCTTATTTTTTGGTTCGCTTTTTATTGTTTTGTTCGCTTTTACTCGGTCGCTATGTTACAGGTCAGCTGGTATGGCCGCATGGTCCAATAGACTTCTTCTCGTGGGTGTCCATAGCATCTTTAGATTATTGTTTTGGAAAACTGTAGTTCTTTCAACAATTTCAACTCCTTCAGTCAATTTTCCCACCAAAAATATTATTCTAGCTGCTTAAACGTGCAAGTGCCCGGCGCAATACAAATATAAAATATAAAATCACGAGAAAACATATCCACCTCAGAGTGACTCATCGTTGCACGACGAGATGAACACATAGCCACTGAGATCCGGGCGCATTTACAATCAACCAAACCCTTACATTTTTGTCTACTCCTTTCACCAAATATGGCACCGGGCGTTCCAATTGATTGCTGTGAGACCGGATGGAGGGCTGACCTGCTCGTATTCTGCGCTGCACCCATCATCTAGTGGCTCTTAAGGCAAGATCACCAAGTATGAGCGGGACTATGCCTCTATCTTGGCCCGAAGAGATGCTATCACTGCTTCCCGGAGGCGCAAATATTTTTAAGCGGTCGCTTGATAGAACAAATCCCGCACAGGCAACTCGCACAACGCCTACCGCCGGATGTGCCATATCAAGGCCTAGATACGCTTTCACGTAGTGTGACAGTGCATGCGTAAAAGGCGTCCTTTCTTATCCGGCCCGGTTGATGGCTGAAGTTGGCGGCCTGCCTCGAGAATGCCTTGCAGGTCGTCATGAGGTACAAATATGTCGATTTTCTTTAGGCCAAGGCCAGCGCTATCAGACAGCGGAAGGTCGGAAGTGCCATCGGCCTCTTCGGATCGGGTGACATAAAGGAATCCAGGCCCACTGCGTCATTGTTACTTGTAGTGTCGGACATCTCACCTGCCTTTGGAGGTCGAACGCCAGGGTCAAAACAGTGTCCTTAATCAAGGGCCCGCTGGCCGGCAGCGTGGCTGCACGAACCCAAGCTTCCCAGCCACGGATTATATCCATGTCATTGAGAAGAAGGGCGGATATTTGACAATCAAACGAGCTCGACAGGAAACTGGCAATGACTTCTTTTAGCGCAGTCGGCATCCTCATTAAAAGCAGTGGAAGGCGCAGAAACGTATCATGGAGCCCTGTGCCTGCCCACCCGCCGCCTCAGACACCTCAGGAGCAGGCAAAAGTATGGCTAGACAAAAGGCATTCTCATACCGCAGAGTCACCTGCAAGGCTGGAGCTGATGTCACGATTGCCTCGTATACAGAGACCCACTCGATCGTGACCGCTTCCAGAGCGCCGGCATTGCCTAAAGTGCGGCCGCCGTCTTCTTCGAGTCCGACCTCAATGCCGCGCAAGACGTCGCCATTGAGGATACCCTAAGATGCGCCTCGAGACCCCGCAGGCGGAGATCAGAAAGGGTTTCTGCCCAAGAAACAAAGGCGACGCCCGGTAGAGCGAGAATGTCGTGTTGAAAAGATCGCCTGTTGGCAACAATGTGGTTTCGTGAGTGCTTAGCTGCCTGCTTGTTTCCGCACTGGATTGTGACCGGCTCATTGATGGCTGCCTCCCGCTGCTCGTAACGAGCCATTTTGTTTGTATATGTTTGCGCGGAAGGCCGCTCTGTTGTCGTGTCCTTATTATTCTCGAAAGATATATGAATGTCCCCGCTGAACGTCGCATGTGCAGTGCAACTCGTAGGCGTTTTCAGTCCATAATCGCGACGCGTTCGATCTGGCCAGGACCGGGTACACAGTGCAAATAAATATATGTAAATATACACTGTATAAAAAAACGCAACAACGACATGTTGTAATCGAAGCCAGAGGAAGACGGAACGAGCCATAAATGTATCTTACAGAAAGAAGGTTTGATCTTCAACGGTAGCTATGTCCGATGCTTTGCATACGATTCGTATTGGTATACTATTGCGATTCCAAGAAAGCAAATGGCCAGCGCCTGCCAAGGGAATATATTGTAGTCCCAAACCCAAAAGTCTTTATTATACGACATGACTAAACATCCGGAGTCTAAACTCCAATGCAAAATCCAAACGACCGTCAAACACGTCGATCTTACTCAGATCTGAATCCCCGCGCATAGAGAGCAAAATATCCAATGGAGGCACGTTGCCTGACGCATAGTAGCGAAGTAGATTGTTGACATCTTCGTCGCTAAGGCTGCAGAGATCATCGAAGGAGTAGGCGTCGCTGACTTTTATCATCCTGGCCACGTTAGCACTGGAGTTCCACTTCTAAACAAACAGGTAAGAACATACCAAGCCATTCGCTTTGGCCCTTCTTCGGGACCGGGCACCATCCGCCGCAGCTTCACACGCAGCTCGCCAACAGAGTCGATAGCTTTAGCGGCCTGCTTGGGAAGAAGTTTGGCAATGTATTCGCGGATCGCATGAGCAAGCCGTGGGCCCTTGCCGTTGGTGCTAACCATGATCTGCAGAGGTCCGTCACGGTGCACGCTGCCAAAGTAGAAATCGCATTCTGGCGGAACGTCGGCGACATTGACAGCAATTCGCTTCTCCTTGCATAGCTTCCATATACGGGTCGATGCCTCCGGATCGTCCACGGCTGTGAGAACCATGTCGGCGCCATCAAGATCGGATGGTTCGAAAAAGCGATCAATGTGCTGTACTTGTTTTTGGCTGACTCGGAAGGCCACCTCGGGATTTAAGCCTGACATTGGGCGACGACGGTCACTGCCGCATCGGCATTGAGGCAAAGGAGGACCCGTCCCGCTGCAACCTAGAGGACATCGGTTAGTAAAAAAGATGCAGTCTAAAATGAATTTGGGGGTGGGGGTAGGAGGTATGACCTGCCTCGCCGCCGCCGACCACGACAACTTTTTTGCCCCTGATCTGCCACGCAATTAACAAGCTTCCTCCGCCCTGAACTTCTGGAAAGACAGGCGCCATTGTGTTGGGGACAATTGAACAAGGGCGAATTGTCGAACGGCAAAGTCAATTGAAAGAGTTCATACTCATCGTTACTGGCGTTGTCTGAACTATCTAGATGTCGGAAGAACCGATAAACGATAAGAAGTCCACAGTGTAGTCAGTTTTACCGACTAGTATTATATAATCAACGTACGTGCTGCACTGTGTGTCGTATCGCGTTGCACACTGTTATGTCGTAATAAGGGTAGTATTCCATATCGTGGCGCCGGCCGGCGTCCCCGACCTGATTCTCATAAAGCCAACTACAATACGAAACGGCGGATACCCCGGCGATTGCAGCAAGGACAGCTGAAGGGCTCTAACAGCCCGTACTGGTTTACGAAGTCTGTTTCTGTACCGCCCCCGGCTTTCTTAACGTGCCCTCGTCCGACTTCTGCTTCGCCCGGTACAAGCTGTCGATTACGGTCCAGACCGAGCCCTCGAGCAGTCGAATCGAGCAATTGAATCGATACGACCGAGTGGTCGCTAACGGCCAGCAAGTGAGCTGTGTCTAAGCCTACCTCATGGCCTCGCGGAAACTAGGCGGGGGAAGGATCTTAGGCAGTGGCAAGGCCTCGCGCCGCCGCCCGATGCCGGCGACACTGCACGGCGTGTGCGCTCATCCAGCCCCTTTGCACCGTCCGATGCTAGCAGTCAGTCGCGAAGCTCCCAAATCGCTGCCGGTCTATCGCCTCCTTCCACGCCCAGCACGTTACCTGGCGCCGACCAGGACCTGACTGCAAACATCAGTCTGGCTGCGCCCTCCTTGCGGGACGGAGGCCAACTAGTCTGCCCGATATGCCAGGAGGAGATGGTGAGTGCTCGGTTCCCAGATCTTCTTTGTGGCTATCAGTTATCGATTCGTGTTCAATGCTACGGAATTACTGATCGCTTCGCCAGGTTACGTTGCTCCAACTGAATAGGTATACTTCACCTTTATAGGACCCTACCTTCTTCTTCAAATACTATACAGATTTCTTACTGCGTATTAGACACATTGATGATGCGCACCAAGAACTGCCAGAGATACAACAGGACGAAGTTAAAACCTGGTTCGACAAGCAGGTGATCAAGGCCAAGAAATTTCAACCTTTGTCCATTCTCAACCAAAAGCTTCGCGGCATCGAGGCCTTCGAATCAAATGATCAAATCTCAAGCCGTACTTCATATACTGTATCTGCCCATGGAGGGCCATCCAGGACCGCCCCGACCCGGCACTTGATCCAGATGAAATGATCACACGGAAACACTGGCAGAGGTCAACGGGTCACGATATGTGCACTGACCCCACGTGCCCAAAAAGCTTGGGGCCTTTGAATGGAAGCATTAACTGTCGGAGCTGCGGCAAACTGTTTTGCGAAGTACACACGATGTACCAAACAAAACTTTCCCGTTCAGCGAACTATGACCCTGTACGAGGCTACTGGGCACGTGTTTGCGAAACTTGTTATAAATCACGCCCTGGTTACAACGACCACTGCGGTGCGGAGGCTGATCTAACTAGTGGCTTTGCTGACGTCCGGAAGAAACGTATCGAGCGGCAAAATTTGGAGATCGCCAGGCTTGAAAAACGCCTTACGAAGTTAACACAGCTCTTAGCCGATCCACCACCAGAGCTAATCCGGCAGCTGGTGTGAGTGGTGGAACGGTGGCGCTGCGAGCCTATTGTCCCCTGTATCAGTACTCTCGGGCCACAAGAACCTTCGGAAAACAATTGAGCAGTCAGTAGTTTCCTGGGAGGACGACTCGACAGTAGCGCGGTGCCCGTTCTGTCAACAAGAGTTCGGATCATGGACCTTTCGTCGTCACCATTGCCGTATATGTGGGAGGGTTGTGTGCGCAGATTCACAGACTGGGTGCTCTGGAGAAGTCGGACTAAGTGTGGCTTCCCGGAAGGTACATTTTTCTAAAACGCACTCCGCCGAAAAGGCACGCACGCAGATGGAGGGGAATATCAACGTTGATATCCGAATGTGCCGCGATTGCAAGTCGACAATCTTTTCAAAGCGTGATTTCGACGCCGCTACGGAGCACAAACCTGCAGACCAGCGAGCCTACGAAACGCTGCGACAGTTCGAATGGGGGATCCGACAGCTGATGCCCCTATTTCAACGCTCTATTCAATCGCTTCAGCCTGATGCGGAGGGGTCGAATAGACAAGAGCCACTCACGCCCAAATCCAAGAGGCTGCAAAGATACGGAAACGCCTAATTGACAGTTTCACAAAGTTCAATCTAGCGGCCGTCCGCCTGCGGGACCTTGAAACAGAAAGTCCCACACAGCGGAGATTGCAGAAGTCGGTGTTTACTGCGGCATCGACATTTCTTCATCTCAACATGGTACCGCTGAAGCATGTTCCAAGAATGTTACGTTCCCAGCAACCTCCAGGCAGCCCTTATACACACCGCAGGCTTCTTGCAAACCTCAACGGGGGCAGCACTCAAATGTCGCCCCTACGAAATGGCGAGAATATTGGTGACGGGACAGACTCTGGAAGTGTTGCAGGTAGTGAAGTGAGCACGGCCGTCTTCGTTTTGGAGACAGAAGAAAAGGAAGTGAGGGAAAAGATGGCTATACTGGAGGAGCAGCGATTCCTCGTTCAACAAATGGTAGACAGTGCCCGCGGCTCCCGCGATTCGAAGAGGTCGGTGCATTATCGCGTAATCTCGAGGAGCTGGATACTGAGATCGCCCAGCTAAAGCTGCAGGTCAGTGGCGTACAAGACCGCTGGGAGGATCTCTACGGGGCCAGGGATAACTGATTTTTGTTACTTATGATGAAAGGCAGCGGGTATTATAAAAAGGAGCATGGCGTTTCGGTCCATATAATATTATCATTGTTCTTATTATCATCAGCCATTCTCAGCCACTCCTGACTATTGGCGACTAGCTAGACAGAACCCTCTGGGGTGGAAACTGTCACAGTTCCATGTAGTGTTTGTGTCGTGTGTTGCGTGCGAGAATCAGTAAGATATATAACAAGCCGTTGCTAATAGTCCCCAAACTATCCTTCCGAGTCCTCGTCATTAGTATCATGTCCTTCCTTATAGTTCGTAACTGTTACTTTGTACGCCGGACACTTCGAAGGGTCCATGCTAAACCGTCTTGCACCATATTCACGAAGGCGGCCGCCAACCAACTCAAATCGCTACACAGGGTCGGCGACCCACGCTTGACTGTCAACAGCGGGAGGTACGGATTTTTGTCCAGAAAAACCAGCAACTTGTGAGCCCTGGCAGGCATTAATGCTACAATGTACTGCTGATTATGGTACGCTTGCGCTGAGAGAGCTACTGAGCTGAGCAAATCTCAATGCCATGCACCATGCTCCGAGATCTAAAAGGTTCGCGTATCATACCTAGTAGTCAAACTCACTACCAATTAAACAACTTCGTATAGCTGAAAAGGCCTAACAGGTCCCCTGCCTGGTATGTTATAATCGATTCTTGACAAAATAAGGCTATTTACACTTCAGTTTCTTAGTCTCTGTTCCCGAGATAGCAAGTTTGGTTTCCTTGGAGATATGCAAGAAACTGCGACCAATTCTTTTGACAGGGTTATCGTCAATAAAGACATGCATGTCATTCAGACCGTTGTCCCTGCTTCGCATACCCGAATGACCAGGTTCTACAAGTCTGACTGACTTGCCGGGGATGAAGTAAGCCGGGAAGTGTGCAGAGCAAGTCAGATATAGCACTGCAATCTTGAGTGACCTGTGAAGTCAAGATGAACGGATACTATATATATATTTCAAAGGAAACGGCAGGCAAATGTGCAAAAGTAAAGCACATGGGGTGATAAATAGACTGGCGGATAAAGGAAAGAAAAGTAGTTACGTTTAAACAGTTGCTCAGTGCACAACCCCCTCGACACCGCCAAGAAAGCGACGTACACGTCCAATCTCCAAGTCACCCTTTTCACTTTCCACAGCACGCATCAGACCGTCAAGATGGTTATCCACATCGGTGTCTGAACACTTCGTGGCGAGTGCCACAAGGTGCCTGAACTTGAGTTCAATATCCCTACTGCGACTTTTGAGGGCTTGCTCTGCCTGTCGAGTCTCGGCTGTTCGCAGGCGCAGGCATTGATCCGTGCCCGCAGGATACTGCTGGGAGGTAGACCCGGCGAGTCACCAGAGGCTGTTTCGTTCATACCATCAATTCTCGACGGCGAGCAGGTATGGCCGTCAAGCTTTCCACCTCGGTCTCCAGCTTGTCGAAGTGTTCGGATCAATATGAGCACGTCTCGAGCCTGTTCTAACTCCATCACACGGAACTGCTCCTCGTCGCGAGCACGTGACAAATTCCAGTACTTTCTGGCGCGACTGCTGCTGAATCTTTGCCTTTTTCCTACAAGTTGTATCGAGTGCTCGTCGAGCCTCGCCCAACTGCGAAGCCGTAGTGCGAATGCGAGGCGTGTAGAGAGTCCACCGCGTGCTGCTTCGCCTTCATCTCAATTCTGGAACACCGATGCGGTCTCCGACAAGAGGTGCGTGATGGCTTGTAATGTGTTAGCTCCTTGCCGCCCGCTATAAAAGTAAACCAGGGGGGGATTGTCAAATCTTACATGAAACAAATCTCATCACTGCTCTCGCGACTTTTCTGACTGCTACCGGTGGTCCCATTTGGTTCACCGTCGCGTGCCTCACCTGCTAGTACCTTCACCGGCTACACTACCGCCAACACCAAAGTCTAGCGGTCGCAGGCCCTGCCGGTTCGGCAGGTTGGGATCTGCACACACCGTCTAGCAATGCGAGATGATACTGCGATTGCCAATTTTGGCAGCAATATTCAGAGCCGTATCTCCGGCTTTGTCTTGCGCGTTGACAATTTCGCTCATGAACCGAGCAAGACCGAGCTTCGCAGGGGTGAAGAGGAGAGGTTTGATGCATGCTCGACTGAAGCACCTGGCTGCTCGGGGCACTCCCTTGGCGTACAACCCATTCAAGGAGACATTGGAGATAATACCGGCTTGCAGCACTTCTCCCCTTGACAGAGCTCGTAATTGTCAATGTGGTGTGCAGCACAGTCCGGTCCTTTTGCATCACGCACCTCAATGGTACTGCCAAGTACATCCAGCAAGTCTGGTCATTGTATTGTGCTCATGGGAGTTCGTTACCAGGCACGCACGCATCAGAGCCGTCTCGCCGACAGCGTTGACACGGAATGGGTTTCTGCACCACTAGCAATCAAAGCACGGAGAAGAGGCATCCGAGAGAGTGTTGCCGCCCAGTGCAGAGCGTGGGCTCTGCTGCATCAATAGGCCATATCGAGCTCAGGCGGCGTCATACGCCGTAGAAGCTTCGTACCTAGTTTGATCCGTGCCATTCGCGTTCCATAAACAAGGACATGAGCGTGTTGCGTTTGTTCTCGGCATCGGGAGAGACTTCGAATGGCAAAGGGGGGAGAGGGTTGAGACCGTCCGCGGATGGGTGGAGGTCGATGCCAGCCTGGCTATAAATGAACGGACTCATTCGGTTCTGTAGGGGAGCCTGGAAATGCGGGCCGCATTGGCATAATGCATCGGTTAGGGCCAGAGAACGCAAAACTATCGGCAAAAGGCGTGGCCGTCATCCTTGGCAACGCTTCCGGGGAGGCTCAGGGCCCTCACCGACATTAGTCTGCTGGGTGCTCTGCGGTTGAGACAGTAGGTTGTTGCATCGTCCGATTGTAGTCAGATGCATAGCTTTGCTGTCAGAGTTCGAAAGCTCGTCGCCTTGCATCGACGGTTGGCGCTTGAAGCTTGGAGCACGTCCGAGACTGTTCCGGTCCGCTTGCCGCCTCGCAGGGCGGTTTCTTGGGCCGGGCGAGTCAAAGCGGCCTTGCTGATAATTGCCAACCATGTTGGACGCCGTGCTTGAGATGCCTTTGAAAAGTGCCAGACGCGCCATTGGATCGGCTCTCGTTACTCGCATTTAGAGCTCTTCCGCTGAGCAGCATGGCTTGTTCTTTAGTTGGCGTGTTTAAGTTGCCCTGGGCCCGCGATACCACCATCCTGGCCCATATCATAGGTGAGGAGGGGCGAAGTATCTCCTCGACGCTCCGTATTGCCGACAGACCTCGACTCCACGCTCAAAGCGAAATCCAGGTACCTTGATACTTGCCATATACCACCTTGAATCTTTCTCATGTTTCCCCTGTCTGAATCTCCTTCTCAAGTATTTTGGTTTCGCCGTTTGCCTTTGTAACAACACCGGCAACTTTCAGAATCTGGGTGGCATTCAGCCAAGAGTCGTGACGGCGGGCGCATAACGGCGATGCCGTTCACCTCCATTTCGTAAAACATTTGTGTTCGAATAAACGCCCTGAGCGAGTAATATTAGCTATTGCCTGACAAAACGTACTGCAGCAGAAGCAAGGCGGGTCTGTACGAAATTACGTGGAAAACACAGGCCTGCAGCATACTGAATATATTTTCATTGGATCGTCGTCCTCTGGTTTCGGCTGGGAAGACTCGGCATAAGGACGATAGCAGATGCCGATAAGGCCCAGGCTGTTGCGGAGGATGGCATTCATAGAAAATAGACTGCTGAGAAGATTGCGACTGTTGCGATGCAGGAGGCATTTGCGCGATGCACTGACCGTGCTGTTTGAATGGTCGAAAAGGGGCCCAACCGGCAGATGCGGCGCGTGCGATGGTGAGATGGCGGAATCGGGGCCGTCAGCTGCGCGGAGGGAGGTGCTGGCGAAGGGGTCTGGATAGGTGCTTGTTGGTTTTGGGACTGGACTTGCGCGTGCGAAAGACCACGCGGAGGCCGTGAAGGATGCGCGGTGGGAGTGGAGTGAAGTGGTCACAGTGACTGATGCCATACAGGGCAACCTTCAGTAGCCCGGGTGACGAAAAAGACGATGGCACCGGTGTAATGAGTCCGAGATGTAGATGTCGGCACGATGGGTAATGGCAAGCAACTGCAGGGGAAAGGGAGAGAATAAAAGAGAGGGCACTTGGGTGTACCGTCTAGGCGCGGCGCGCGGATACCTGCTCGGGCACGGAAAAGACGTCGGCAAATGGATATCAACCACGAAGAAGGTGAAGCTCATATACCGTCCCACGGGAAGTGAGCGACGGCAATAGACGAAAGGATTCAAAAGGACGCAAAAGAAACAGAAGTGCAGAGGCAAGTGAAAGGGTAGGGAAACTCCTGCGTGTCTCGGTGCACGTCGTACGAAGTATGGCCGCGTCAATTGGAGCCAAGGGTGACGCGGGGTGGCCGATTGCGCGAGAGGTGTAGCAGGGCTGCGTGGCTCTTCGTGAAGAAAGGGTTGATGGAGTTGAATGGGGTGATCTCTCTCCAAGCGTGGAGCGTGTGTAGGAAATCAATTAAAGCTGAGGAGTCGCGGTCGTGTCATTTTCGTGATTTGGTTTCTGTGTGTGGCCCTTCCGCACGACGCGCCTCATTTCAGCAGGGCATGACCATTGGGGCAGGTCGAGTCAGCTACCAATCAGAAGACTCTACAAGTTCCATAAGCGCGGCTAGTAACACTGTGCTAGTAATACTGCAGTTGTAGAGAGTTTATGGCAGCTTTCTACGTAATTACACAGTGGAAATAAGTGACCTGACTGAGCGCCCAGCAGAATATCGCGATGCTAGTCAGGACCTCCAAACAGGTGGCCAAGCTGCAACTACTCGTACGAAGGACGAATTACACCCCAACATCCAAAAACCACATGTCCTCGCCAAAAGGGCTCAAGCAGGCCTGCAACCCTATCCATATATACCGAAGTCTGCTCCGTGAAGCCTCCTACCTTCCGCCAGTATGTAGGGCCCGCATTGAGCCTCGCATTCGCCTTCGGTTCAGAAGACACAGAGGAGACCAAACGCCCGACAAGCGTCTCCGCCAAGCCCTCCATGACTTTCGGAACATACGGGCAGCGAACCTTGGTGATATGGGCCGCATGCGCAAAGTCATGATGTTGTCGTTCGGCCGCATTGGCTGGAGGCGCCACGAGCTTCTCGCGGATCTTTGCCGGCCCAGGCAGGCAGACAACTCATCACAGCTTCAAGATCAACTCCGAGAAACACCTGCCGCCTCCCTCATGACTGGCTTGACTCTTGGGATAAAGAAAAAATCCTAGCATTTGCGAGAAGCCAGGCCACTCGCAACTTGCGCAATTCGCCCCGGCCAAAATTTGGCTCAAAGAAGGTTGACCCCAGCGCTGCGGTACCCCAATGGATATCTGGGGCAAGCCTTTGCCGATAAGCCAGCGCGCTCAAAAGAGCAAAAGTGGTGGAAGCAGTGTGTGAATCGTATATTGCCACCTTTTGCCCCGTGGCGAGTGGGAGCTCTTGGAGCAGCTAGCTAAAGGCGAGGCAGGGCCGCAATGGGCTATGCCGTCCAGGCGTCCTTTGGCCGCACCAGCCATGCCTTCTCCAACAGATTCACTGACAACCGACAACGGGACTGAAACGTGGGACTGGGAGAGGTATTTGGCCGGCCTATTCGGGCTGTTGAACGACTCAACTCTCGACGCTTTCGACTTGCCTCCCAGCCTTTTCCGACACCCTCGACCTCACCCTTCGACGGTCCGGCCATTGGCTTCCATCATTATACACCCCGTTTCTGGCGACGGCTCTATGGGGACATTTGGCATCTAACAGCAATGATGGAAAGCAGGGCAGGCGGGCAATCGAACAGCTGGA
Organism: Sporothrix phasma; assembly: GCA_016097075.2. NCBI lineage: Eukaryota > Fungi > Ascomycota > Sordariomycetes > Ophiostomatales > Ophiostomataceae > Sporothrix > Sporothrix phasma. The sequence goes on along the minus strand of JADMNG010000049.1, from coordinate 155,906 downwards.
TATCACATGGGGCGGAACTGCATTGCAACCGATGCTACCGACTGCGGCGAGCCACGAGTTTTTGAAGGGGTTGATGACAGAGGTGCCTTGCCTCGCCAGTCTTTGAAGGAGCAGCCAAGAAAGGCGACACGACATGGAAAGTTACCCAAGAAAGTGGCCGAACAATAGACAGCATTGGGGCCGTAGCAATACAAACCCCAAATTGCTCTGTGTATTCTTCATCTCCCTGCCAAGGATAGCTAGTCCTCGCCGGCAAGCTTGACCAGCCCCTCTCCGTCAACACGCATTCCGGCCCATTCATTCATCATTGTGGCGCCGATGCTCTCATAAAACTTGATGCTTGGTTCATTCCACTTCAAAACACTCCACTCCAAACGCCCACCGCCATGGCAACCACCTCCTTCGCTAAAGCCACGAGCAGCTTTCGGCCGTAGCCCCTTTTCCTCTGAGACGAGCTGACATAGAGGTCTTCGAGGTAGATGCCGGGCCGTGCGCGCCATGTGCTGTAGTTGTAGAAATAGAGTGCGATACCGGCTGGTGTCCCGTCCGGCCCAAAGGCCATTAGGCAGCGTGCTGGCCGGCTTGGGGATATCGGTTCTGTCGATGCCGTGGTACCATCAGCCCCGGGCGTCTGAGGGGCAAACGCGATAGTGGCCAACAACTTCTCCTCAGTCGCCTCAACACTGTCAATTGCGTGCTCGTAGTCTGCGAGCTCGCGGATCAGCCGCAGGATAGACGGAACATCTACAGTTACAGTTGTTAACAGCAGCCTCAAAGTCATCATTTTGTAGCAACTGGACAATAACCAGAACAGTCCCTGGTAAGTGCTTACCGTCACGGCGCGCAAAGCGATGGTAGGCTCTTCAGTTGCCATATTAGTCAAAAGACGTCCTGCTCCACGTGCACGTACTTGGAGTCGGGTAGAACAAGAGTCGAAAACAAATAGGGTAGAAAAGACTCCTAATGTCGCAGCAGTAGATACTTGTCAATAGGATACAATCAGCAAGCTGTCACGCCGTAGTCGTATTAATACCCCACTTTCCCACATCTGCCTTACGACATACGTCGCAACCTGGTAATACTCCGTAAACTCCGTAACACGGAGCCCGCTATTTTGGTTATGTGACCCGTTCTAGCGGGTGTAGCCCTCCGTACTACGACACATTATTACCGTCCTGTTCATGAGGAGTATCTACACAAGCAATAATGCAGGCCAATTCGGAAAGGTATGCATAAAGGCCGGCCATGAACGAAACCCGTTTTAAATAAAAGTTTCGTCTATATTCCAGCGCTTCCGCATTGCTGTGCCTGAACGCAACCTGATATCAATCTCACTGTGGCGTTCTACTACGATAGCCTCGGGCTTTCTCAGACTGAACACAGTCTAAGCACCCCCGTCCTAGACCTCCCTCACATTTGCCCAGCTGCTTTCCGAGACCACTTGATACAACAGCCGTCACTCACATGAGAGACGCCCATACCCGCACCGGACAACCAAGACCGGCTGAACCGGGGCTTTCGAAAGCCAGCAGAACGATGTCTGACGGCACTGAGTTTACTACTTTTATGCCCGATCACAGCATCGACTCGCTGCCCGACCTACGTATCTTGCATTTTAATGATGTCTAACCACCTGGACCCGTCGTCAGCCGAGCCGGTCGGTGGAGCTGCGCGCTTTCAAACCGCTGTCGATGAGTATAGATCCCGGAACGATTCGCCGGCCAGCCCGATCTCATCACTTCTGTTTTCCGGCGATGCCTTCAACCCGAGCTTAGAGAGCTCGGTCACCAAGGGCAGTCACATGGTGCCTATCATGAATCAGCTGGGAACAGCCTGTGCCTGGCGTCGGCAACCATTGACCTTGACTTTGGCGTTAAACAGCTTGAATACCTCATTGGCAAGTGTACGTTTCCATGGCTGGTGGCGAACATCTTTGACCCGGCCCTCGGCGACGGTATCCCCATTGCCAATCTACGAAAGACTCACATGATCACGTCGTCCAACGGCATCAATATTGGGCTGATCGGGCTGGGCGAGCGCGAGTGGCTGGACACGGTCAATGCCTTCCGCCAAACATAGCTTATCAGTCTGCTACAGAGACAGCCAAGCAACTTATTCCGGAACTTCGAAAAGCGGGTGCCAACATGATCATCATACTTTCCCACGCGCGTGAGCCAAACGACATCAAACTAGCACAAAACCTAGGCGGTGACGCTGACCTCATACTGGGGGCCACGACCATTACTACTCTCATAATTTGGTCAATGGTACGCATGTGCTCCGTTCGGGCAGTGATTTCAAGCAACTGAGCTATATTGAAGCGTGGCGGCGGCCAAGCAGTGGTAATGGTGCGCTCCGGACCGCTGGGATTTTGCTATCCGACGGAGAGACATTGCATCATCTATCGCGGAGGACGCACCGACTCTCGGCCTTGTCGATGGTCTTACAGCCAAGCTTAAACAAAGCTTAGAGAAGTCGGTCGGCTGGACAGCGGCACCTCTTGATGCGCGATTCACCACTGTCCGGGTCAAGGAAAGCAACTTGGCAACTTCGTTTGCGACATTATGCGCTTGCACTATGAAGCCGACTGTGCCATCGTGGCCTCCGGAACCATCCGCGGCGACCAAATATACCCTCCCGGCCCCGTGCGTGCCAAAGACATTACCGATTGCTTTTCCGTTCGAGGACCGGTGGTCGTCCTCCGCGTGACGGGCCAGGCCATCCTAGACGCTCTAGAAAATGGGGTATCTCTGTATCCATCATTGGAGGGTGAGTACCGCGAGCCGCTTCAATGACTGGGACACATGCACGACAACTTGAGACTGACGTTGCTACAGGCCGGTTCGCCCAAGTCTCCAACATCAAGTACGAGTTTGACCGTCAAGACCACCCGGATCTCGTATCACGAAGTGGGAACTCGGTGGTGCTCCGGCCAATTTGCAAAAAAAATATGTGCTGTGCACAAGGGGCTACATGGCACGCGGTAAAGGTACGTTCTCATTTGAAGCTCGCTCTATTTCGCTACAACTCCGCTTCGTTGTTTGTCCACTGACTATGTAGATGGTTTCGCAAGCCTTCTTGCCAAATCCGGAAGGTGGCACTGCCGAGGAGATTGTCGACGAAGAAAGCCGGATATACTTATCTCAATGATGCTCCGGCAGTACTTTATGGCTCTTAAGGTGCTTGATCAGTGGACGCATTGGAGCCCAGCGATGGAACCACCACTGGGGTCGCGTCGTATCTAAAGTTGACCACCACCACCCACACCTGCGGCCCAGCTCAACAGCTGTATCAGCATTACCATCGCCCGTTACCCAAGAAAAAGCACATCACAAGCTACCAGCATCGTCCGGTGGCGGCGAGGGGGGCTGGGGGAATGGGACGGCCGCCGCCTTCGCCAGAGGCGGTGTAGCGCAGTACCTTTTAACGAGCGCGTAGTTGACAATGCACTGCCGGCTCAAACACAGAGGAGATGGGCCGCATCGAACGGCAAATGCAGACCATGCGGCGTGTGGCCCATAAGTGGCGTCGCCTTGCTGGTGTGCCGAGTCGTCTCGGCGATACATTGACGGAGGGGAATATGATGTGGACTGGACCAGGGCCATTGCTCCCCGAGTTGAGGGCCGTATCCGCATGGTGGGGGACGGAACTGTGTGAGGATTCGCATTGACGTACATAAAGGTAGAAGAGTGTTTTATGTCAACATCGTGTGTCTGATGTTGCGCTACCATGAATCTCTTGGCTCGTAAAGATACCGTAGTACTTTGTAAGTAATGCACAAGGCAGTACTGGTGCTTTTCAGCAAGTTCGTCGCTTTGGCGGGTTGTGCCGTGGTGCCGACGTTGTCCACTAATCCATGAGCCGCAATTGTACGAAGTACTATGCCACGAGCGCGAGCTCACGCCTACAGTACGAGCGAAGAACAGAGCACATGCTGTAAGCTCATAGGGAATTTGGGCGCTTTGGCCTGGGCCTGGTAACCGCTACAATAGCTAATACGACGTTCGACGTAAGGAGTAATCAATCATGTCGTATATGCATGATTACAGACCTTGCTGCAATAAGCTCTTTTGATCATAACTAGTGCTCTCGTCCTGAATTGCTCACACTCAGCCTTGATATGAAAATATCAAGAAGCATGCGGAACTGCGTCGGGCAAGCATCTCAAAATCGCTGCGAACCCCGACGTAGAAAGAGTCGCACTTGCGCGGGGCCCCCCGTTGTCTTCTTTCTAGTTCGCTATACTTTCCCGGTTTTTCGCAATCCGAAACATTTGCCATACCCAGGCGCCTCGCGCCTCCGCGTCCTCCGTCCTCCGTCCTACCTCCCCCACGCGCGTAAATTTTCCCATCTCCCGTTTCCGTGGGCGGGATCAGCGTCCCCATCTTTATCTACGGAATACCATCCGCAATTCCTGGGCCTTCGTACTCCTTGCCTGCCCCCAACTGGGGCGCCCTTTCACGCCTTTACCCCCTTTAACACACCCTGGCCACAACGACCTTGCCATCTGCCACCACAGTCTTCCTCTTTATAAGAATATGGCCGACGACTCCAACCATCGTCCGCCGTCTGGCGGCTGCGGTCTGCGTCCCAGCTTTGCACTTGATGCCGCATCAATCAGCATCCTGCGACGGTCCGGGCTCCCCAAGGGCTGGCAGCCCACAGCCCTCACCGCGCACACGCCCGACCAAAAGTAGCATCAGTTACGAGACTGGCGAAGACTTGCATCTCTCACAGCGGGCCAGTGGTACACCGACCGAGACCACGGCCCTCTTGAAAGACGTGCTCAGCGACCGTCATTGCTCGCATTCCGGCTCCTGCGTCCACGGTACCTTCTCGCCTCGGCCCGCCAGCCCAGCACCAAGTGACGACAGCTCCCACCCCAGTATCAACTCGACCGGAGATGGCCCAAGCGGTTCAATACCCATTATAGACGGTCTGATATCAGCCATCACTGGCAGCCAAAACAGCCAGTACCTGGCGACGCAATTTGGCCAAGAAAGTTCGCAGCAAGAAAATGAGCACATCGAGTGTGTTGGCCGAGCGTCACGGCCTGACCGATACAATGTCAATGTATATACTATCGCTCCAGGCCGCCTACAGACATGCCCACCGTACTAAACTGGTCTCCTTCCTAGGGTATCTTGCATACTACGTTCCCTCGATTGCTTGGATCAGCCAGTACAAGCTGGCGTACCTCAAGGGCGACTTTGTCGCCGCGCTGACCGTTGCCGGTATCTACCTGCCCATGGCCCTGTCCTCGCCAGCAACCTCTCCCATGTCCCGGCCATTAGTGGGCTATACTCCTTTGTGTTCAACCCCATGATCTACGCACTGCTTGGTAGTTGCCCTCAGATGATTGTCGGGCCCGAGGCAGCAGGGTCTTTGCTCGTGGGCACTGTTATCCGCTCCACTGTTGAACTCTGGCCGTGGCAACGAAGATGATGAAGTGCTCCATGCCCATATCTGTGGCGTTATCACTGGTATTGCCGGCGCCACTGTGTTGTTGGCAGGCATTGCGCGCCTTGGCTTTCTCGATAGCGTTCTTTCTCGCCCGTTTCTACGTGGCTTTATCTCTGCCATCGGCTTTGTCATTTTTGTTGACCAGCTTGTACCTGAGCTCGGCCTCTCCAAGCTGGCTTCTGAAACTGCCAGCGTCAATCACGGAAGCACAGTCGACAAACTCCGCTTCGTCTTCAACAATCTTCACCAGGTACACAAGCTCACTGCCATTATTGCATTTGTGAGCTTTGCTGTTATTATGGTTTTCAGGTAGGGGAACTTGGTGAGATGTCACAATGTTTTTCAATTCTTTCGGGCCGTTCCTAACTCGCACAAGAGAGATCAAGCGCCGCATGCAACCGCGCTACCCAGTTGTCGCGTACACTCCCGACCGCCTCTTTGTGGTCTTTCTTTCTGCATACCTTGCCTGGCGCCTAGAGTGGGATCAACAAGGCGTGGAGATTCTCGGTGAAGTCAAAGCCGCTTCAGGCCGCACTTTCACCTTCCGGTGGCCCTTTCAAGCCTCGCACATGAATTACATCCGGGACTCCATGAGCACCTCTTTCCTCATCGCTCTTCTCGGGTTTTTCGAGTCTTCTGTGGCCGCAAAGAGCCTTGGGGGACAGGAAACCTTTCCAGGCATACAGCTCAGTCCGAATCGAGAGCTTGTTGCGCTTGGCGTGGCTAATCTCGTCGGCGGATGCTTCATGTCTCTGCCTGCCTTTGGGGCTACGGCCGGAGCAAGGTGAACAAGCAAACCGGAGGCAAGACCCCGATGAGCTCTGTGTTTCTCGGCCTGATTGCATTGGTGTCTATCATGTTCCTCTTGCCGTACTTTTACTATCTCCCGTGAGTGGCTACCCCACGTCTTGCTTCGTTGTGATGTCGCGGCTCAGCGCGAGGCTAACTAGCTTGTCTTTTTATAGAAGCCTGTCCTCAGCTCCATGATCAGCGTTGTCGCTTGGTCCCTGATTGAAGAGGCCCCTTCGGACATTTCGTTCTTTCTTCGTATACACGCGTGGCCCGAAATCGGCCTCATGTTGGTTATTGTGCTTGCTACAATCTTTTACTCGCTCAACCTAGGTATCGCCATCGGCATTGGATTGTCTCTCTTGCAGGTGATTCGCCATTCAACTCGTCCACGCATTCAAATTCTCGGGCGCATTCCGGGAACTCAACGCTTTGAAAATGCCGAGGATCACCCAGAGCGACTCGAGTTCATTGAGGGATGTCTTATCGTCAAAATCCCTGAACCTCTCACGTTTGCAAACACCGGCGAGCTGAAAACTCGCCTGCGACGGCTGGAACTGTACGGCACCAACAAGGCGCACCCGGCCCTTCCTCGGCTTCGAAAAGAAGAACACAACCGCAATGTCATCTTTGACATACACGGTGTTACGAGCATGGATGGTTCCGGAACGCAGGTCTTGGAGGAGATTGTTCGCGCCTACCGCGACAGGGGCGTGCGAGTGTTTTTTAGCCGGGGCCCTGATAAGGCACACGATGTTTGGCAGCAGATGGAGCTTTCTGGCATCGTTGACCTCATTGGCGGCGAGGAACACTACGTGGATGATGTGCAGGAGGCCCTGAAGATGACGGAGGTCGAAGAAGGAAGTGAGCTTGGCGTACGAACTTCTTCTCTGGTGAGGTAGCGGTGCAGTGGCGTTTGTCCTCAAAACAACACCCCAACCACAAGACCACAAGACCACAAGACCACCGCCTTTACTGTATGCTTCGCATTGGTGCACTAAAAGTTTTAGAGCTTAAACTACTTGGTTGTATGTTTTTCCTCTGCCGAAATATTCTTTTCCATTCGCTTTGGGACATGCTGCTGTTCAACCATATATGTATATACTCATGTATATGTCCCTCGTTAATCTCAGACCGGATAGGTCTCGTCGGCGGTGCGATGAGTTTTTGGCATGCCGGGAGGGCAACAGACTATCGTGGCCCGGATACTTTATTTTTCTCAGTTTGGTCATTCTTGGCTTAAAAGGATCTTTGCGTTCATAACTCTTCTCGTCGTCGCTTCGATTGGGCCCTTTAATTCCAGCCAAGGGCTGTCAGATTCGCCCGTTCCAAGTATCCACCGTCAACGAGCGACAGTATCGTGTCGTTTAGCATATACTGCACGCCTTGGCCCGGCTGACCGAACCATGGAGCAATCGGCCCGGCAATAACTACAATCGGCGCAGTCACACGGTAGAGGTGGTAGTTGTATGGGTACCTACCGGGAGCTTGTTAGCAGTCGATTCATTGGTGCATTGGGTGATTTAGGTAATCCCTACATTGGATTCCCGGGTGGCGTGTCGAGGTTGCTGGGCGGGAGTGCCCGCTGCATGAAGGGAGCCGCCGCTGGACTGGCATAAGATCCATACTCGGATCCAAAGCGGTCGATGAGCTGGCCGACGGGGAGAGTCATGGCCGCTGCGATGGGCTGCCCGGCCGTGTTCAGTTGGAACCCGTCGTATTCCGGGTACTTCCAGCTGCCGGCTGAGGAGTCGTAGTACGTGGCCAGAAATTGGCCGGGGCAAATGCCCCAAACCGCTGGTAGACTTCAACGAACACACCAGTCGGCGGGTTGCTGGGTAGGACCACGGGGCCAAGACGGGGGTCACCACAGACGTACGTTGAGCTCAAGGTACCGTTCTTGGCAGCTCCTGCACAATACATTGGGAGGCTGGGTTGGCATTCGCCCTGTACGGTCCCTGCGGACAGAACACAGCCAACGGCGATGGCCGCCTTCAAGGTACTGAAAGTTGACATGCTAGGCACGTGCGGGTGGTAGAGTTATACTAGTCGGGAATGATGAAGGTGATGATGCAGTAGAGGAGCTGCTCGTGGGTATGCTGCCGCTGTGTGTCTGCGGTTTGGTCTGCTGTTTGTTTCTACTTTCTATATCAGAGACGAGACCGAGCGGACGTCTTTTATATACGATACGCCAAGCGCCATCTTGTGCTACAGTCTCGGGCCGCATCCCGTACCCGAGCCGCCAGCCCAACTCCTCCGTATTCTTCCGTGGTGGAATGCTGTGACCACTGACACTCTCGTCTATTCAGTGATATGCCTGGATCTGGTAGGTGTCCAGCGATCTCCGGAGGTACAGTGTGCTGGGAATGAGGCATCGTGTAGTCTCACGGTCTGCGCGGGCAGTCGGATGTGATCTCGATACCCTTGCATTGTGCTCTGGCACCCTGTGGGGTGAAAATAAATGCCGCAACTCGAGGTGCACATTGTCACCATTAAGTGATTGACTCGGCAAGCTGTATCGGTACACTGGTCGTTGCCAAACGGTGTTGGTGTGTCAGTGCTAAGCATATGCTTTGGAGATGGGGTGGTTCATTGTTTAGATTGTATCGGCCGTGTAAATCCGATAAACAGCTTCGTATTAAAACTTCTAAATATGCTGTTATTTGCCATGGACTTGGTGCATTCTTGCGAGCCCTTTGTAGAGTGAAATATGTTCTTCTTCGCATATATATGAAGACATGCTGTCTGAAGCGTTGCATGCCCTTCGCCTTTACAAATGTGAGAGTACATGTGTTTTCTTCTAAGAAGTAAGACTCGTTTAATTTCTCTTCCATTCTCCATTTCGCTTCTTCTTACCCGAAAAAAACTCGCGTAACTTCAGTGAGACTTTTTCGACACGAACACTTTCTGTCAAAATCTGTCGCCTCAACACGCCCATTTTTACCACAATTTGGTATCTTGCCACCCACACATCTAGCAATAATACATGCTGGGCCTTCACCAGCGTTGAGAAATGGCAACCAAAGACATCACATACCTCCAACTACCACAGCCCACCCTGCATACAGTGTATTGCCGCACAGGCCACATATTGAGCGACGGAAAACCGCCGCGTATCTGTCGAGTCAGCACGATAACTTATGCACAGCAAACATAAAACAACACGAAAGAAACTACCTAACATGCTCTTCCCCAGACCAGGGCGGAATCTTGTTCATGGTCTCCTGATCAAGCCATGAAACAACCAGGCACGCAAGCTCCCATCCCATACCGGTGCAAGCCTATGAAAGAAAGAAAGACGCGATTATCCCTATACACCTTGCGACACAGTGACGCGCATAGAACACGCATCGAGTATGAGGACACGGACCTCCCTTGAGGCCTGTGCCTGGCTCGGTCGTACTCCTGACAACAGCCCAATACTTGGGTGATTTACCCAATGTCTCGTTATCGACTTCAGTTGTGAGACCCGAGGACTGTTTTGGTTGCCGCCATGTTTTTTTCAAATTATATCCGTAGCCCTTACCCGCACTGGTAGACATAGTCGTCGAAATTAAAATCTGATCTCGCATCAACATCGTAGATTATCTTATGGTCCAAGGGCCCGCAGTCATCTGGGGACCATTAGTAGCAGAGGGCACAACAGTGCTGGTGATGGTATCCGACTGACTGCTTGGCTGCCTAGCACTCGAGGAACCCCCCCGCCAGCTTTACTCTCTTGAGCTGTGGTCCCGGTATATTTGGAGAACTCACCGCAATCTGCACCGGCAGAGATAGTCCAACGACCGGGTCGACCGCAGTCTCCGTCACAACAAGGCCTGGTAGAGTGTATACATCTGCCTTTTTATCACCGAGGTTTATTCTTTGGACGGTACCTGGTATTAACACCAGGGCCGGTGTTTCTTCCGGCGGAGACTGCGGCAATTGGTATCTCTGTATCTGCGAGAGCATCAGCAGTCTCACCACTGACTACGAACGCACTGAGCCTTTCGAGCACACAAGTAAAGAAACGGAGAGGGATGCATGGCCATGAAGGTGCACTCTTGTTGCTATCGTGCACGAATACAGGCACTCTCGGATATTGAAGCCCTCTTCAGGGACGTGTCGTCGTTGCCCGCCTCTTGCTTCGTCTCATACTCCTCCTTGGCGTCCCCGGATCTATGGGCCTCAGCTTCCCCCGCCTTATTCTTCGAGACAGCCCTGCCTTTCTTCGCGGCCAGGCCATCACTGCCAGCGTTGCCTGCCGCCTTGCGCTTCGTACTGGTCTCGTGCCTTTCTTTGGGCCTTTGTTGGGCGAGCCATTGGCATTTTTGCCGGACCTATCGTCGACACACTTGGCCTCGTGGCCATTAGTCTTTCCAGTGTCCGGACCAAAGACAAGAGTGCAGACGCGCTTCTTCACCTCGTTGAAGCGCTTGCGTGCGTTGACAACGGTGGTATACCGGCTAAGATGGCAAGATTCTCCAATCTGACAAACGTGTTAGTACTGGTACAAGTGCAAGCTTTACGCGCAGAGAGAGTGTTTGTTGACTTGCATTTTTGTCGCCGGCAGGGCTTGAGAGCCAAGCGGCTGCGATGTTCTTTAGATCTTTATGTGAGACTCCGGCCCCAGAAAGAGGCTTGAGTGCTTCCTTCGACGAGGAAATTTCAAAAAGACGTCATGAGAGACGAAATCGTGACGGCAACAAGAGTCATCCAGAGAGAGTAGAAAATGCGACTTTTGCTTCTATTGAACAGTATCTATGCTGAAGGAGAAGAGGCCATGCTTTTCTCACTGAAGAAAGAGGAAAGCTGCGAGGTGAAGGAAGCACAATATGATTCACGTTTATATCTTTCAAGGCCTCTGAGCAATATATTGTTTTGACTTCGCTTCTCGAATATCAGTTTGATCGCACACCGCCATGGTCTGGGCGGCTCTTTACAGCGTGCCTTGCAACTGCACGGCTCAACTATTCGTTTGTCTATTTCATATAATCGATTGTTCGCTGCTTCTGTCTAAGTATCAGTCTCTTCTTACTAGACCTCACCATCACGAGAACGTGATTCAACGTACAAGCTCCATAAAGCATATTCTCATGCAAAAGAGTAGTAGTTCCACAACCCGTGTTCCTAGTGGACCACCAATCGTGTCTGCCCCCCACGGCGGCTGGCGTCCTCAAATACTGCCGTCTTGCTTCTCCTCTACCATTGTGTCCGTCTCGACCTTTGCACGCTTCGCTGCTCTGCCCGACTTGGGCGTTTGGTGAGCCTTGGCCCCAGCCCTCTTTCGGGCGTTGGCGTTTAAGATGCGTTTGAGCTCGACTGTGTGTCATCGGCACAGCAGAATTTCCTGGTCGCGCGTGGAGAGGGTTATTTTGGCGCCGCTGGAGTTGTTGACAGTGTTGCCATTCGGCTTCTCACCTCGTCGGTTTGGCCTAAGACATGATGGCTTTGGGACTTGAAGGACTTACGCTAAATGTCTGGGTGCCCGAAGTCATAAATATGCTAGGAAAAAGAAGGCACCACAAGGGTCACGGCGATTTGGGTTGTTGCGAGTGAAGAGGTGATGAAGAAGCACGGCTTCGAGGCTTCGCGGTGGTAGGAGCCAGGCAGGATAGTGATTATCTGTCGAGAGCCGACTGCTTGGACAAAGCTGGTCTCAATAGAGCCGTGAGAGCCTCGTACAACAGAAGATATCAGCAAAGGCGGTGCAATGGCATTTGTCGATGACTACACTGCGCGGGTGACGGGCCCATCCGAGGACGCAAACCGTGCCGGTATTCAAGATATCGTCGACAGAGCGCTCGGGTGGACAGCCGCCTCGAACGTGTGGGCACACCGCTGCCGGGCAGGCCCAACGAAAGAGATGGTCAGAGTACAGAAAACAGGTGCTTCCGCCATCACGGGGACATGGAAGACGGTGGCCTGTGCCGTGGCGGAGGCGGAAGCGGATATCTCGCCGATCCCACTACGACTGAAGAAAAGGGCAACTAACCTGTGGACGAGCCTCCGCACACTCCCAGGGACAGACGCCTTGTCAAGGCTAGGTGTCAGAGACACCAAGAGATTCGTGTCCCCGCTACAAATGATACGTCAAGCGCAAGACAGGAACATGGAGCGGATGGAGTGCATCGAGCCCTTTCCAGCCGCACCGTGGGACGAACGACCGAAAACCGACTGCAACCCTAACGAGGAACATGCGGCGGAGACAATAACTAACGCAATCGGACTATCATGATCGCGACAAGCGCCTCGGCACGAAACGAGGTGGTAGGGATTGGAGTAGCAGTGCGAGACAACTTACGTCTGTGGACGAGACAAGACGACGACGACCTTCTCAGCCACATTGGGCCAAGAACGGAGCTCAGCCCGTTTTATGCTGAGTTAGAGGCTGTTTCCAGGGGCTTGAAGGGCGTCCCAGACACGACCGTGAGCCGTACGGTGACGGTATGGACGAACAACCGGACGGTCTTGTCAACAATAGGCCACCCCGGTCAACACTCGGGACAAACCATTTGCCAGAAGATTCGTCGAGAAATGCAAAGACTCGAAGTGAATAGGAACAGAGTGTTACTACGGTGGTTACCAGCCGGGGCCAAGACCGACCTGACGACACGTGCCAAGGTAGAGGCTCGGTCCGCTACCGAACAAAACGCCACACCGGAAGCCCCCTACGACCAGGCCAGAACGACAGTCAAAACAGCGTTATTTCGGAGCAACAGATACAACGGGAGATCCCAAAGGGGTAGGGGAGTACTCAAAGAAGGTTGACATGGCCTTACCTGGCAAACACACCCGCACCCTGTACGACAAGCTCAAACGAAACGAAGCACGTATCTTGGCACAGCTACGGACGGGCATGGCACGCGTCAACGGCTACCTGCACCAGATCGGAGCAGCAGAAACGGAGACCTGCACGTGCGGGCAAGCAAAAGAGACCATCAAACACTTTCTCTGCTACTGCTCTAGAAGTTTGCATCCCTGTGTCTGCCACTGCGAGCAGTCGAAGAGGAAGTGATTGATGGTCTCTTTTGCTTGTCCGCATGCGCAGGCCCCCGTTTCTGCCGCTCCGATCTGGTGTAAGTATACGCTAATGCGTGCCATGCCTGTCCGTTGTGGTCGTTCGTCCCACGGTGCGGCTGGAAAGGGCTCGATGCGCTGGGCGTATTTTCTGTAGCGGGACGCGAATCTCGTAGTGTCTCTGACACCTAGCCTTGCCAATGGGTCTGTCTCCGGAGTGTGCGGAGGCTCGTCCACAGGTTTGTTGCCCGTTTCTTTAATCGTAGTAGAATCGGCGACATGTCCGCTTCCGCCTCCGCCACGGCACAGGCCACCGTCTTCCACGTCCCCGTGATGGCGGAAGCACCTGTTTTCTGTACTCTGACCATCTCTTTCGTTGGGCCTGCCCGGCAGCGGTGTGCCCACACGTTCAAGGCGTAGTCCGACCGGCGCCACTGTAGACGTGAATAGCCTGCCGTGCTGTTCGAGTGGAGAGTGCGCTCAGCCGTTGAAGTGCCATAGCTGCTCTAAGTCCTCTCGTCGCCGCTCGCGCCATATGCTGCCGGTATCGTAACTTCGTGTCCATTACGACGCCAATAATCTTTACCCTTTCTAGTGGTCCGATGGCTCGGCCTTGGACTGTGACCGGGGCTGAGGTCAAATAGTGGCGGTTTAGTGTGAAGCGTATGGTTTTCGCCTTCTCGCTTCGAATGTCGCGCCGCTTCGACAGCTGAGTGTATACGTGAGCAATACACGTGATCTCTCACGCGACCACCGATACACGTGCCAGGAACCAGTAGACGCAACCGCTGAACACGAAAATTTGTGTGGATGGAGAAAGCTCCGCGCTAATGGAGGATGTGTGTGTGATGGACGCATTGAAGGAAAAAATCAAAGCACCACACCCGAAGCTCCCTCCTCTCCAACCTCCAAACATCATCGTTTTCTCACCCAATTCAATCCACAACCATCAACATCTCGACAGCAACTCCAAACAACAGCTTCTAAACCGCCGGCAACAATAAACACCATCTTCGTCTTGTTGTAATAGCAAGCCTTGCAGCACCAACCACACAGGAATTCTTCCTAGTCGCTTTTCGCCACCAATTCTCCCTTACCAATCCCACGTCTTGGAATTTGTGCTTCCAAGTGATCGCGCGTCGGGCTTCTACTTTGCCCGCATCACCTCCAGCATACAGAATAACCGCCAGTACTCGAAGCTAGAGTTTGGACGCGAGAAAAACCACGCGCCCGATAATATCCTTACGCTCGCGCATTCCCACAACGCAGTCTTTCGTCGGGGCAACAGCAAGCTTGCTCCAAAGCAGGTCAGCTCCTCCAGCTTCGAATCTCGTTCCGACTCAACTTGAACATCGCCGGCCATCGTCCACGAGCAAACCCCAAGAAAACATGTCTTCCAATACGCCTGCGAGCTTCGCGTCCGCGGCAGCTGGCCAATCGAGAGGGCCGCGGCCCGGTGAAGGCGACTGGTGCGCCCCCCAATTCCTATATTATCTGGCATTTGTCGCAAGCCTTGAAAACTTCTTGCCAACCGATCTGAAGTCTTTATTCCCCTTTCCAAATGTGCTGACTTCTTTTAGGTCCCGTCGAGATGGACGCTCTACCAACGGTACCCTGACCTTTCGTCGCCCTACTGCCGCAGTCGTTAACCAGCAATCCCAAGCCTCGTCCGATGCATCTGCGCCTGCAATTCCGTCCCTGACCGAGCTGCAAGCTGCCCGACCGAGCCTGCCTCCTTATGACGGATCTATGCGCTATTCGCGTGGCCAAATTGTTGATATTCTCAAAGGCACACAACCTGGCGTTGTAGATGTTAACGACTTGTTTGTCGAGGGCTGAACATCTCGCAGATTAACGGGACAGCGAGGGGCTGGGGGAAGGGCTCTGAAGGCACCGTTCCCCAGGACCCTACCGTCTGCTGGGATTCTTCTGGTGGCATCACGCCTATGGCCTACAGGAAATGACTGAGGAGGAGAAGGAGGTCTTTTCTGACGTCAACTCGACTCTGAAGCCACAACAGCCAAAAAGACGGCAGTCAGATTGGCGGCGGAAGCGGTAATGCCGCGAGCACCGTCAACGGCCGTAAGACGTCTATTTCCCATGGCACTAGTTATAGCAACAACAACGCCAACAACAATACCGGCAATGCACCCACTCTGATCTCCTCGTCTCGCCCGACAACGCGCCGTCGGAGACATCCGATAATAATGCATTTCCCACAGGAGGGCTCACATCTCCTCTTTCCAATCGTACGCCCCGAGACGAGTCTTCTTGGTTCGGCCGAAAACCCGGAGATGCAAAAGAGCACAACAGGTTCAGCAGTCCGAAGAACAGGAAGGATGACCCCGGCTCGCTCGCTTCTCGTCTGCCGAGCACAGGAACCCTCAGCCGCAGCAACACGGCCGGCAGTGCGCTTGGTTCTGGCTCGTCAGCTCATTGGGGCTCGACTGGACCAGCCCCCGTACCCGCTACTGGTGCTTTCGGTAGCTTTGCTTTGCCTGCTACTACAGGCGACAAGCGCTTTGGCAGCTTGCGTGGCGAGAGCCGCCTGGCGCACCTAATTCCCAAGCAGGACGGTGCTGACACTTCTGCACCTGGTACGAGGCCGGCTGGCTCAAGCACCGTCACCAGCAATGCTAGTAACGCGCCTGTCGGCGTTGCTGGCGCTGTCGGGGCGAACACAAAGGAGTCCTGGAGAGCCCGGCCGCGGACAGATACGGACCCTTTCGGCGGCGAGGACAGCGGTCTGTCTAATCCGCTTTCACAGAATCCAAACTCTTTTGACACGCCCGCCAAGAATACTAGGGCTGATTTCGGCATGTCTGGTCTGAACATTGGCTCTTCGCTCGATGAGGATCCCGCTGGCAGCCCGGAGACAAATCCTTTTCGCAGCCCCCGGCCCCTTCGGCGATCGCAATAGTGGCGGTGAGAGCGCTTCTGGGACTGGACCGATCGGTGGCAGTGCTGGCCTCGATCATGCTGCCATCTTTGGCTCTGGCCGTGGTGGATACCCGGGTGCGAATTTCGATGGAAGTGACAGAAGCCAGACGTCGAGTGTGGGAGCCAAGGGATTTTCCCGGTCTGGGGAATATTGCTGGCTGGGGCAACCCCCTAGCCTCGAGCACCCCGGACCGCGACCGCGCCGTGTTCTCGACTGCTTTTGGCAACTCGCTCTTCAGCCCAGGCACTGGCGAGCTCCAGTCGCCTGGTTTTGGCGGCGTTGTGTCCGGAGGCGGCGTCTTCGGGCCTGCAGGCGCCAGCGGTACTGGGTCCCTGCGTACCAGTGGTAGCAAGCTGGGTGCGTTGTTCCCAGCGAGTATGCAGGCACAGATGTCAGCCGGCCAAGACCAGGAAGGTAGTGGTTTAGGTGACTCCGTCCCCGACCTTCGCCAGATCAATCCTCTTGAGCTATTGGCCGCGAGGCAATTGGCTCCCAGGTTCGCGATGCTGATATCAGTGGTATTCGGCCTGGTCGTGGGCTGTTTGATGATCCGATGGATGCCAGCCGAGTCGGTCCTGTCGGTGTTTTCACTACTGAACAGGCATCGCAATCGAATATCTTGGTCTCTGCGTCGTCACCACTGGCACAACATTTCGAGTCCGGTCATAGGCCCAATGCAGACACTCCGCTGAACGCCCCTCGCACTATGGTAATGCCTGATCGTATGCGCTGGGTCTATCTCGACCCTCAAGGTCAAACGCAAGGGCCATTTACGGGCTTGGAGATGAACGACTGGTACAAGGCGAACTTTTTTACACCTGACTTGCGGTTAGAAAGGTCGAGGATACGGAATTTGAGCCTTTGGGGCAGCTTATTCGGCGTATAAGGAAATTCCCGAGAGCCGTTCCTTGTTCCTCAGATCGGCGTTGCACATGGCCAGCCTTCTTTGAGTGGTACGTTTGCCCATGGTGATCGTGGCACTGTTATCCGCCTCTTGTCGGAGCGTTTCCTAGTTACGGCCGCACTTTGACTGCCGAGGAGCAAAACAATCTTGAACGCCGCAAGCAAGAAGAACAATACGTGCTTGCACGTCAACGCGAAATGCTATCTGCGCACCATCCGCCCTTTCCAGCCCCCGTCCTGGTGCCGTTGGCGCTCCGGGGGGAGCATTGCACCACCATTCCAGCGCCACAGTCTCCAAAGCCAGCCCAGCTTCGGTAGTATGACATCCCCGCTTGCCGCTGTTCCTCCACCGATCGCTGGGCATCTTGGCGCCACCCCGAATTTTTTGATCACCCGGGGCTGCCGACGACCACGCAGCCCCTCAATTCCGGCAGCACAGAGTATCTTCGGGACGAGTTCAACCTCCAAGATCGCCAGATGCTTTCGGGCATTTTCCGAACCTCAACGCCGCGGAAGTTTCCTCCCCAGCAGCCTTCAGGACTTGCCCCTGACCATGGAGCCTTGGCCACCTGCCGAGCGTTGATCAGCTGCAAAAGATTCTCAAGGATTCAGTGAACGGCTAAAAGAATTCAATCAATACCGTGAGCAATTTGATGCCGAGGAGGCTGGGGAACGCAAGCTGAAGTTTCCATGGCTTCGGCATCTACGCACGGCAAGCAGCAAGCTGCTGCTGTTGACATTGTCGACGAGGTTGCCTCGGAGCGTCGCCTTCAGGGCGAAAGTAGCTCATACTTGGCACTTGATGAAGCATCTGAATCTCTTGCGTCTCTGTCTTTGACACAGCAAGTGAAAAAGACCCAGGCGGAAGCTGCGGCTGCCCAGCGCCTTGGGACCCAGGCCGATGATTTCCTCGAACCCCCCAGGGTGATCTTCCAATGCCATTCCCACCCCCGCCTGGTGGTCAATCTAGCACACCCTTGGCTGCTCCCACGGCTCAGCGAACGCGGTCCACGCTTCCCGACCAATATGCGACAAGCCTGTCTCGCTCTGAGACCCCGAGAGTGGCACCCTGGTGCTGCCCAGCAACCCCCGTTAGCCCCTTGGGCACGCGACCCTGGCTCAGAAAGCCACAGAGGGCCTAGCCTCAAGGAGATCCAGGAAGCAGAAGCTAAGAAGGCTGCAAAGGCAGAAGAGATCGCTGCAGCAGCACGCAGGGTTGCCGCTGAACAAGAGGCTGCCCTTCAACGCGAACGCGAAAAGGCCGTCGCGACCCTTGCGCCTGGCCTGCCGACATCCTCCACCTGGGGTAACGGAACACCGGTTGCCTCTGCCGCTCCTGCCAGTCCGTGGGCTAAGGCGTCCAATGTAAAGCCAGCGTCGCGAGCCCTGTTGTCGGTAGTATTGCCCACAGCACTGCCACTGCCGATAAGAAGAAGACGTTGGCGGACATTCAGCGCGAGGAAGGAAGCCCGCAAGCAGAAGACTAGAGAGAGATGTTCTCCCAGTCCCCTGTGGCGTCGTCTCCATTCTCTGGTAAGCGTTACGCGGATCTCGCGAGCCGGAGTCAGCCGCCTGCTTTGGCGACCCCGATTGCTACAGCGCCTCGCCTGCTGCTGCTGCTGCAGGCTGGGCTACCGTTGGAGCGGGCGGTAAGGTTAAAACACCCACAGCTGTGCCCGCTGTTCGCAGTGTGAGCTCTGTCGTGGCACCCGCAATGGCACCCGCGAAGCCGTCCATCGCCTCGACTGCCGTGCGCTCGTCTTCAAGGCAGCTTTCTGGTACCCCGCGTAAAGTGGAGGGTGGTGTTGCAATGGAGGAGTTTAACAAGTGGCTTCACAGGAGGTCAGCCGTGGATTGGCTGATGACATTGATGGTAAGCGATACGCTCTGCCCCCAGCTTTATTTTTTCTTTCCTCTTTCCACCTTCATTCATTGCTTCGTGTGCGGAGTACAAATGTGTGGAAGCATCGATGCTAATTTGCATTTTTTGGCAGTGACTATGTTTGTCGACACACTTCTTCAACTGCCTTTGGGACCAGTCCATCATTCTGAAGCCGTGTACGGAAACTCAAAGACAATGGATGGCCGCCATTTTGCGGAGGAGTTCATTCGTCGCAAGAAGCTCGCTGAGAGAGGCGTCGTTGAGAAGCAGGCTCCTACGGTATCTCACGATATCAAGACCGGTGGAGGCTGGAGCGAGGTTGCTAAGAAGGGTGGAAACACCAATGCTCCCAAGGAGGAGAGCATGCCGGCCGGCTTCAAGGTTGTTCCCAGCCGCAAGAAGGGCAAGAAATAGACACGCCTCTGAGAAAGGCTCAACATATAGTTCGGCTCAAGACCTCAATACCATTTGCTGGTTGGCTAGATTTAAAGTCATTTTGCTCGTCGCAGCGCTGGGAAGATGGCCTTTCTGTAGTATTTACTGCCGAGTCCCCATTACCATTTTGTTTGACCTGATATCTTGGCTATTGCAAATTTCTTTGCCGTGCTCGAAGGACTGAAGATGAAGCATGACCTTTGTACGTTTTCAGGCAAGTAGCGCAATTTTGGGACGAAAGGCTAAGCCGATTGATGGGCGCTCCTTATCTTATCGCCGATGCTGGCCGCCACCATAAAAAAAGTTTTGTAACAAAGCATCCCACTTCACGTCACGACTCAAGAAGCAGCGTATTTGTGATGTACTTGAACGTGACGGGCGACAGAGAAACAAATTCATCACGGACTCGAAATAAACACAACAAGGGCTCCTACTGATGAGACTTATCATCGGAAAATATGGAGCTGAAGGCCCTTTTACAGAGGGCCAGTACGCACAGGTCCTTACTCACAGCGATGCCTACGCCTCCATCGAGGCCTTTGCCAACGACGCTTTAAGAGGGGCCCAAGAAAGTCTCAGGCTGCCGACAAGGACTGCGAAGGCAGCACCAAAGCGGCACTGTCTGTCGGCCTGGCAGCTCTGAACGCCTTTTTGCAAGTCAACGTGACTGGACTGTTCTGGAGTCAGCTCAGCAAGTTCAGGAGCTGCTCACACAGTTTGAGCCTCCAGAAAGCGCACCCTTGTCTCTTAGACGCGCGTGTCTGAAAAGCCTAGACGTCGATGGTGTCTCTGTGTACCCCTACATTCCACACATCGAGCTGTTTTGCTTGGCACGCTGTATCCTACTTGAAACATTTCACCGACGCCAGCTTCAGCCCCTCACCACCGATGCGCAAGACAAGACCGACGTGGACCCTGCGGAAAGCAGCCTTGCCTGGCTGAGGCTACGAATCCATGTGTGGCACTACAAGCTTCTGACGGAGCCAAACCCTGGCCCGGGTTCAGTGTTCAACAAGATGACACAGTGGAGCGACCTGCCTACGCTGCAGGAGCAGATTCAGCGGTGCTTGGACGAAACAGAGAAGCAGATCAATGCAAAGGGCACAGTCTGGGGCCAACAGGACCGGTGTGCAGTTTTTGATTGAGAAAACCAATATCTACGCTATGCTTGGTCTGGATATCTAAGGCGCAGGCCGCCCTCGACGCCGCGTCGGCTTTGAACCGTTTCGAGCATGTCTTGTCTGGCGCTTTGGGTAAACGGACCCGGTTCAGGAAAAGAGCACAAGCCAGCTGGTCATTCTCGCCAAGAGTGCCACCGAGCCCAGGCCCTTTGAGCGAGTCGACGGGACCGAATAGTTCGGGCGCGGTAGCCACCGGGAGCGATGACAATGCGACAACGGCTGTTCCCCAGGCACTGCCATTGAACAACGATACCCTGTTGGAGGTATTGATTTCTCGGACGCGAGAAAGACTGTGGCCACAAACGTCGGAGAAACTTCGGTGAACTTGCAAGAAGAAGCGGCGCCGTCCGCCGACGCGGTCCCTGCCTCGCTGCGGGACCTTTCTCCTGACGACCAGCCGCAGCTGTCGCCGTTGGACCAGATCATCCTTCTCTCGGTCGCCACCCTAAAAGACGCTTTCTCGCCGGTCGACGCTCTCACCCTGGAGGAGATTTTGCCATACGCGACTCGTGTCCTCGCCGACAAGTCTGCAATTGGCAGATCTATTCGCAGGCCCTTATTGTGCGCTCACGAATCGAACTTCATCGCAGTCGTACCGTTGAGCGAGGTGTGCTTCAAATGCAGGCCATGGTCGACCAGGTTGTTGTGGAAACAACAGCGCTGGAGGCTACAGAGATGCAAAGTGGTGTGGTAACGGAGATTACTGATGATACCGAAAGCGGGAGCACAGTGCCCGCCATCGAAGTTACGGCGCCGGGAGAACAGAAAAACAGGTCGACAAACTTGTTAACCAGCCTACATCTTTCTTTCCGGCGGCGAGCCCAAGTGAGCAAGCACCCACCCAGATTCGACTGCGGTACATCCACGCACTTGCTACGCCTCCAAAGTGGCACCTGGAGGCCGAGCTGGCCTTTGCTCTGGGCAGGTGTTGGCTCCCTCGTCTCAGCACTCGAAATTTTCAAACGTCTGCGGCTTTGGGCGGAGGTCGCTCTCTGCCTTGCGAGTAGCTCTGCAACCGACGACGAGAGTGGCCGCGGTGCTGGTGGTGAAGAGAAGGCACGTGCTTGCTCCGGTGGCAGCTGTTCCAGGCGTCGGACCCGTCTTTAGAGCCCAAAAGTGGCGAGGAGGACGGACCTGAACTGGATGTGATGTGCTTGAAGGCGTCTGATTTTGAAGGCCCTGAGCGTGTTCCCCCCGCCAGCCAACGCTCCCCGGCTGTTCTGCATCTTGGGCGAGATTGAAAATGAGCCAAAATACTACGACA
The DNA here is from genome assembly GCA_016097075.2 of Sporothrix phasma. NCBI lineage: Eukaryota > Fungi > Ascomycota > Sordariomycetes > Ophiostomatales > Ophiostomataceae > Sporothrix > Sporothrix phasma. The sequence continues at coordinate 134,049 of JADMNG010000049.1, read as the reverse complement.
GGGCATGGGACCTGTCAAAGGGTCGCTACTCGCGTGCACAGCGTTCTCTCGGCGAGCATTACCTGCAGCAGAAAAGAGTGGAGAAGGCCCTCGATGCGTACAAAAAGGCCGTGTCGGCCAACCGTCTGAACTCGCAGTACTGGAGCCGCCTGGGCGATATTAGCCTTCGCTTGGGCATGTTCTCTCAAGCCGCAGAGGCTTTCAGCCGTGCCATTGGCGCCGCAAGTGACGCTGCTGGAGGCGAGGATGCTCGGACGTGGAGCAACCTTGGAGTGCTCTGTACAGCCTGTATACGCAGACCATGAAAGAGCACCGGGAAGAAGTCAAGCGTCAGAAGGAAAGCGCTGACAAAGACGACGTGGCATCAGAACCTCAACTATGGAAGCCGCGAAGACGGAGGGGGAGACGACGAGTTGGCTTCAACCGAAAGTGTGGCGGTGGTGGCCAAGAGAAACCCTGCAAGGTTGCTGACACAGTCCTTGGCGGCCTTCAAGCGCGGGTGCCCAACGATCTCCCACGATAATTGGAGGATCTGGGACAATGTCGTGACGCTGCGTCCCGTGTTGCGGCCCCCCGTGGTCAGTGATATCGCTCTAGCTATGCGCAACATCCTGGCTGTGCGCAGCACGGAAGACGCCATCGACATTGATGTTGTGCGCATGCTACTGAACGAATCGGTACTGAGCAAGCCCAACCGGTCGACGTGTACCTGCGCGGGGCTCGCAGGAGAAGGCTGTCTGCGACCCTGGTCGAGAACGTCTTTGTGCCTCTGATTACGAAACGCAGCGAGTTGTGGGAGCTCGTCGCGCGAGAACGGGTGTGGCGTGGCGACTACGCGGGTGCCATCGATGCGGCCGAAAAGGGCTGGCGTGCAGCTATTGGTGGTGCTAGCACGGGTGCTTCTCGGCTCGACGATGGCTGTAACCAAGCCAGGCGAGGTCAGTGAGGACGAGAAACGCAACTGGCTCGAGAACAGCGACGCATGGGACAACGTTGTGGCCCGGACAGACGAGCTCGTGTCTATCCTGGAGAACTATGGACCTGACGCAGCCAACAATCGGCTCGCGGTGGAAAATGAAGGCACGGAGCGCCCTGCGTAGTGTCATGGGCAAGGGCAAGGAGCGGTGGGAAGGCAGCGAGGGCTGGACAACACTGGAGAACCTTCTCGAGGGACTAAATTAGATGTCTGAACGACCTGGCGAAGAGACTGCCCCAAGTAGGCTACTTCCCACATTCGATAAACAAAAAAGGGAAACATAAGTCACGATACTAACGGATCGCACGTGGTGTGATGCGGGTGAGTGTGGCCTTTCAGAGCTCCAGTGCCTTCCACGGTAATCTTGACATGATGAGACACAAGATCGTGAAGCTCTATCGGGCACCCAATGCAAACAATCAAGCGGGTATACACAGGCTGCGCCACGAAGGCACCGAAGCCAGCTATAGGGGAGTCACGCTGGTGAATGCCACGAGACGCCAGCGATGTTAGCTGTGCCTCTACATGAGTACTACTGAGGAAGGCGGTGCCCCAACACAGCTACAGCACTTCAGGGCAACAAAAAAACTTTGTACAGTAGGGGCATGTCCTCGCCGGCTTGATGATGGGCATCATGCCCAGACGTGACGACCTTGCCACCCTTGGCTATGTCACCGTCTCATCTTGTCACTCAACAAGGCCGGTATTTGTCGCTTCGCGTTGGTCTCGGAAAGGCACAGAGAAACGCAGTCTGAGCGGGTGTCATCCGATCGGTGCATTGTTTGGGCGACGCGTGTGCACAGAGGCATGAGACTGGGATGGAGGCACGGCAATCTTACGGAACCCGAGATCAGCTCCCAATGTCGCACCTCGACAGCAAGATGAATATGCCCATCTTGGGGCAAAGATCCTCGTCGTATGCTCCCTCCCTGACACCCGCCCTATCGCTGCGCCTTTCGTATCTCGCAAGCAATGAAAGGGGCCTCTGCACGCTCAAGAAGAAAGAAAGGATCCAGAGTTGGGCCGAGCACGTCGCGTTCGTTTCCCAAAGCCACCAAGAGCATTCTCTGCCACGAAGGCAAGGCCAGGAGGCAAGGAGGTAAAGGGCTGAGGGCGCGAATCAAGCGAGGTGTGAGGTGGTAAGGTGTGAGGTCGGGCTGAAGGGATCGGCGCTCGCCTCTGGGGTGCTACCTCCGGCTGCAGCTCGCAAGCTCCGGAGTCGCTCTGTACGAATCGTGCATACGAAGCTATATGTACGAATGTCGCTTGACATTGCGAAACTTTGCATCTTGTTCCCAGTACTCCGTGGTCTGCATATACTTCGCAACGTTGAGCGTATTGACTAGCTTGCCGAGGCGGTGGCTTCTGGTGTTTGGCTGGAAAGGACATGGTCGCGTATGCGATGCAGCCGTGCCGGCCGCTCAAGTCGACGACAACCTGGGGCGACTTCGTACATATAGAGTGACCAGATGCGGTGCGTGCCGCAGATGACGGAATCAACCGCCAGAAGCAGATGTGCACATGTACTTGTGCCTATGCACTGTTTCGCATGGCGCGAGCGCTGCCCTGGTTCTTCTTGTCAACGGGAGCGCGTTCTCTTACGCCTGTCCCGTCCCTTCAGATGCTTCCCAGTCGGCAGTGCTCAGGCCCCTGTTCCCTGTCTCATCAAGTCGCAGTCTCTAGCCAGCGCGCTACTCGTACTGGATTCCTCGAGCACGGTGGGTATGCCTTTGCTGTCTCCCACCCGAGCAAGCCTTTGACGAGATAGTTCATGGTGCTCCAAGAGGACGGTGCCTCAAGTGCTCGTCCTCGTACGACGTGACTACCTAACAAAGTGCAATGTCACCCCCGTCGTTCGAGTCTCCCTCATCTGACTCGTCTTCCATTCCTAGCTCCTTTCCTTTGTTTTGCCGCTCCTTTTCCATCTGTGACATGGTCGATTGTAGCCACGGCATCCCAGTTCAGCTCTTTGGCTGCTGTATCCCGTCCTCTTTGGCCTCCTTGCTTTGCGCCCTCCTTGCTTCTTCTCCGCCCAGTATGACGGTTGCACCCCGTCCCATCTGATAGCTGGAACTGGTCTACTTCATAGTGGCGCTGTGGCGCTACTGGGTTGGTCCCCTTGCTCTCCCCTGTCCAATCCCACCCTGACCGTAGATCAGTTCCACGGCCCGCCTCGCTTGCAACCCAACGACCGCAAAGGTAAGATACACCCCCTCCGCGTTGGTACGTAGCCCGACAGTGTCTAACATCCAATGCCGATCACAGCTGTCTCCTGCTTTGAAAATATATACAAAATACCGGGCATACAACGGCAATCCTACAATCAGCGGCAGCGAATGCAGCCGACTTGCCGAACAGGAGCAGCTCTCATCGTACATGGATTGTGATTTCTCGTGTCAGTTGCCATGCAGAGTATTGGCGGGCATATCCCTCGGTTCGATAAGAAGCCGGGAACGCAGAAGAGAGATTCAAAATCTTCCAAGGGCAGCTGCGCCAACGCGGCCTTTCGCCCCCGCGCAGTCATCTGGCACTGCGTGTAGCAGCCAGCCTGCAGCAAGGGGCTGAAAACAGAGGAGTAGACCTGCCTGATCAGTGATGCCATCGTGCACGCTATGTGTCAATGCGCCAGCGAGCGGAAGGGGAAAAAACGGTCAAGCAGCCCAGGCACGGAAAGCTGAACTGGCGAAACCCAACCACACAGAGGCTACTGTGGAAGCGAAGTTGAGGCCGTTTCTGCATGGCATGTTTGGGAGGATTGTAAACCAGCAGTTGGCGTCTGTGACTGTCAAGAGAGCGTTGACGCCAGTGTGAGCAAAAACAAAAAAAAGTACCTGGGCGCCAGGGGCAGACATGGGTCAAGGCGACTGAAATGCTGCTTTTCAATAAGTGCAGGTGAAGAGCCAAGGCTGATTGTACCTTGCGTTTTCTTGCCAGGATCTCTGACATTGCGTGCCTGTACAGAGTACATGTGAGTTTTTTCCGAATTATGCTGTCTACTGTGGCACATCTTCGTGGCAGAATAGCCTTGCTTCCAGAGCGAGACCCAAAAAACTGCGATAGGGATACTGATAAACAGAACAACAACCAGGTTCGTCTGGCCTGGCTGCTCGCAAAGTCTGACAGCAGTCGCCTCATGAGTTGGCGTGTCTGGCTAAGAGCAAAGAGACGTGTGGTAAGGTAAAACGTCCACGGCACTGTCAGTCAGAAGACGACCGCACTCGGTCACTTTCTGTAGCCGTTTCGCCATACATCATCGGCTAGTAGCAGCTACGTTCCTCATGAGCCAAGGACATAGGCAGTGACAGACACGGCCGCAACAAGACGGAAAAGGCTCTCGTTCCGTGACTCATTTCGTGGGTCTCGTGCTTTGCAACGTCTACGACGACAGAAGCACATAATCTATCCAAGTCTTCCTGAACGGCGGTTTTTCGTTTCATACAGAGAGAGCCGTGCCTTCAACTCCGTCCATGGCGCATATATTTACGGCCCTTGGTGATCTTCTTGGCCATTGGAAACAGCCATGTACCTAGCTTGTGACACTGCAGGCGAACGGCTTCGGTGAAAGAAGGACCGGTTGGTCAATAGCCGTATACTTCACATGCATGAAATACGTGGGGAGGCTCCAACAGGCACCGTTCCGGACGGTAGCAGCGCCTCCGGTTACCCTATACATGACACGGCTCATACCATCTCTACCACAAACAACTCTCGTCATCTGTTTCCTGGCTCCCATGTGGCATGCCGTTTGGTGCGCTGGTTGCCCGCTTCGGTTTCACAAACCTCTGTTGGTCACCACCTCTGCCTCACCACGGTGGCCATTGGCCGGCTGTGTTACGCAAGACTCGTTCGATTTGGACACCCTGTGAAAGGTACGGGAGGCAAAAAGCCCACTGCATGTTAAAGCAGTGAGTCTCTGACTGTCGAAAATTGCAGTGTAAATGGGTATATACGCGCCCCATGCAGGTGCGTCGGTTGATGAGGCTGGCGTGCCACCAGGGAGCTCCCACTCGCGTCCCAAACCTCCCCAACCTGCCCTCACACACCCTGACCTCTCTCCATTCTGAATTTACGGACGTAGGGCCTTGTGATTCCTGACAAAAGAGTCGGAAAGAACGAGAGCCTCACCTTCACCGGCCTTGCTTTATCCACCGTTGAAGTCGACGACTGGTAAAGCCAAAGGTCCTTTTGCTTCCCATCTTCCTTCGTTTACAAACACCACACGCTGTTTGGGATCCCAACATAACGTCGTCAATCTCGAGCCCGCCACCGGGTGCTTGCAGCATCAACCTTGATTTATTACCTGCACGAAATCACACCTATCCACCCAGCGTCACCCTTGTTAAAGTACAGATGGACAGATGGAGATTTGTAAACCAAACAGCCATGGAAAGAGGCCAAAGGAAAAAGAGATGAACAGGGTCATCTGTGTTACGTGAAATGGTGAATAACGTGGATGGTGTGCGCACGGTGTCACGGCGGATGTCCCTGGGACCTATCCCGTATCTTGTCCGCCTCTGGGTTGGATGGATGGTAAGCGAGCAGAGATTTCTGTGTCACACCTTGGCTCTCTGTCCAAGCACTCTTCACCATGCTTCTACTTCTGTACATAGTATGCTCTCTACCCATTCGCCTACGTCCTTCGGCTTTCGTCTCTCGCTCGCCTGTAGGCTCGCCTGATTTTGGTGCGCCGGTGATGCCTTTGAGGCCTGCCGTATTTCGCACGTTAAAAGTACGTGGCAGGGGCCTTTTATGCTGAGAAAGGCGGAGACATATAGACGTGGCCGGGTATGCAGACCGCCTTGCTGCCGAGCACCGCTTCGTCTGTACGTGTTTGGATCCCTGCATCGCCGATGCTGCTCGTTTCCGGCGCAGTGGCCCGCCAGGCATAGTCTGTTTCGACCTTTCTGGGGAGGTCGGGAAGCAGCCAAAAGATGGATGTGGCGTACTCAGTACAGGAGGAGGGTATGAGAAGAAGCGAGCGAGAAGGAGAAAAGCGCGGAAAGCCGAAATAGAGAGGAGGCAAACGCACGATCAGGCCCCTTGGGATTGAAGCCGGACCCACCAATGCTTTGAAGCGGTCCCCCAAACGACCCCCATCAAGGAACCGTAGCTTTCTGGCTGTTTCCAGGTCCTCTCGCTGCCTTTTCGGCTTTGCATTATCCTGTCCCGGTCGTTTGATTCCTCCCCGGTGGCTTCAAATGGGTGATGGGTGACACCGTGCTGTTCGTCCACGTTCCTCACATCTGATGCCGGCTCCGGCCAGGCCGACGGCCAGTCTCTAGTATCCAAGTCCCGTCTGAAGCCTCAAGGGCACCGTCAACATGGCCGGTGTCCACCAAGAGCCAATGCCAAGTGCAGTCTTTGTAATGGCACTTGCCATCCCCACAAGTCTCCCCACGGGCACCAACACGCCGGCAGCCACAAAGCCAAGCGATTCAGCGAGTTGGCTCACCACTTATTCGTCGTATGTCTTGGCAACCCAACATGACCTTTAGGGTGTCACTGTTTGAATGGATCTCTCTCCTTATCCCTGCATCAAACTTCAACTTTCTGGCAGTTGTATGGGCCCTTAAGAGGTAATTTCAGCTCTCCCTCGTTGTAGCTCGGCCCGACCAGAAAATGCAGCATCCGAGGAGAGGATGTTCAAGGTGCTTCAGCCTGTGACCTGCGGCTCCAAGAATGAATTGGCCAGTAGCATATTCGTATATACTCCTAGGAGGCACGGTGCCCCAGCTTGTCAGCGCTCGGGTGCTCTGTTCTAGCCGATGCTGGAAGGGTAGATGTGCCCGAGTGCGAGAGGCATTGTGAACCGTCTAGTATAATCGCACGCCGGATCTGGTCAAAAGACATATCGCCTATTATCTCATTCTTATCCCGTTTTTCGAACGGTTTTCCCATGATCTTCCCTAGCCTGTTTGCTACGGCTGAGACTATGAGAACGACAACATCTCACTTCCACGTTGGTTTACCCTGTCACGACGGGTCTGCCGTTGACAATGTCTCTGCCTTGCCCTTCCATGCCCTTCCCGCTTGCCCCGCTACCATTCTGCCCCTGTCGTCCGTGTTTCTTCCTCCTACTGTGTCTTCTTGCTCCATGGATACTGTCAGAACAGAAACTCGGCATAAGCGACAGTGACACCTGTTTTGGATTTGCTTTCCGTTTTGGGCATTGTACGGGGCTATGAGTGGAGGAAGAAAGACAGCAATGCCCAAACTGGTCAGTTTCTTGTTCCTGTTTTGAAGACTGTGTGCGCATACGGTCGAGGCTGTTGACTTGGATGATGTGTCTCCCCAGCAGAGACAAGTTTGCCGTTGCGTGTACTCTCGACACGAGGTGCATCTCGGTATCTTGACTCGCCGCTGCTCATCTCCCTTGCACTCTTTTCGTCTTCCTCACCTTGCCCTTGCTGCGTTTGTGACGTGTCGACTGGCGCAGGCAGTGCTTCTAGGCCAGGTCAGCTGTCACACTGCAGGACGGAACACGTCTTCGGAAGACAGGGTGCAACATAGGCGAGCGGGAACACAGGCTGGGCTATGCCCTGGTCGATGGTCGCTTCATATTATAGAGTCTCACGTTGTCAGAAGACAGAACACTCAAGAGAAGGGAAGGACAGGCAAGGCCAAGTGCGAGATCTGCTTCAAAAGGCCACACAACACTGCATGATCTGGAGTTCCGAAGCTGCGTTGTGCGACCATGTATTTGGCCCAGTCAGATGGCGTTTTTTCCCTTTGTTACATAGCCTTGTCGCTCTTCGTTTGCCGTTACCGTTCCAGGTAAAGTGTCGTTTGGGTGGCTTGGTGCTTCTCTTCACACAAGTTTTCCTGTTGTCTGGCTTGCGAACCTTCTCCAGGCCTTGTTGTTTTGTAGATACATGTCTGCTAGGCGGAATTAAAAGACTCCGTAAGACTCTGGACACGATATACTATGGGATGGGCTTCTACAGCACATGAGAAGATCTCGATCTACGTGAAGTGCATGGACGTTAAGGCGCAGTAGGCATCTGCCCGTTTCGTTGTATCAGAGAAACTTCTCGTCGGCTTCATTCTCTTTGAATGTACTTTGTACAAAAGTAATAATATGTAACCAACTTGGTGAGCTAGAAATCAAATTGGGATGAATCACATTTATCTTGGCATGCATGCACAGAGGCCTCACTCAACTACACCCCCCTTCCCTCCCTTTCCAGTCAAACACATACCTTTCTTTCAGGTGCCGCGCACAAACGGCCTCCAAGAAGTGGGAAAACAAAAACAAGCACAAAGAGGATCGACTGAATAGACGGGCCTGTTGTGGAGACTCATGACCAAATAGGAAACATTTGGATAGATCTCTACCCAAATATGGAGAGCATCTTCATTACCTCTCGCACAGGACGCAAAGGATCAGAGACAAGCATAACGGTGGCTGGCTATTTCCTTTTCCATTTTTGACAAACGGCTTGTTTCCTTTGACAGACAAAACTTGCGCCGATCCTCAAGCGGCATTGTGCAAAGTGCAGTCATGCCGTGCTATGGAGTGCCATTTCGTGAACATTGCCCAGAGAAGGCCATCTTTCCTTTATCATAGGGTCAGACCCGACGGTAAGGCAGTGATGACAAAGTACAAAGTACAGAGTAGAGGCAACAAATGTGCGAACGAGCAGTCTGGCAGTCTTCTTGACTTGCCGTCCAATCCCGTCAGCAGATGAACGAGTCTCTGTTTCTTGGTAGGATGGGCTGGTGATCAATCCACCGCACACTAGGATAGTCCGAGAGCCGGGACAGACAAAAAGAAAGAATACTCGTAGAGAAGCATAGGGGCAGAAGAAAGCAGAAAGCAGAAAGCAGAAAGCAGAAAGCAAAAAGGCCAGGATGACCATGGCTGAAATGACCAAAGGCTTTTCACGGGGCGGTTTCGTGTAGCTGCTCGGATTCGTCTTGCGGCTACCCGACCATCGGACGTAGATCATTCCAACATCGCGAGCAAGCGGTGAAGGCGAGCAGGAAGAAGAGAGCAGAAAGTAGGAGGGAAAGACAACCAAGACAGACAACATCGACACCGATACACACTGGCGATTCTACGAAACGGACCTGCTTGCCCCTATTCCTTGCCGTTTGGCTGCGTGAAGTCGCACTACATTCTGCGGCTCGCTTCTGGCGGCTCGCTGGAGGTCCATAGATGCCTCCAAATGTCACGCGGCGAGACTTGAAAGCAGGGATGCCCTTGCGTGCACCTGCTGGTCATTTGATCTCTCACTCTTTCTCGACGCCTCGATCCTCTACCGTTTTGCGTTGTGGCATCTTCCGCACAGGCTAGAGTCGTTGGCTACCTCTCGGCCGTTAATCTGCGCAGCGTGTTTTTCTCTCATATTTTCCATCCTTTGCGATCCCAAGATCCTCTTTGCGTCTGGCTGGCCTACTTTTGCGGACATTGTGTTCTGGGCCTACCTCGGAGGCGTTTTTGTGCTGCCTGCTTTCTCGCTTAACGGAGAAGTTGCGCATCGATGGACCATGAGCACTGTGAGGCTTGTATCTTGCTCGCACTACTTTGTAGATGTAATCTACCGCCGAGAGACACTTTTCTCTCTTGTTTTTTGAAAGCTGTTCTATATTTATTACAGTCGTTTTGCTTGTCAGCGGTTTTTTTATTTTATTCTTCTTTATCCTCTCCTTTTTAGAGGTTGACTGAAGGCCCTTTATATTTACCATTGTCCGCGCTTTTACCTCTCGTCGTAATAGTGAGAAGCTTTTGTTCCGTGCTCACCTCGGAAAGCTCATGTACCTCGTACATGGGATCTTGCCGTCTGTCTGCCGATACCATATCTGCCTACGCATATGTCATCTCACGGTGTCTTGCGCCAAGACTTTGCCTTGGGATCTTCACTGTACTATTCTGTATTTGTCTCCCTGCTCGGGATAGGCAGGACAGCCGGCACTGTTCACTCAAGGTTAGCTATGCCTCGTACTTCCATGAGGTCTGCTCGAGTGAGCCTCGTACGAGGTACAAAGTTGCGTACGAGTACTTTGTATGTGCAACTTGCAAGATTGCGTGTGGCTCCACGGGCGTCGACTGTCGCCTCGTATCAAAGCTCCGATTTATGCCTTGACTTTTCTAGAATGGGACCGGCGCCTCTGTCCCGGGCCGCCATGTTCCAGCCTTACCACGCTGTCCCTGGCCCAACGGGATCTTGACTGACCGACAAGGACATGGACGGACCGTGGCCGCATAGCCAAAACACTGCGTGCCCACGAGATCTGCGTCTGGGGGCTACGAGGTAAAACACAACTAGAAACAAAACAGCGTTAAACAAGCATCGCGGTCGCACTTTTCTGGCCAAGCCAAATCTCCCACAGGGCCGATATTGCACGGGACAAACAAGGAGGGAAGGGAGAGCTAGAGCCAACGGCAAAAGGGGGCCACGGTGTGGCGAAAGGACGATCAAGTTGGACCAGCGACCATGGGCCCGGATAGGACAATGGTGAGACAATGATGTACTGTTCCGGCACGGAGCACATCATCTTAGCACGGAAGAGGAGCCTAGTGTCCGATCACGCCTGTGAAATGGCCGCGCCAATGTCTGGACGATGTTCCAGAAATATGTGACGCCTGGTGCTTGCGGAATGCGGACACGATGGGGGTATGAAGACCACATAGCTCGCCACGGCGGTGCTGCTTTTTAACATTGTTATGATACACCCCTTCCCGTCCTTGCTCACTTTCTGGGCCGTCTTTACTCAGCACGCATTGCTTTCTTGTTGTTTCTTCATCTTTCCTCCTCTCCTCCCTCGTATCATACACGGGAAACGTTCTCTCAAGATGCAGAGGACGCCACTGTCTTACGTGCGCTCTCCCTTGCCACGCCTTCTCGTTTCCGTGCCTCTTCCATACGGCGCAGCAAGCCACTTTTATCCCTTATTTGGTCCGTTGCACGGCATTGTGCGAGCACCCTGTCGCCTGGCTACGGAAGGATGAGCGCAAAGAAGCGCAAAGACACAAGAAAACTGAAAGTACAGAGAGAGGATGGAATGACCACACAATCTCCGTGCATCGACGTGTCGTACCATCGCTTCGCGTACGTTGCGGCTAGCCGTCTGCCCCTGGCTCAGCGATGCTGCGGGTGCCCCTGGGTCCATACGAGTCAGGACAGATGAGAGGACGTCCCATCGGGTTTGGCTGTGCCGGCGCAACCGCAACCCTGCCTCTGGAACCCTGCGATGGACAGACAGTGGTAGAAATCGCGTCTATCCTCCGCTGCTGGCCCTTTCATGGCACGTACTTTGTATCTCCTGCATACAATCCCACGTGTGCGGCGGTAGGGGCTGGTTAGTCTCCTTGCCATCATGTCCGGACCTTGCCAGCTCGGCTCTGCACATGCGAATGGCTGTTGGTCGCGTTCCCCCTGCCTTGTGGTGAATGGCCGCTCCATGATACATGCGATATACGGTTGCATGTGCGCGGTACCGAAGCGTGTCATGGCTGGCTTCCGTGTCTTGCCTCTCGTGTACTTTGTACAAAGCATACGAGCAGTTCTGCCTCATGTCTCTGCCAACTCGTGCCGTTGCGTTCCCACCTGCAGGCCCCTTTCGGCTTCCTCGAAGCGTCCAAGATACAAAAGCCAAGTACGAGTATTGGCTGTTTGTTTCTTTTTCTGCGGTGAGGGATGCCCATGCGCCCCCCACTGAGCGACCTTCTCTCCGCCCTCCGCTCCTCTGACCAGAGCTCGTCTGCATCCATGGAAGAGTGGAACAGGCCGGTCCTTGCCTGCCACGAGAGGCACTACCACACGGAGCGGCGTGATACATGTGCAGTAGTCGCGCGGGGCCACTTTGCGCGCCATGGCGCCCCATAACGCTACTCTGTCCCGTTTCTTTTGCTCAGACGCCATCGATGGGATTCGCATGTTCGGCCTTCCACGCCGTTCTGTTCTGCTGTCCGGACTCTCTGGGCCTCTTCTCCTGTCCTCTCTCCTTCTCGTCGTCCATCGTGCCCGGTCATCAACCTGCTCGTAGTTGGCCTTGGAGCGCCATCCTGGCTTGGCTCTCGTCCGTACTCGTACTTTGTAGGGATCTGGCCGTTTGTTGAAATGTCTTGACATTGCAAAGTACACTTTGTCTGTGCGCTCCCGTGGCTCAGCTTGCCTATTGGCTCCCGCTCGGCAGCTATTCTGACAGGTCCTCGTAACTGGCACTAGAAAGGCTGGTGTACTTTGTCCTGTGTAGAAGCCCTTGATCCAGTACTTTGTTCTTTGTAAGATGACATAACTAGGATGACGCAGTAACGAGCGGCCCGTGTCTACAAAGTACGACGAGTCCTCTACTCTTCAGGAGCTACGGGGCCCAACCAGCTCCAACTCTAGGGCACCATCCCACTGTAAGCTGCGCACGCACCTGGCCGAGAGTGCTGTGAGGCATCACGTCGTACACGGGTCGTTGTGTGTTTTTCTATTCGTACCGCAACCGCAGTGCTTCTCTGTCGAGCTAGCCTTGCGCCGTTTACCCTTCTCCGTACTTTTCTCGTTTGTCTTTGCTTTGGCTTTGTTTTGTTCCATCGTTCATACCTTTTGTCGGCCCATGCTAGCCAGATACCAGTTAGGCCTTGTGCTAGCTGTCCGAATTGCTCTGCTGTTGGCTCTTGCGTCCAACAGCAGACCGTCGAGGCGCGGGCCATGCCGTGAAGTTAGAGCGGCCAGCGAGGAAGAAACGGCTGGACCGTACTTTGTCATGGCGCTGCTCTCGAAAGGGCTTCTGAGAAGATCAGGAGTACAGCAGAGCGAAGCTCCTCTCAGCCGTTCCAACGTTCAAGTCGGACCAGACAACCACCCATCCGAAAAGCTACAGCATCTACCCGCCTCCAACAGAGACAATCGCACAGGGCAGCGCTGCTGGCAAGGTGGCCCCAAACAGACACAAATTTCGCAATACATGTACTCGTTGTACTCGTAGGGCCCCACGCCGATCCACACTGGTTCCAAGCTACAGGCCAGACCAAGCCGCCCTGGCTTGCGATCTCAATTTACCGATTCTGCCCTTGCAGCACAACATCAGCAAACACCTCGCCCTCGCGTCCACAGTCCCGCCAAGACGAGCACGAAAGAAGAAACGAAGAGAAAAAGAAAGCAAAGGAAAGGAAGAAAGAGGAAGGAAGAGCGGCCAATGAGATGTCAACAGAGGGCGAGAACGGGAACAAGCCACAGCTTCCAAGTCAAGGAGCCGCGTCGTCGGAGTTGTTGGCGCTGACGGCCGCCTGACCACTGTTTGCACGTCAAGACGTACTCGTATCGTGCGGACGCGTTGCCTTTCGACGACTCGATGCTGTCCCAGTACGTCGATTACTGCGCAGTCGTCCGACGGTCCTGTCATTCCTCGTTGACCTTTATCGCCCCTTTGCTGACCACTGTAGCCCTCCTTTGTCTTCTGTGACCTTGACTTTCTCTTCTTTTTCCTTTGTCTCTTCTTTTCTTTGTTCTTTCCTTCTTCTCTTTTCTCTTCTTCTCTTATCCTTTTCTACTTTCCCCTCTTTTCTTCCTTTACTGTTGGCAACGCGGTGATCCCGCATGGCCGCCATCACGCATCCGCAGCCCGCCTGCTCATCATGCCATATCTCCGACAAAATACAGACGATACCATGTTCACTGGTCTGGGCATCTGGGCAAGCACAAATATGCAATTCAGACGCACATTCCCCCTGCCAGATGGCCATTCTGCTCTGGCCGGTAGAATAGCCATGCGGCAGCCGTAGCTCGACGCCAACATTGGCAGGGTGATCGCTCGAGCTATGACCTGGCCACATACCCTTGCTCGTCTCTGGTTCCCGTGAGCCACCGCCCGCTCACGCACAGACGACGGGGCACGCGGCGGACAAAGTACGCGAAGCTACGTAGCTCGTACTGCTGCGCTATTCCTGTTGCGCGAGACGCCACGGAGAATGGGAGAAATTACCGACAGAACTGCATGCAACACAGGTGAGAACCGTCCAGGCCGGCCGTCTTTGTAGTTCATACTACGAGACCTGTCAGTTTTTCGGTACAAGCGCCTTGTGGGCTTTCTTGCTCCTCTCTTGCCTCCCTCCTGGTCTTCTCTTGTTCGATCGCCTTGCACCAGCTACAAAGTAGAGTGGCGTTCAACCTCGACGCGCATGGGCCAGTCGGCTGATCTGCGACCTTTTGAGTCGAGTCAGTCTGCTGACAAAGTACGCAGGCGAGGACAGTCCGGCACATCCTTGTCAACATTACTGTGTACAAAGTTGATCCTGGACCCTTTCACGGTGTGCAGCCAACAGAGGGCCGCGCAAGTCAAAGCCCACCACATCCAAAGCGCACAACGCATGTGAACAAAGGCAACCTCATTGTGAGAGGAGGTCGCACTCCCATTCGCAGTACAAAATGCCATGCTCCACACATCCGGCATTCGAGATTCTGACAAACGTTATCGACCGGGGACAGAAGCCCGACCAGCCAAATCCTGGTCGACGATCCGCGCAGCACTGACCCAAGTGACCCCCTTCCTTGCCGTCGATCTGGCGGTCCATCCGAGCAGCACGATAGATAGGCTGTCACATTAGTGGTAGGCGGACCAGGAGCGTGCATGCGGATAGGTGGGAACGAGGGCAAAAAATAAGAAGTGGAGAATGAAGAGGCCGTCAGCTGAAGCGAGAGAACCAAATCAAATCGGTAAGGGCGACAGTACTCGCAAGCATTGAGCAGGGAAGAAGAAAACAAAAGGAAGAAAGAGGAAAGGAGGACAAGAGGGAAAGAGGAAAAAGAGGAAAAAGGAGAAAAAGAGGAAAAAGAGGAGCAAATGCACACCAAACGAAGTTGAGCTGCCAAGAATGATGCACGAAAGCTCAACGGGGTCGGTGGCTAGCAGTACGAGTAAGTTACACCACTCTATCAGGGCGAGTACTCGTACAAGGGAGCCCTGCTGCTCCACACATCCATCAACAGCCAAGCCGTCCAAGCAGTATTCGTACATGCACACCTCCCAAACTCTGGCTGGCTCCTGGCCACCCCCTTCCTGGCAGGGTTGTGAGCGGCGGACTGCACACTGGCCCAGATGGTGCTTGAGCAGACATGAGGTAAACGGTATGGAAAGGACAAACGTCTCGTTTTTCATCTTGCACAGGCTTCACCCGCATCTCGCATCCCAAAGACGGGACGTGGCGCGTGACGCAATCTTCCTTTGTCTTCTCTACCTCCTTTCGTTGTTCTTTGTATCTTGCGGGTCGCAGAGGTTTGCAGAGCGTCTTTGCTGGTCTCTTGTCTGCCCTGCTTTCGTTCCCTTCAGCCTTTCAGGTCAAGTGGACTCTGATAACCTCACACTGCAGTCCGGATGGACCCGTACCCAGGCCTGCCAAACAACTGGCGTCTACAAACGACGGCAAGTGGCACGGTACAGGCTACGCACGCAGTCGAGTTGGGACCACGGAAACCTGTCCGTCCACTTGGCAGGCACACGCCCCCTGGTGTTTGGTATGGCCTTTACATGTTCACACGTCGTACGTTTGTACTCGTACGCCTCTCTTTGCGGATCGAACACAAGAGTCAGACTTGCCTTCTACCATCTGCACGACCGCTGTCCTCCCGCGCACACGCTAGATGTTCAGCTCCACACGCTCGGCTTTCGTCTGTCGTCCTGTCTCTTGATGTGCCTTGTGCGAGTATGTCCTGCGTCTTCGTCTCTTTTGCTCCGTATCTCCCCTGTACTGCTGTTCCTTGCCTTGGTGGCCTGTATCCTCGCCCCTGCCTGTTTTGTCATGCTAACGTCCCTTGTTTTCAGACGGCCGTCTGGCGGCACATCCAGCACCCAGTCTTGTTGGGTTCTCGGCCCTTGCATGGCCCTCGAAAACCAAGACCGAGACTGACACGAGAGACATCCGAACGCTTGACTGTAACGGCTGGTCCATCCAGAACACCGTCCCTGTGCGTCTTCTGTACTTTGTACGTTTCCGACTCCGCAAGACTCAAGTTGAAGGTAGCTGTGCTTTGCTGGTCAAATCACTCACAGTACACTGGTACCGTATGCGAAGCAGATTCACGAGGTGTGAATACGAATCTGGCGCTCTGTTTTTACATTGTATCTACAAGCCCTCTTGTACATGTACTCGTACTCGCTACAAAGTACGTGCAACCTCTTTCTGGCAAATTCTGTCTCGCTTCTGGCAATCTTTCTACACACCCCTGCCTATTTTATATGGGACCTACCTTTGATGTAGGGTACATTTGATGCTTGGACAGGAGCTATTGCCAAGGCGGAGAGCCGAGTGGAGCATTGCCCTCCCTTTGGCACAGGCAACAAACACGAGTACTCGTACTGCAAGACAACAAAATCGCCAGGGACAAGAAGCACAACTTTGAGGAACAAGAGGCACAGGACACGCGGAAGGCGATCAACCTCAAACGAGCGAGCAGAAAAGAAGCGGGTCTCGAGAGCAGCTCTCCCAACAGCCGTCCGCGTCGATGACCTTAACTGCCCGTTGCGTCCTGATCTTCCTCTTCCTTCTACTTTGTAGCCAACCTCTCTCTGCTAGCTTCAGGACGCTGGCGACGCGCCCCATAACCTTCTGCTCTTGTCGAGCTTGGATAAACGCGTATGAGATCATCTCTTGTATGGCTTGTCTCTCACTGCTCTACGCTTCTTGCTGTACCGTTTCCTACTTCAGCTGTCTTGATGTGGAGAGCTTATGCCCGCCTTGCCGAGCCGCCTTCTTTCGTCCGGACGCGCCCTTTCTGGTCTGTTCTTCTGTTTGCTGTACGACGCAGTTCGCAAACACACATACCTCCATCTTTCGCCTCTTATATTGTACTCGCCGCAGTCGTCTCGCGTAACACACCTGCGCTTTTGCCAGCGTATCATGAGCCGCTGCAGCCTCGTCTATTCTCCCTGGACTCTCATGTTCCACCAGGTCGGACAGGTTGCCTGTCAAAATACACCCTTTCCTGTACGTTCCTTACATCAGCCCTCTCTCCCAATATACAGATCTCTTAAGCAGTCAGCTACATGATAGCTTACTTCTCATGCACACCCCCTGTTCTGCTTCCCTTCTTCTCGTCCTCCCTCCCTCGCAAACATGCCCTATTTCAGAGAGATATGCCAGTCTCGGTTCATCGTCTTGTCTCTGCTCAACTACCTTTCCCCTTTCCCGCCTCGCCTAGGCTACCCCACTCGATCTCCTGTGTCTTCTTCGACCCCTTACGGCCCCGTTCGTATGTCACAGGTAGCGCGCCCTAGCCCTCGTGTGCATGCAAGCATTGTTTTCATCTTCTCTCTACATGTACTTGGGCCACTTTCCTATCTATGAATAAGACCTCCACTCTTTTCCCTTCTGCCGTTTCTCCTCATCATTCTCATCTCGTCTTCGTTTCGACAAATTCCACTTCTAGACATACAGCCCAGTTGTCTTCATCCCTTCCCGCCATACATTCCCATCTACCGGCCTCATGTCTATCAACCGCCTCACTAGTAACAAACCATCCCGCTCGCTAGCTTTCAAACATCGCGCCGTTTTGACTCTCATTCATCCACCGCCTCGTCCCACGCCCATCCCCGAACATCTACACGTTCGATGCCGCCGTTCGAACTTGGATACGCCATTTAGTGTACTCTGAAGCACGCGGTCTCCCTCGACTTTGCTCAACGGCTCCGCATCCTCTCTACGACATAGCCAGCTCTGGGGAGGGCATCTCGATTTCCCCGAATCGCCGACGAAAGATCGTTCTCCGTTCGATCGTGCTTCGTATTCGTTCTACCGTCCAGGCATCTACTTTTGAGCAAAGGCAAAGTGTGGTATGTTTCTCTTGCCTCGTCCCACGCCCATCCCCGAATCCACGTTGGCCGAGCCAACACCGAGGAGATCTGCTAACGAAAAGCAACACTACTGTTTTGCCTCAACTGGCATTCACGAGAGCTCAGGGACTTTCCGAGTGCCAACTGAAATTCGCAGATTCGTCTGCCAGTCATGGCGTTGGTGATTTGCATCCTTTCGCCCGAAACCCCTCAAGATCGACTGCACCACTTCGCCCGTTCGGTCCTCCATCACTGCAGTCACCAGTCCAGGACCCCCGCGCCCCCCTCCAGTCATCCCCACGCCCCCCATACGCACCCCACCCCCTTCACCCCCCCCCACAGAACGGTAATAGGACCACAACAAATCGCTTTCTCAGTATTTCGTCTCATGCCCACAGCGAGACACAGCAATCACGGGTCCACATTCCAGCTGTTTGGGGGTGCAGGCGAGTAGTGCATTGGTCACCCATTCCTCCCTTGGCCACAGTACCACCAGCCGTTTTGGCCACCGCCTCTGAACCTTGTCCACCGACTTGTATCTTCCTCACGCTCGTTTTGTTCCTACTCTTCTCTTTTCTCTCTTCTTTCTTGGTATGTACAGATCGTGGTGATATTCCTGCCCCAGGCAACGGACAAAGACCTCGCCCGTCGACAACCCTTGTTATCTCTTGTGATATTCCTTCTTCTTCCTGTTTTGCGCTGTGTTGCCCCCTCCCATCCCATCTCGTCCCTCTCCCTACCTTTTCGCTGCCTCCCCGTGCGTTTGTTTTAGTACTGCGGGAACCATATCAGTCAAGACATTGCTGTCAAACACCGAGTTGCCACTTTTTAGACTTACACATCTCTTTTAGCAGACGACCCCAGGCGCGTTGACCGTTTCCCTCTCGCTCCGTTTCTTCCACCCACACCTATTGAATCACCACTCTTATTTTTTCTACTTGTCTCTTACCTGGAGCCAGACAGTTGCGCTCTACCTTGCTACCTTACCCCCCCCTCGACTTCTTTTTCTACCTCCTACCTCCCCCGTTTTTCTCATATCCTCCTTATCTTCCTCCTTCCTCTGTCTTTCGATCTCTCGACGAGACTAGTATGCTTCATGTCGACCATCCAATACCAGCAGCCTCTCTACCGGGTCTTTGAAGTAAGTCTGGACACACTGGACACACAGTGGTGACGAGCGGCGTGGCCTTCTTTACACGCCTTCATACGACTTTATGCTGCGGATCGTCTCAGTTTCTCAAGTGTGCATTCGCGTGAGCTGAACTTGCCTCTCTAACACATGACAGCCATCTACCCACCCCGAAAGGCCCATCATCGATGACGACAGAGTCGAGTCACCAAACACAATTGCGCTCCGGTACGGAGAAGAAGAAGCTCGAGTGAACGGCGGAGACCCCCGCGGCGACGCCCAAAACCATCTTTTGCCAATGGCGGCCTACAAGACCCAGCCTGCCCAGCTGCATGGTGAGCATATGACAAGTACACCCGGGAGAGGGCTTTCAGGCACAGGATATGTCTGGGCTGATGGTATGCGGTACATCTTTGGACGGTAGATGGCTAATGAGCACTGGCATCCTGCCGACTTCTAGGCTTTGCTGATAACTCCTACCCATCGTTCAATACTCAGCCTTTCCAGACACAGCAGCAGGAAAATGGAACGCCGCAACTTGGGAACATTGCGTACAACGGCGGAGCACCGACCAGCCAGTATATGAGTCCCGCGAGCTCGCCATCCGCATCGCCAGTGAACATCATCTCCTGTGGGCCGACTACCGGCACGGCAGGCACTCGAGTTGAGCTCAAGTGGACAGCCAGTACGATCTGATGGCCATGTCTACGCCAGCACCCTACGTCTGGCTATCGTTTGCACTCACAAATGCCACGCCAACGTTGTCAAGGAGGCAGTTTCTCAAGGCGGCCTCACGTATATCGTCTCGGCAGAGGCTCCCAGTTCATGGTCACAAAATTGCGCATCGCCTGCCGATGTGCCCTTGACCGTCGTCATTGAGAACTCCACGGGCGAAGAGCTGGCACGCGTGCCTGTCGCCCGTTCTTTCACCTACCAAGGTTTCCCAACCAAGTCGGAACATCTGCACCTGCGCCTCCCATGGAGGGCACAACGGCTGACTCTGTGCCGACCGCCCCTGAGGGCATGACACGAAAGTCACCCCCCAGTCAGCTGGCCATGTCGGTGGACACAGCGAGAGCCCACCACAACTGACGGTGCGCACCTCGACCACAAACAGTCCCAGCCAAGCACAGAACCATCTGCCGGTGGACTCGAATACAAATACATTCTCATACCCCGCCAGTGGAGTCGATCCTTCTGCTGTTGCCGCCGCACAACAGGCACAACAAGCACAGCAAGCACAGCAAGCACAGCAAGCACAGCAAGCTCAACAAGCGCAACACGTACAACAAGCACAAAACAACTTTGCCGCTGCTGCCGCCGCCGCCGCATCTTCCTACAACCAAGACAACAACACCATGCTTGGCGCCTACCGGAGCGCGTCCTTTTCAGACGGATTTCCCCGTGGCCCAGGGCCCCAGCCTTTGTGCGCGCCACCGGCGGTGCCCCGGCCTGGACAACGCCGGCATACGGAGGCTTGAACCACCATCAGCCCAGCCACCATACACACAATCCTCACGATCGGTACAACATGGGCCGCAGCCACTCCATTGCCCATGTCCACGGCGCGCGGCAGCCGCTGTCTGCCCCTCTTCCGGCGCCGGCTCACGGGGGTGCACCCCAGTTGATTCGCACGAGTACCATTCAAGCGTCGCCGTCCGGGTCGGTTGGCAGCATGGGCGCGGGTGGGGCGTATGGTGCAGGCCACTGGGGAGGCTATCCTGCCAAGGCTGTTCTGTCCATCATGGGCAACTTGGACTCCATGGCACAGGACTGGACGCCCGAAGAATGGAGCAACCAGCGGCGCATTGTTCTCTTCCGCAAGAAGCAAAATGGCTGCCACCTGGAAGCCACGTTCCGCCCGGTCCCCATTAACGAGCGGCCACCCCAGCAGTATCTGCATCAGCTGCATCTACTGGGCCGAGAAGCAGGAGTGCTTTGTCACCTCGGTGGACACCATCAACCTTCTGGAGCAGCTCGTGGCGTCCCTGCCCGCTTCTCGGTCGAGGAGAAGAACCGCATCCGCCGCAACCTGGAGGGATTCAAGCCGTTCACCGTCAGCAAGGCCAAGGCCGAGAGTGAGGAGTTTTTCAAGCTGATCATGGCCTTTGGCGCGCCGAAGCCCGGACTATAGAAAAGGACGTGAAGGTTTTTCCCTGGAAGATCCTTGGCCAGGCCCTCAAGAAGATCATCTCCAAATACAGCGCCAGCCCATCGTCCATCCTGCCCGCCGCATCTTCAGGACCGGGCGGGCAAGGCCATCCTTTGTTGACGCCTGTTACGATGAGCCCGTCTTACCCGGTGCTGCCGCCCACGCCCGGCTCGCTCTCTGCGCCGCCGGACGGCACCTCTGGTGTTGGCTACGTCAACATGGTCAACGGAACCAACGGCGCAGAATCTCTTGCTAGTCCCCGGTCACTGTCTGGTGCCTCGTGGGTTTCCTATGCCGGGAATGCATCGTCGGGACGGCCTCTGTCCCCTGGCGCCACCGCAACAAAACCGCAGTCGCCCACCTCTGCCAACATGCGTCTGGTCTTTCTACAGCATACGATGCACGGGCAACGCTGGCGCTAGCACGTCGTCGGCACACTCGTACGGCAACAACCAGCAGCACCAGACACACAACTTCAACTCACCGCTGTCTCTTCCAGCAGCTACTGGGGCTCCTGCACAGAGAGGCCCTGTTAGTACAGGTGGTGCCGTCTCCCACGGCCATCGCTGGGACGGCTACGGAACGCCGGGGCACAACGCGACACCGACCTACGGAGCGACCCAACACCAGCCGCAGCATCAGCAGGGCCACCATGGTCACCTGTACAGCACCGGATATGGTGACAATGTGCAACGCCCCTAGACACCATCTGGACGGGGCGTGACCTTTGTGTGGTGCAGACCGCGTCCCATTGTGTCTGGATGGCGGGCAGCGGTGTTTTCTTAATTCCTCTTCAAAGCGGTGGTGCACAGCAATCGTCAGCACTTGACGGCGCAATACGAGGCAACCATGCGACAGAATCAGCAGGCGATCGAACCAAAATGGAAACCAAAACATCAACAGGCGGCGCGCAGGCACATTCTTCAGACTCGAGTCGGATGACCCAGGAGGACTGCACGATTGGCGATGGGTGGCTAGGGCATGCACATGGCCCATCACATCACGGCGTATCATGACAACTCCGACTTTATCTGTTCTGCTTTGGCGACAGTCCGACTTTGTCGACCACCAGCGCAGCACCGACAAAGGACTGGTTCGACGACGTGGGCTGGGACTCCCAGGCCTTGCGAGTTGGAGAGCTCCTTCGCCTACTTGATCTCTGGCAGCCCTGCTTGTTCCGAGCGCCTCGTCTTTGCCGTTTGCCTCGAACAGGACCGACTTCCAACGCCGCAGTGTCAACGTTGTCGTGTACGAAGTGTACGAAGCCGTGAATGTACTTTGTACGGGGGGTGCGATGCGAGGAAGGGTGGGCATTGGCTGGTCAGGTGTACTTGGCTTGGGCCAATCACACTGCACAACATGCCACCCACGCGATGCACGTCTTTCTAGGCACAACCCGCACGGCTTGGTCCAGCTGCACGATCCATTCCATTCCATCCCATGGCACACCTGTACCAAGTACTGATGCACTTGCGTCAAGCCTTCTGCCCACCCCTCGTCGCTTTTCGTGATTGTCCACGCCCCCCTGCTCTTGGCGGCTTGCAGCAGCCTTGCTGTGACTGTCTTGCAGCTTGTTTGCCTTTATCTCTGCCTTCTCTTCCCTCCCCACCCTCGCAGCCCACACCGATCACGAGGGCTAGGATATTGTTGTCCAGGCTCACTGCCCACTGCCCACTGCCCACTGCGACCGCCCAGATCCTGCCCTGTTGTTCTCGGCTGCAGCCAGACAGAGGCGCCTCGTGTTGTCATCATGTCGGCTGATCGACCATGCTTACGAGCTCTCCGCCCCATACGAGGACTCTGGCTTGCGACGAAGGCGAGGAAACCTACCTGACCTGCAAGGCGGGAAGGACCGCGCATGTCCATCTTGACTGTGACGACCGAGAGGGTCACTGCAGCATGCTAAGCGCCGCCCGAGACGTTTGGGCTGCGATCCTCCGTTGCACGCTGCATCGCTGAGACACCAACTGCCGGTCGCAGGTCGGAGGTTTTCACTCACACGCTCGGATTTGCGCTGGACTTGGCATTCTTCCCCCAACGGCGGCTTGATACACATCGTCACACTGCGGCCTGGCGTGTTGCCAACCGACATACGCCATCCATGCCCTTTCACTCGAATGTTGATCATGCCAGCGCATTGTTTGTTTACTTTTCCTTTTTGATCTTAGTCTCCTTTACTTGCCCCAAGTTGCTGTCAGCATGCCTGCGGCAATGTTTTCGGGTTATTTCTCCCTTTGCCTGTTGTCTTTTTTCTTCTTTCTTTTTTTTTCTTTCTTCTTTTCTTTTCTTTCCTCTCATCTTTCTGTTGGAACCACTCGACCATGCCTTACTATTACCCCTAATGCTTCATGTTACTCTTTGCGTCCGTTTCTCCTCGCGGGTGGACTGCGTATGGATACCCGGCACAGTGCTCTTTACCTAGCGTTGCCCTTGGGTCTCCTTTTCGAGCTTTCAGGACTCTTGACACGTTGTTTTCCCCTGTATTCTTATGATGCCGTTTATATCATAAATGGGTTTGGTTGATCTTGGCTTTTATGGTTTTTTTGGGTTTTTTGGTCTTGTTGGTCTTTTGGGTTGCTGGCTTCTGGCTTCTGGCTTCTGGCTTCTGGGTCGTTGTTCCAAGTATTGCCTCGGAAGGTATTCGTTTTTGGATAAGACAGCTTTCGTCTTCTATGGGGTTTGGAGGATCTCACTCTTGGGTATGGAACATGTGCGGGACTTGTCGAGTGATGTAATATGTGTCGGGAGCTCTTTTGACGGACATTTGCGTATTTTGGCCTAGGATTTAGTTCATTGCACTTTTTGGGTAGCTCTCATTCAAGTCACCTTGACTTTCCAAGACGAACGTCAGACAGCTCGCAGCGCGTATTTGGGCCAAAGCTTTCGAAGAGCCCCGTGAACAATCTGCACGCGTTGCCTGACACTGGTACGCATTCCCTTGCAACCTGATTGCCTCGATTGAATAGCAAAAGCTGATGAACCGCACCTCTCACATGGTCGAGTTACGTGCAAATGTCTGTCGCTTTGTGTCACGCTTGCAAAGGCAATATG
Source organism: Sporothrix phasma (assembly GCA_016097075.2). Lineage (NCBI taxonomy): Eukaryota > Fungi > Ascomycota > Sordariomycetes > Ophiostomatales > Ophiostomataceae > Sporothrix > Sporothrix phasma. The sequence continues at coordinate 109,980 of JADMNG010000049.1, read as the reverse complement.
ACCAGCATATGTAGTGTTATTTGTACGACATGGTTGGAGTATAGACATGTACATGGGTTGTCGAGAGAGTGTAAATATATACAAGGAACGTGAAGAAGCAGAAGGGGAAAAGAATGTGTAGACGAAGAATCAGGAAAGCAGAAAAGAACGAAGAAGGCAGCTGGGCCGGATTGAGGCGCAATGGCTTCCGGCTGTTCAGCTGGACGTGTAGAGGGCCACATAGGCGACCTCCATCATGGCACCGTAGCCATCCTCCGTGGCCGAATCGGGGCTGCCGGGCCAGGTGCCGCCGACGGCGACGTTGAGGATAAAGTACAGAGGGCTGTGGCAGAGGGCGTTCCAGCTGCTCTCGTCGCCAATCTGCGAGCCGCTGATGGAGTTGAAGGACACGCCGTCCATGTACCAGGTGATGGTCTCGGTCTGCCAGTTGTTGGAGGTGCGGTCAAACTGCACGCGCCACGTGTGCCAGCTCTGGTCGGCCACGTTCACCGACGACGAGGTGCCCGTGGGCTCGCTGCAAGGGCCGCCGGGGGTGGTGCCGCAGTGGGCAGTACCGTAGCCAGTGAGCTGGCCGTTGACCGTCTCGAGAGCATCAATCTCGCCGCAGGTAGGCCACGGCGTGCCGTGGCGCATGCTGTCGCCGAGCATCCAGAACGCGGCCAGATGCCCTGCTTGGTGCTGGGGTCTTGGCCGCCGAAGCGGATGTCCGCCTCGGCCATTGTCTTGACACCCGCAGCCGGCGTGAAGGTGTAGGAGCTCTCAACGCGAGCCGAGGTCCACTGGCCACCGCTTTCCCAGGGAACGATCTGCAGGGTGTGGCCGCCGGAAAGCTGGAGGTTGGCCGTGGAGTCGGTATAGGTCTCGAGCTCCGCATTGACGCCCAGGTTACCGGTGATGATGTTCCAGGTGCTGGTGCTGGGCAGGGTGCCGGCGTAGCCAGAGAACGTCTCCTGCCAGACGAGGCTGAAGCCCGAGTAGCTCGGCGCGTTCCAGGCCTGGGCCAGGATAGGCAGGCAGGCCAGGAGAGAGGCAGTGTAGCCGGTGAGATGCATGGTGACGAGATCGGGTACTGGTATAGATGGCTGGATATGATGCCCGACGATGGATGGTATGAGTGTGCTCGATGCTACGGCTAGTCGAGATGGGTGAAATGATATGGGGTGAAAGGACGAAAGAAGGTAGTCTCTGGAAAGAAGGGAAAAGAAGAAGGAGAAAAGAAGAAAGGAATGGAATGACGCTGTTCAACCAGGAACAAGGGCCGTCAAGGGGTGCAAGGAGCGAAAGGTGCGATCGAGATACGCAAGGAAAGGCTGTCGTCCAGGACAGTTGGTGATGAATAGAAGAAGCAAAAAGCGAGGCAGACAGACTATGCAAAGAAAGCCGCTTGACATGTTGGGTGGGACGTCCGCCTCTTATACAAAAAGAAGGCCACATGGAGACAAATAGGCGCCCGACCCGGGTCCCGGGGCTGACGCTATTCTCTCGTCTGGGCATGGTCTGCCGAGACGGCCCATCCAAGCCTACTCGTCAGAACAGCAGAACAGAACAGCTGAACAAAGTGGAGGAAATGACCGCACAGCGTGCCCCTGGCCGTCGTCTGGGACAAGCCACTCACGAGGCTACCGTGGAGTGTTGATTTGGGGCCATGTGTTGAGGAGAGGACCCCTGACGGACGGGATGAATGACAAAGGACAAAAGAGGGCCCAGAGGTACAAAGGAGACCTGTTGGGTTGCGTGGACTGGGTGTTGACCCAAAGAGACGAAGGGTCAACCGCTACTGTACTCGTACACCACTTGGCTGGACGATGGAGCGATGCTATTGAGGTCGATTCAAGGCGCTTTGATGCAGACTCCACTCGAGCTCGTCGGGGGGGGGGGGGGGGTGCCAAGTAGGCATGCTCCGTAGGCGAGCGGCCATGACATGAAAGAGGCAAAGGCCATGAAGAGATGAGCTGGGATGGAAACCCAAGCCGCTGGAAGCGTGCAAAATGGGGAAATGGGGGCAAACGACATCGCCGAGATGCATGTGGAGTGGGACTGTCGACTTACTTTGTACGCCCAAAACGGAAGAGGGTCTGGCAGCGCGGCGCCAAGGCTTGCCCAGATGGGATTTGCACATGGAGATCTTGTTCAGCTGCTTCGCCCCTGTCTGAACACCAAGCAGCCCTCGTCACCATGGTGGAAGGGTTGGACTATCATGAGCAGTCACGAAATACACGGCCGTCCAGCAGGAGGCGAACAAAGGCAACAAAGGCAGCAAAGGCAGCAAAGGCAGCAAAGGCAGCAAAGGCAGCAAAGGCAGCAAAGGCAGCAAAGGCAGCAAAGGCAGCAAAGGCAGCAAAGGCAGCAAGGCAGCAAAGGCACAACCGGCGTCTGCAAGGGTCAAGAAAGGGGTCCGATGCCAACAGGGGATGGAAATAGATGGGATGAAAGAAGCACACGCAGAGGGAAACAAATAAAGGGAAACATGCAACACCACTCGACCGAATCACAGCATCACGGACACGTCCAAGCAACCAAGCAGACGCACCTACGCAAAACGTCTCGCGCTGCCTGCTGCAGAAAAAGCAAAGATGAAACAGTCGACTTGAAACGAGCCCAGAAGATGTGTCCTAGTTCTACTAGACCACTCTCCGTACCATCGAGTACTTCGATAGGCCAGATCAAAGCCTGGGCGACGCATTCTATTTGTCCAGCAACGGCATTAGCACAGAGACAGCCTGCGCTTGCATGACAGCCCCTGGCGCGATTTTAGCGTGATCTCTGCTGCCACGTCCTCCGTCGACGGTACATTGTATGTACGCTGTATGTACGCTGACGTCTCTCTGTCGTCCTAGGACCGCTACTCGTGGATTCTTCGCCCTCATCTCGTCGTCCACGCGCTCAGTCGCTGTGCCGAGCAGCCAGGCCTCACAGACTCGACACCACTGGGCCCAATCTCGCAGCCGGGGCCTGGCTTGCCCGGAGCAGGCCAATCAGCGCCGTGATGCGGCCGCGCCTGGGGCCGACCAGGAACACCGACGCCATGATCAGGGGTCACTCATTTTTTCTTTTTCTTTTGGGTGGCGTACCTGGTCCATCCTTGTGGGGCACGCTGTTCCTGACATTGACAGCACGTTATGACCGGCAGGCGAGCAACACGCACGTTGTGTTGCTCCACATGAGGCTCTTTGTTTCTTGTATTGAGTAGTCTGCATTGCCATGGACACTATGGACACTATGGACACTATGGACAAATATATTGCCTGATGCTTCAACTAACACGTCTAGGGCCTGTTCTGTGCCTCTTTGTGCAAAAGACCAAGAGGCTAAATGGGGCTCATCGAGGCTTTGATCCCGTGCCCTGTTTTGTTTCTGTTTTGTTCTGTTTTGTTCTGTTTTGTTTCTATTCGTTTCTCTTTGCCTCTACCAACCCCTGACCCGACACAATGCCCCATGCCATTTGTACATTGCCACCGGCCTGGTGAATGCTGCAAACGGCCATATGCAAACGGAAACCAACGTGGATTGGCAGACGAGAGCCGAGCAAAACAGCGCAAAATGCAAATGCAATCCACTCTGGAACGGCCTCCCCTCCACACGAGGACATCGCCGCTCGATGCGACCTTGCTCGTTTTGCAGCTCCCTTTCCTCTTCGTCTCAACCGAAGCCCCCGTTCAACATCCTTCCCTCTGTCCGTTTCTCGTCCCATTCGTTTCCTCTTCCCTGCCATGTCTGCATCGTGGTCAGCCGCTTGTGATGGGTTTCGCCGTCCTGCACACTCCGGTTGACAGGACACGACCCTGACCGACCCGGGTCGGACGCTCGTCAGAATGGGCAGGCCATAAGCCACAAGGCCAGCCTGGGTGCTGAGCTCCACGCAAGGCGCAAGCGTATGGCGCCTAGATCTGTAATACGGGTAGATGCGCCGGGCTGCCCCGAGACGGCCAAACTGTGAATGCTCGTATGTGAACAATACAGACTCGGTGCCAGGGAGCGCGATAGTACTAGAAAGGCAAACCCCTGACAACCCGTACTGTGCCTATTGGAAGAACTCGGTCGCTTCAAGCCTACATGACGGGTTGTCGATCTGGAGGAGCACCATAGGACGTTTTTTCTTCCTTCTTCCTTCTTTCTTCCTTTTCTTTCCGCCCTACAAACATTGCGATAAAAAAGTCTTGCGATGTCGGCGGTGTTCCGCCGATTTCGCGCAGTGACTCGAGATGGCACACGACCAACAAACGGCAAAGCCAGATTAGATCCGACATCTGCGATTTGCTCCATCTGGCCGCGGATGACCGGTGGTAGCCTTTCCCTCGCAGACGCAGACTTGCGCCGTCCTCGGGGCAGCACGACCGACAGACGATGATTTACCAATTTCAGATGCGCAGAGAGATGATTAACAAAGGTACATTTATATACAGGAGTGAGCAGCAGACCAACGACCAATAGACACCTCCGACCCGCAACAGAACAGACAATGCTGTTGCATCCAGACGCCTGGCAGCATCTCGGCTGTTCTTCGCATTGCACCTACTGCTCATTGACAAACAGACCCGCCATGCCCATGCCCGTGCCAATGCACATGCTGGTCAGCAAAATCTTCTTCTTTGTCCGCCGCAGCTCGCTCAGGCCCGTCACAATCTGGCGCGCACCCGTGGCGCCAGCGGGTGACCCAGCGCAATGGCGCCGCCGCGCGGGTTCATCTTGGACCAGTCCAGCGACAGCTTGTCGCGGCAGTAGACGGCCATGCTGGCAAAGGCCTCGTTGATTTCAATGACGTCAACGTCGGCCAGCGTCAGGTTGTGCTGGGCCAGCAGCTTGGGATGGCCACGGACGGGCGATACCATGATGCGGGGCGCCAGGCCCGCCACGGTGCTGCCGACGTACTTGGCCACAATGGGCTGGCCCAGGCGCTGGGCGGTCGAGCGCTTCATCAGCAGCACGGCGGCGGCGCCGTCGGTGACCTGGCTGGCGTTGCCGCCGGTGGTGGTGGTGCCCCACTGGGTAAAGGCGGCGCGGATCTTGGACAGCGCCTCAAACGTGGTGCCGGGGCGGATGCCCTCGTCGCGGGTCAGCGTCACCTCCGTCCAGTTGCCCTCGGCGTCCTTGACGCGCGTCTTGATGGGCACAATCTCGTCGTCAAAGAGGCCGTCGGCCTGGCCTGCTCGGCGCGGCGGAAGCTCTCGACGGCGTAGCGGTCCATCTCGGCGCGCGTGATGCCAAAGTCGCTGGCCACGTTCTCGCTCGTCCAGCCCATGGGCATCTGGCAGTCGCTCGACTCCTGGCTGTGCTTGGTGACCTCTTCGTCAAACGGCTTGGTGAGGGCGTCGCCGCCGGCCGTCATGGACTCGGCGCCAATGGCAATGCCAATCTCAATGTTGCCGGCCGAGATCTGGTTGGCAATGTCGGCCGTGACCTTGAGGCCAGACGAGCAGAAGCGGTTCAGGGACATGGCGCCGGCCGTGTTGGGAAGCCGGCGGCCAGGGCGGCGGCGCGCAGCTTGTAGGCGGCCTTGGAATCGCTGACGTTGCCAAGGCAAATGTCCTCGACCAGGGCCGGGTCCAGGTTGCTGCGCTCGCGCACCTGCTGGAGCAGGGCGAAGACGAGGTACTCGAGGGACGAGTCCTTGAAGCCGCCCTTCTTGCCCTTGGTGAGGGGCGTGCGGATGGCCAGGGTGATGACAATGTCGTCGGCATTTTTGGAGGTGCTGGCAGGAGAGCGCGTGTTAGCACAGCCCCGGACAGAGGGACTCTGAAGAGAGTGATGGTGATGGCTGGCTGCTCGGCCGGCCGTCGCGAGGCCGACAAGGGCGACCAGACCGACCAGACCGAGGTGCGCTTACATGGTGTCAAGCGCGCCCTTGCCGGGAGCAAGGTGCTTGAGGATGGAGCCCAGACGTTCGGCCATGTTGGATGTGAAAGGGGGATGGAGGATGGGGAGAGGTGAAGAGAGGGGAGAAGAAGTCCAAGAGAGACAGAAAGACTGAAAGACTGAAAGACAGTGAGGCGAAGCGGCGGCAGCGGCTCAAACTTCGGTCCAAGGTCGTGTAGGGTATCGAGCAGTGTGAATTGCACGGCTGATGGGTTCGAGATGGTGAGTAAAAGCAAAGAATGAATGCACGCGTCTCCCACAAAGTCACCAGGAAGATGCGAGCTTGGGCTTTATGTTTGTCCTGGCGCCAACTGGGGATTGGAGAAAGCATATTCCATTGCCGAGGCTCGAGGCCCGCAGCCTGCCTGCCCTTCCTCTTTGGGTTGGGGCAGCGGCAGTTTCCCTCCCCCGCTGCAGTTTTCCCCGCTGGAGCCAAGAAAGGCAGGGGCCAGTGGTGCTCATACGGAGTAATTGCCCTCTGGACTGGAGAAGGCCCAGATTTGCCACGCGAAAGCGGCAGCAACATAGCGAAAGTGGGCCGACAGCAAACAGCAGGCGCGACCCATTGCACAGAATTGGAGGCCCGGACATGCCAGAACGGAAGCAGCGCTCGGGCCGGCGGATGATCCGGACTCCGAGTCGACGAGTGCAAGATGCCGCGGCTGTGTCTCCTCACTCTCCTCTTGCCCCTGGGCCGTTCAGCGTTCATGGGAGTGCACAGAGGAGTGCACAGAGGAGTGCACAAGAAGCAGAAACGATGCTGTCAATGTTGCATCTCCTCTGTACTCCTCTGAACCCCTCACCTTTCACCCGGGTCTCCCCTTTCGGCGACGAGATCTGCGGAGAAGTCGCGGCGATGTACGACGTACCGAGCTTCTCCAAAGGACCCAACGGGTCGTTTGAAGTCTGGACTTTTACACACTACAATACGCAAATGGCCAGTCCGCGACGGAATTGTGGACGGCCGACAGCAGACGGCGGTCTTGTCGAGATGATCCCGCTTTCTTTGAAAAAGGTGAATACAGACACAAGACGGGATTGTGACCCCGATTCTTCCTGTCTGGCTGCTCCAATCTCTCCGGCTTTTCTGCGATTTGCCTCTTTTCTCTGATATCGGCTCTGTCTTGACAAGCTCAACACATGGCCGCCAGCAAGGCAGCGATGGAAAAAAGAAGAAAGAAAAAAAATGAAGAGAAAAAGAAATGGCCAAGCGCCAAGCAGCCACGTCTTGTGACGAGGCACGCGTCAAGTGGGTTGGCGCATTGTACGTGCATCGAAGGAGTGGTACTACGATTTCGCAGCAACTAGGCTGCGTTTGCTCGTTCGCTCAGGGGTCTGCACGCAATCTGAGAACAGGCGGCCGACTTCGAAAACCTTATGTCAGAGTACGAGTACTGGCCCCTGCGATGGATCGCATAAGACAACAGCTGTTCTGAATCATGGCGTTTTGCGATATGGTCCAAGAAGAGGCTGAAAACACGGGACAGTTGAGCACCAAAAAGACGGGAGGCAAGAGACTCGAGGCTGAGAAGAACCTGACATGGATGGCAGATACAGCTGGCACAAGGATGTGGCTAGCGCCACTAATGTCAACAAGAACGTGCCCCGATAGCGACAGCTCAAAGGACCAGCGGCAGCCTTGGCCTGTTGCATCCCAGGCCCTGGGCCTCGTATTCGTCGGGATTTTTGAGACCCAATTTTGAGCCACAGTACATTGGCGGGCGGTATCTTGTCTGTGGCTTCATATCTCATGTCCACAAGCTCTCGGTCTTCTCGTATCTTACCTGTCCTTTTGTCGCCTTGTGCTGCGGCTTCTCAGTGTATGAGCTCTTCGGCTGAGACCGCGATCTTGTACAAAGTTTACGATACGCTTGTCATGCTCTTCCCCTCGCAGTCTTGCATCGCCTCTCCAAAACTTTCCAGCCTCGGATGAGTTGACAACCTGCATTAAAGTCTCCGTGTTTTGGGGGTGATTTCTCGGCCATGCTCCATATGTCACTCACCATGCATCGTTACCACATACCGTCCATCCTGGGCCTGGCCTTGTCCTTTGCGCAGGCCTCTGCATCGGCCTCGACCAAGCGAGGCCTCGTCTTCACACCAAACTCGACCTGGCCGGAAGACAACTACATCTGGACCCGTCCGCCCTCGGAACTGACATGGTACTACAACTACGGCTCTTTGCCGTCTCCTGTCTACAGCAACCTGTCGCAAGACAGCTTTGAGTTTGTCCCCATGCTGTGGGGTGCACCGCCGAGCACCTCGGATACCACCTTTCTAGCCGCTGTCAAGGCGCTCATCGACAAGGGCGTCGACATCAGCCACGCCATGGCCTTCAACGAGCCGGAGCTGTCAATAGACTATGGCGGCAGTAACATTGAGCCTTCCGTTGCAGCTGCCGTCTGGGTGTCCAATATGATCCCACTTCAGAACATGGGCGTCAAAGTCGGCCTTCCTGCATGCTCGGGCAGCACGGATGCCGTGCCCTGGCTGAGCCAGATGCTGGGGAACTGCAGCCGACTGATCAGTGCCGATGGTGGAAAGACGCAGAACTGCACCTACGACTTTGTCCCGTTGCACTGGTACGGAAGCTTTGAAGGCCTTGCCAGCCACATCGGAACCTACTCCGCAGCGTATGTTGTCACCAATGGCCCTTTGCCCACAGTCTCTCTTCCCATGCTCACGGTCCAGTTTCCCCCATGCCGCCCTGTGGGTGACCGAGTTCAACTACAACGACCAAGATCTCGCGACAACACAGGACTACTTCAACACCTCGATGGACTATCTCGAGAGGCTGACGTACGTCGAGCGGTACTCCTTCTTTGGTGCCTTTCGCTCGTCCGTGTCCAATGTTGGCCCCAATGCCGCCATGTTGAGCGCCGGTGGCAAGCTGACAGAGATTGGTGCTTGGTATCTGGGCGAGACGGCTACCGGCGTTGCTCCGGACAGTGCGGCTCCACGTGTCTGGGGCCATGATCCTTTGGCGATGGCGCTTTGGGCATCGTGGCTGACCACGACAGCTCTGCTTGTGGCTGCATAGTGTGTGTACATTGCCAGGCCTGCTTGTATCATCGACTGTCTCGTCCTGCAGCATCCAAATCAACTACATACACTCGTTTTAAGCTACTAACACAGCCAAGGACCAGCAAGTCAATGTTGGCAGGTCGTGAAACCGCACAGGTATGCTGGGTGTCTTGACCTCGCCACCGGTGTGAGCCTCCGGGGCGCTCCAGCAGGCGGCTGTCGTGCGTGCTCTCTGTGGAAGGATGGGAGGAGGCTTCCGAGATGACTTGTTGGGACGTCACCCTCGTACTAAAGACTACGAGCACGTGTGTTGGCGAGGATGGGAAACGGGCAAGACACCGGGTGTGGTCATAAATCCTGGAATGTCATATCTAGATTATACAAATTGTACATGCGTGCCGCAACCCGCAAAGGAGAGAAACATCAGCCAAGCCCAGAGCCCTCCGCGATTTGTACTGTTCCAGTCACAAAAGGGTGGAACACTCTGAAGCACAACTGCACAGACTGGCAGCCAATGCGGTATGCATCGGCCACCTTGCCGATACCAAGGGCTCTGCCGTGGCGTGCTGCGATCGCCTTCCGACGGCCATGGCCAGGACTTTACAGGCGCCCGACTAAGGAACCGCACCCTTTTCGACTTTGATGACCGTTAGGTCGCCGACCATGTCGTCACAGAACGGATCCTTGCACGGCTGCTGTTCTTGTTGCGAGCGTGCCGCGACACTGTGTTGAGCTTGGCCTTTGCTCGTCTTGGCCCACTCTACATACTCAGTCTCCTCATCTGGCGTGGCGGCCAGCTTGAAGAGCTCCATGGCGAGCTTGTACGTCTCCTCGTGCAGCCCCGAAGAAAAGGCCGCGTCGACGCGAAAGCCGAGCCGGGCCATTGTAAGGAGGTAGAACCCTTGCAGGCCGCCGCGTGCGTCTGCCAGCTTGGCCAGCATGTTGGCAACGGGGGCCGTGTACGGGTCGGTGAGAATGCCATGCAGCAGATAGACAGCCGACGAGACATAGAGCAGGATGAGCGGCGTAGCACGGCGCCCCGGGGTTCGGCCGCCTGGTGCCTGTGATGGCATGCTGTCGCCTCCCGGTATCTCGCTCGAGATGCTGCCCACGACGTCGCCCGCGACCATGGTCGCGGTCAAGGCTGTACTGTCGTGCTTGCGTCCCAGGGTCTGTCCCAGATCAAAGCCTCCAATGCCGTAGGCGCGTGTTTGCGACTCGGACAACGACAGTGCACCATCGGACGGGTGCAGGGGCTCGTCGAGTAGGTCTCGGTCGCGCAGCTCGCCGTACGCCGGGAAGAGGGCGCCCACGATGCGTGGCAGCGTGGAGTCGCCGGCCGCGAGGCTCAGACGGCCAAAGGGGCTCTGTGCAAAGCAGTCCAGGACGCCGAGCGCCGCCAGTCGCACATCCCACTCTGCGTATTTCGAAGCGGTCGCCCACTTGGGCGGTTCCTCAATGTGGTGGCTGATGCGGTCAATGACAACGGCTGCAACGACGCCCGCATCGCGAGCCGGGTCGTTGGTGATGGGCCCAATGGAGTCGGGAAGGGCCGATGTCCGCAGCAGCGCCAGCATCCCCAGGAACGCGTCTGGCGCCTGCTTGGACGAGAGCATCAGCAAGACAAACTCAAACTGGATCACGCTCCAGAACCAGGTTTGTGTTGGCCGGTGCATGTCTGGGAACAGGGCTTGGCTCCCTTGCTGTTGTGTGGAAGACAGGGCCTCGTCGCCTTGTTTCTGGGTAAGGCAACCAAAGGCCACGAGCTGGAGGAGGGACATGATGGCGCCGGCATCAATGTCACACGCCAATTGGCGCACCTTGTAATCTGGGTGGTTGGCAAGGCTGTCGCCATGGTTGTTGAAAGCCGGTATCGCCACAAGGTACACAGTTTCCTGGGCGATGGGCACGAGCGGTGTCATGATGTGCGGTGTCAGCCGGTCGGGTTGCGCATGAGGATGTAGGACATGAGCGACACAAGCGCGCGAATCGGTGCATAGTATTCTTCTCGTAGACACTGGGACCAGATGCCCAGTACAAGCTGGCAGAAGTCGAGCATCAGCCGCGTTGTGCCTTGCGTACCTTCAAGATTCGGGATCCGTTGCAGCATCAAGAAGGACAGTGTCTGTTTTCGATTCGACGGAAAGCTGTACCGGGAGAACAGCTCAATCGTCGTTGGTTCTCCAGGCTGGCTCTGGTGACCGAGGACCTCTTGAATGAACTGCGTGGCACATTAGCAACTCCGGGCAGAGCATACGGGAAAATGGACAGTACGGACCACAAACGGAGGATATTCTGGCGCTTCATGGGGGCTTTGCGTGGGAGGTTGCGCGCTGGCCGGCATGCCTGGCGACCCGTCAAACACATCCTCGTCGTCGGCAGCAATCGTCTCCAAGGGCTTCGTGGACTGTCTGTAATGGGTCGCCGCCGCCTGCCCTTGGTCGGCGTCCGTTCCACGGCAGAGATGGCGCTGCTGGCGCCTGCTTCTTTCAATCGTCGACTGAAGCCCTTGCTTGGACTCGGCAGCAGCTCAATGTCTCGAACCCGTCAGACACGGTCCAGTTGGACCGTGCTGCCGTGTTTTTGCGCGGCGTGGTCGGGCCGTCCACGGCGCGGCGGCCCTTTTTGTTCTTCTCCACCTCTTCTTTGAGGTCCTGCTTGGCAAACTCGAGCTCCGTGGCGGCATTCTTTTGCGCGGCCACAGCCGCCTCCGCCCGCTGACGCAGACGTGCCAGTTCCTCGTCCTTTTGCTTTTGAATTCGGGCCACCTCGGTGTCGTGCTTCCGTTGTGCCTCTGCGTACTTGTCCTCCATCATCGACGCCTTGCCTTGCGCCGTGTAGATGTCTGTCTCGAGCAGCCGGATGCGCGCCTGCAGTGCGGCAACCGTTGCGCTGTCTACACTCTGGCCGGGGCCCGCGGCCGGCGGTGCTGGCATGCCCACCGCCCCTCCGACTGCGGCAGCTACCGGCCGCACAGGTATCGAGGGTCTTGGTGGCCCTGTCACACGTCCGGCTGATTGTGAGGGTGGCGGCGGGACAGCCGGCCGCTGCTGTGATGGCTGGGGATAAAAGGCGCCATGTCTCGGGTTGAGGTTGTTGCTCTTGTTGACAGCAACGCCGTGGTTGTGGCTTAGGTTGTAGCCGGCATTGTGGCCCGTGGCTGCGGGAAGCGGCACGTTGACGAAGCTTCGTTGCGAGTAGGCGGGTAGAGGCAACGGCGGTGGAGCCGCTGCCGCCGTCAGCCGGCCGCCAAAGGCGTGCTGTGCCGGCACACGGGCCAGCTCACGAAGTACGGCAGCGTCTGCCTGGTCGACATCCTGCCCGGCCTCTGGCTCGTCGTCAAGCTCAATGATACCTCCGTCCCCTCGGCCATGACCCAGACTGCTTTGCTGCGGAAAAGGCTGCTGCTTTTGTTGCGACTGAATCGCCTCCAGTGCTTTTGTCTCGAGCTCCTGTAGCACGGCCAAGTTCAGGTCGTCGAAGCCATCGTCGGAGAAGTCGTCCATTCTAGACGGCAACGGGGACGCAGTGGGTGATGATGCATTGGAGTGAGAGGGAGGCAGCCGGAGTTGATGCCCGTGGGCGGACGGTGCCCGGTGGTGTAGGAGCTGGTAGCACGCCTCGTGATTGTCGTTGTGATACGCGGTACGTGATGCCGCCAGGCGTGCGGGCGTCTCGATCCGGTTATCAGCCTTGTCTCGCAGATACCGTATTTTCTCGGGCCGTCACTCATCGGCCGGAGCACTTTAGCACCATGACGCGCCAGGCGCGTCTCACAGTGGCGTTGTAGCGTCTACACTGTGCCGCTCGTGAAGCCTCCACGGTAATTACGAGGGCACATGAGGTGCCAGTAGGCGGCCATCAGAGCACAAGAGTGGATAGGGCGCTGGCTCAAAACTCAACGTCCCCAACCTACAAGGTACAAAGTACAAATCAACAGCCGTCAGAGATTGGGTAAGATTGAGTATGGCTCAATGCAGTATGCCCCAAATAATAGAAACTCCTGGTGAATCCTGTTGGGATTTGCATGTGAAGTGCAGATGGCCTTTCTCCTACGAAGTAGACACATGAGCCGCTGTCTCACCAAGTCAAAGTCCTGCATCGTGAAATGCGCCTCCGATAACGACAAAGAGGAACAAGAAGCAAGAAAGTCGACGGGTCAAGCACAAGGCAGATGCGAAGTAGATACGACAACCCCAATACAGCAGCATGGCACTGCCGCGATCCTGGGGCGCCGGACCATCCAATGTCATTCCAGACGCGAGAGCCTCTTGGGACCCGAGGCGGAACCCTGCGAAGAGGCCAGGCTCAGTGCGGCCAGACAGGATACATGGCGAGTCAGCAAGTGCCAAGGATTACGAAGTGCTGCGTTTTCCAGGAGCCATTGTGCCTGTAACGCATAGCTACGCTACGTTAGATACTTTGTACGTTAGCGGCCTCCTGCGCAAATGAGAATTCGAAATGCAATGCGTGGCCAGTGCCTATTCGCACAGCAGTATCACTACTGACACTGTCGTAGAGTGTGATCTACGGTTCAGATACTCAGTAGTTGAATCACAGGAGTCCAGGGTGCTTGAGAGACATCCTCGAAACAGCACTCAGATGGGTAGAACGGAGATGCGACAAGGCATAGAACACTATGCGTCGTAGAAGCAGCAGCTGAGTCGTATTCCTGGAGATAGAATGAAGCTGCGTGGCAAGTCGCCAGCCATCGTGGAAGAGCGCGAGTTGTCACATCGAGCCGAGATTCGACTTTGCTGGCCGCTAGCGACGCTAAGAACTCTGCTTCTTCTGTCACCGACGCCCCGAGCTCCAGCTCTAACCAGCTCGGACCAGCTCTGACAGCCATCTTTGGCGCCTTTTGCTTTGTTCCCGCCCCCGAGAGGTGCAGTCAGCACGCAAATTCACTGAAGCATCCCCTTGGAGCATCCCTGTGCAGCTATTACTCACCACCGTAATACAAGAACGAAAGCAGGGAAAGGTCCAGACGAAAAGGCACGAAACAGGAGTCCGCAAAAGAAAGTCCCCGACGACGCGGCTTTCAACTATTCGCCGAACCCACACCCCCCCAACCGAAGCATCTTCCCCATTGTCAACGATTCTACTGCTCCGAGCCGCCGGACCACAGTTTTTTCCTACATTGTCTCCAGGGCCACTGACGTCTTGGCCGCTGCACTCCTTTCACCTCCGCCATCCCATCTCGACATTGAACGCTCGACTTGTCTCACAGCATCCTGCATCGCACTCTTGCATTGAGGATCCCGCATCTCTCGCATCTCTCGCATCCTCGCATCTCCCCTCCGTCGCCGCCTGCTCGACCTCCTCAACGTCAAACACCCCACACGGCTTCCGCGACCCTCCGCTCCCTGCCATCGCCGAACCGACCTTAACCACCTCGACCGTCACATTCCACATCCAAGATGGCCAAGCCCGTCGTGGAGTGCGGTTTCCGAATCGCGCAACGGTGACCGCCGGTCCAGCTTCAGCGATGCCAGCGAAGATGCCAGTCGCCGACCAAGTCGCGGCCTGCCGCCGCCCTGAGCAACATTGCAGAAGTTCGTTGCGATTCCTGGCGCCCATGCGTCTCCCGAGCTCCGCGTCGCGCCACTGAGCTTCCCGGGTGCCTCCGTCCTCTGGCCTGCTGCTAACATACCGCCTCTCCGTCTCTCCAGAAGCAAACGCCGGAGCAAGAACAGGCTGCCGAGTACGAAAAGAAGAAGCAGAACTTCATCACGCGCACATTCTGGACCTTTGTCATGATTGGCGGCTTCTTTGCGCGCTGTTTATGGGCCACATCTACATGATCATCATCGTCACTGCTGTCCAGATCGTCTCCTTCTCCGAGGTCATTGCCATTGCCAGCGTGCCCAGCCGCGCCCGCCAGCTCAGCTTCACCAAGAGCCTCAACTGGTACTGGCTGGCCACGACCATGTACTTTTTGTACGGCGAGAGCGTCATCTACTACTTCAAGCACATTGTTCTGGTCGACAAGGTCCTGCTGCCGCTGGCCACGCACCACCGCTTCATCAGCTTCATCCTCTATGTCTTTGGTATGTTTGGCCGCTGTCCCTTGCTCGTCTGTCGCAACCTGTCGCTCACCCGTTGTCTGCCCTCCAGGCTTCGTCTTCTTCGTCACCTCCCTCAGCGCCGGCCACTACAAGTTCCAGTTCACCCAGTTCGCCTGGACGCATATGGCTCTGTACCTGATTGTTGTGCAGGCCCACTTCGTTATGAACAACATTTTCGAGGGCTTGGTCTGGTTCTTCCTCCCGCCTCGCTCGTCATCACCAACGACATCTTCGCCTACGTCTGCGGTATCACCTTTGGCCGCACGCAGCTCATCAAGCTGTCCCCGAAAAAGACCGTCGAGGGCTTCGTCGGCGCCTGGGTCATGACCGTCCTCTTCGGTTTCTTCTTCTCTGACGTTCTCAGGAAGAGCAAATACTTCATCTGCCCTGTCAATGTATGCTGCGCCATCAAGTACCAACGGGCCTCTGTCTTGACACCTCTGCTAACCACTTCCAGGACCTCGGCGCAAACATCTTCACCGGCCTCGAGTGCGAACCGAACCCCGTCTTCCTGCAGCGCACGTATACCTGCCGCACTTCTTTTCCTGCCCGCCAGCTGGCCGACCTTTAGCATCACCATGGCGCCCCTGCAGATCCACACCGTCATCTTCTCGACGTTCGCCTCGCTGATTGCGCCCTTTGGCGGCTTCTTCGCGTCCGGTCTCAAGCGCACCTTTAAGATCAAGGACTTTGGTCACTCCATCCCAGGCCACGGCGGCATCACCGACCGCATGGATTGCCAGTTCATCATGGGCTTCTTTGCCTACATGTACTACCACTCCTTCATCGCTACGCACAAGGCCACTCTCGGCAGCGTTATGGAGCTGGCCATCACCGGCCTGACGCCCGAGGAGCAGATTGAGCTTGTGCGCGGCGTGGCCGCTACCTGAGAAATCAGGCCATCATTGACGAAAAGGTAGGCTCTTGTCTTCCACCTGGTTCCTTTACTGAAAGGCTATCGGCAATACTGACCATTTACAGGTTCTTGCGTGCTTGGACGTCGCACTTCCTCAAGGAGATGATCGTCTTGGCCACGGGTGCATAAAATCTTTCTGTAGCATCATGCGGTGATTTGGTTAACCTGGGTCCCTCTCCTCCACCTTGTTGTATCATTGCCTCCTTTCCGTCGCTCTACGACCTTCATCTTTTCTTCGTTTCCTTTCCGACTTTTCTGCCCTCCTTTTTCTCGCTTGACGCCTCTTTCATCTTCTTGCATTTTCATTTGTCCATGTCTCTCAACTAGCAATAAGAGCCATCCCAGGTGCATACGGTATGCATCATGTATGGCTTCGGAAAACCCCTTGCGCGCACTTACGAAAACGTCACCACCGCACTACCACCAGTCCTCCCTCTCCGTTCTTGGGAAGGCTGGGAACACAACTAATTCAACATTTGAAAGAAGTTTGCTGCTACTTGCCATGTCTTGGA
This sequence comes from Sporothrix phasma, assembly GCA_016097075.2. Lineage (NCBI taxonomy): Eukaryota > Fungi > Ascomycota > Sordariomycetes > Ophiostomatales > Ophiostomataceae > Sporothrix > Sporothrix phasma. Next base: position 93,607 of record JADMNG010000049.1, on the reverse strand, counting down.
AATCGTGATTTTGGGTTCCTCGTTGATGCTTTGTAGAGAAAGAAATGCCGCCTGTATTAACAAGATACTCTAAATGACAAAATCAAAATACAAAACATGGCTCCCCTGCTCGGTGACCGTCACCCGAGTACTTCCGTTTTTGTGCTGCTATTCCTAGCATCAGCGCCGAATGCCACGTGGAAAGTAGAGGCGCTCCGTGCTCCGTGAGAAGCCATACTACCCCCTTCCGGGAGCCGGCTTGTTCCGCCTTGCTGCCATGGCCATGCACAGCCACGCCCTCTGCTCGTCGTCCTCCAACCTGCAGCGTCCTCTTATGGCGACACGCTCTGCAGCAGCGAGATGTTATCGCCCTTGAGCAGGATGCGGCCTGGAGACAATGTTAGACTGTGCATGGGACTTGATGGAAGGCAGCTGGCCAATACATACCCAATGGTTTCCGCGTCTCCTCGGGCTGGGTCTTGGTCACCTGGCCCACGACTACAGCGTCGTCCAGCACCAGGTTCAAAAACTCGTCAAAGCCCGGATCTTGCCCTCAATGCGAAAGGACAGCTGCTCATACAGCCACACGCTGACGGTGGCATGCTGTTGGGTGGTTAGTAAGGGATCGCCATGGGGCCTGGGAAGATGCGCGCGTGCTGGGTGACTTACCGACTGCAGGAGCTTAAAGATCATGTTACTATGAGCGGTCAGCATTGGTTCACATCATACACCCGAAGTCCTCTCACACAAAGTGCACTGTCGCCGCCTCTCCGCCCGCATCCATCTCCAAAAACGCACATGGGGGAAGCAGGACGCGCGTCCGCGCCCGCTCGCGGCCGGTCATGCTGAAAAAGGTGGGAGGGGTGGGCGGGTGGTGTGTGAAGCTGCGCAAGAGGTGCAGAATCGAGTTTGACGCGTTGTGAGTCTTGTCGTGGTGAGGCGCCGCAGGTTGATCGCCGAGGACTCGTGTTCGCCTTTGCAACGTGCATACGTGCTTTCAAATTGAGCCTTTCAGATGAGGATTAAGGCTGCGCTTGACGATTGCCCGCCAAAAGGCCCCATTACACGCTAGCCAGGCAGTTGGCGCCTTGGGTGGAGGACTTTTAGTAAAAAGGTCGGAGAGGGAGGAAAAGTCTTGCCGGGAGCATGTCGTGATGTGTCACGTGGTCGTTTCGGATGGCAAACATCTACCGTTGACGGGTCGTCATCTCACGGTTCGGGTCGTCTTCGGAGCATGGTCTTGTCATAGCTTGATGTTCTCTCATGGCCTGCAGTTTACTTGCGGTGGTCTACAGCTCCTTTGCGATGGAAGCGTCCTTGTGGCTTGACGCTCTTCCGTCCTATCAATCATATCGTCTCAATTCCGTCATCATAACCAGTAGCTTCTGACTGGTAGTCGTCCTGCCATCAATCCGTCACTTTGGCCCGCACTGCTAGCGTGTGCTCGATGATCGTTGCCTGCCCCTGGGCCCTCCCCTCAGCGCCCTCAGCCTCGACGGAGTGCCGGGGACGGGAGCCCATGTGCGTGCCTTGCGGAGGATCACACGAGTCGTTTAGCAGGATCTGTCGAGCACGTCAACTCCAACTTGATGTGTAAGACACTCAGCATTCTTCAACTCAACGCACACAAGCAACAAGAAACACAGCTAAGCCTACTAAACGACAAGCGACTAAAAGACTACGGAGTGCTGGCAGTCTCAGAACCCCATGCGAGGATTATCAATGGAGAACTCACAACAAGCCCCATGGGACACCCGAACTGGACGAAGATGGTACCAATGAAGAGACAGGAGGGGAGGTGGCCAATACGGAGCATGCTCTGGGTCCGGCGCGATCTCGAAGCCGAGCAGGTCCCTGTACAATCATCGGACCTGACGGCGGCAAGGATTCGTCTCCCAGACAGGGAGATGGTGATAGTGTCGGTCTACGTGGAAGGGCCAAACCCCAAGCACTCCAAGAGGCAATGGCAAATCTGGACGACATAATCCGGCGAACACGAGGAGCGACAAGCACCCGGACAGACGTGCTTTTGGTCGGGGACTTCAACCGGCACGACCAACTCTGGGGAGGAGACGACGTCCATCCTAGTCGTCAAGGAGAGGCGGACCCTATTATTGACCTAATGAGCAGCCACTCTCTCCGCTCCATGTTACCGCGGGGAACAAAAACATGGCAGGCCAATCCCCAATCTTCATTCTCTTTTTCAATACAGATCTCGTACAGCAAGGTTCTCTGCACATGGTGGGCATGGTATTCGTTGACGAATGCACGCGTAGGTGACGGCCCTCACAGGATACAAGGGCACGCTGCCAGGCCAACGAAAGATGGCAGGGTACAAAGTTGGTGCTTCCGCCATCACGGGGACATGGAAGACGGTGGCCTGTGCCGTGGCGGAGGCGGAAGCGGACATCTCGCCGATTGCACTACGACTAAAGAAACGGGCAACTAACCTGTGGACGAGCCTCCGCACACTCCAGGGACAAACCCCTTGTCAAGGCTAGGCGTTAGAGACACTACGAGATTAACCGGACGGTCTTGTCAACCATAGACCGCCCCGGTCAACACTCGGGACAACACAACTCCCAGAAGATCCGCCAAGAAATTCAAAGACTCAAGGTGAATAGGAACAAACGTTACTACGGTGGTCACCAGCCGGGGGCAAGATCGGCCTGACGAGACGAGCCAAGGCAGAGGCTCGGCCCGCCACCGAACAAAACGCCACCCCGGACGCCCCCTACGACCAGGCCTGAATGACGGTCAGGAATAGCATCATCTCGGAGCAACATGCACTACGGGGATACCAAAGGGAGAAGGGAAGTACTCGAGATAGACCGACACGGCCTTGCCTGGTAGACACAACCGCACCCTGTATGACAGCCTTCGAACGGAGCGAAGCACGGATCCTGGCACAGCTGCGGACGGGCATGGCACGGGTCAATGGCCACCTGCACCAGATCGGAGCGCAGAAACGCAGACCTGTACGTGCGGACAAGCAAAAGAGACCATCAATCACTTCCTCTTCGACTGCTCGCAGTGGCAGACACAGAGACGAAAACGCCTAGAGCGACGAGAAAGCAAAGTAGATAACCTCTCCATAAAGGGATGCAAATTAACAAACAGATCAACACCAGCAAAGCCCACCAACAATCTCTCCAACCCAACGAGAAGTAATGCCAGCTTCAGGCACCCGTCACGCGACTGGTCACGTTGTTGAACCCGAGGCCGCCGTTTGCCGCTCAGGAGCCATGGCGTATGCAAGTCGGGATCATCTTACGTTCATTGCGCTCGGCGCGTGGACATGTCTCGGAGCTATTGTGACGAGTGCGGGCACTGTTTCTTTTTGGGTTACGCCATGATGCGGAAACGGCCAATATGGCATATTTGCACAGGTGTTTCTGTTTTGGGTTGCCCTGTGGCCGTCGTTTGCACTATGGACCTATATATGTTTGAAATCGCAACAAGAGAAAAAGACATCAGCTGTACTGCGTGTACGGACTCTGGACTCTGGACTCTGGTCACATATGGAGTATGTTCCGAGAGAAATGCCATGCAGCAGCCGTCGTGTTGGCATGTCCAGTATGTGTTTGTGGGAATGCCCAGGTTTGATGGCCCTCCCTGCCTTACAGGTTGGCCTTGAAGGGCCCAGAGTACAGCCACTCGTGGATCATGTCCATGCACAGCTTCCGCTTGATCTGCGCATCGGGGTACATGACATCGTTCTTGTGCATCTCGGCCACGGTCATGTCGAAGCCGTGACCGCATCGGGCACCAGCAGCCACTTGTAGCTGCTCGCGGGCGTGCGCTTCTCAAAGGCAAAGCGCTCGTCGTCCAGGATCAGCGCGTTGGGCGGATGCACCTCGCTGGAGCCGGGCTTGGGGTCGGAGGGTGGCGGGCGGTCGGCCAGCTTGCAGGCCATTTGCCAGGCCTCGTGGGAGAGCATGTCGAGCTCGGCAGCCACGGTAAAGACATACGCGGGCAGGTCGGACTTGGGCACGTACGAGGGACTCAGCAGCGGGGCCACCAGGTCCTGCTTTTTGGCGCCCTTGGGCAGATAGGACCAGTTGAAGATGGGGGCGAGACGGGCGAGAAAGTCCTGGCTTTCGCCACGGAAGCCTGGAGGTCGGGCTTGTAGTGGCGGTAGAGCATCTTTTTGTGCGTCGGCAGCGAGAAGTCGACGGCCGGGTAGATGGGCACGGCGGCACGGACGAGGCCCTGCATGCTGGGCAGCGATGCGAGCGCGAGGGCCAAGTTACCGCCGGCGGACCAGCCGGCGACGGCGACCTGCTCGGGATCAATGGGCAGCGACGTGTCGGCCAGGACGGCCAGCGTCAGGGCCTCCAGGTCATGGATGGCCGTGGGAAAGGGCGAGACGGACCCTTGCGGTAGTCGAGCTCGATGGCGAGCGTGGGCTGCTCGGCGTTGGAGCGGACAAAGTCGTAGTCCCAGGCATACGAGTCGTGCGGGTTGCCAATGACGAAGCCGCCGCCGTGAATCGTAAAGAGGACCGGAAGCCTCGTGGGCGGGTGCGCGGCCGTCCGGTCATACGACGGCGGGTAGAAGATGCTGCCACGTCAGGCACGCGCTGGACAAGCCGCTCTTTGGAGGCAGTCTACTCACTGGACACGGAGAGATGGCCGGCACGCGTAGGTCTTGACAATGTCTGGCCGCTTCTCTGGCAGGGCGACGAGGTCTTTGGCTTTGCGGCCGTAGTGCATGAGGATGTTGCTGGCATAGAGGGCGTAGCCGCCGAAGCCGAAGAAGAGCGTTTCGCCCCATGTAAATGGCGGCTGCGTCGGCGTCTCGCTGCCTGTTGGTGTCTCTGCTGAGCTCATGATGATGGATGCTCGCGTATGCGCTTTTGGACGGCACGTTGTTGAGCGGTGTTGAAGGGTAGAGAGCAGCAAGATGCATGTCCCTTGTCGAGGCACAGGAGAGGGCTGATATGCAGATGCGCTGTCCGGTTCCGTTGGTGAGGGTTCGCGTTGCCGAGGACCAGGAAACCTGCTCTCCGCGCTTTCTCCGCAGCGCTCTGGTCGCTAACGTCTGGAGCTTTCCAGCGTCGTATCAAAGGCCAAATCAGGCGAAGAGCCCCTAAACATGCGCTAAACTCCACTTTGGCCCGGCAATTCCAGAGCGCGGGGTGCGGCGGCGGCCCTTGTGCCTTTGCAGGGACACGGACTAACTCTTGGAGCACACAGCAAATGCCACGGACAAGAAGATGCAAGAACAAGATATGACGTACTTTGTAGACCCCGAAACCCGACGTGGAAGATCTACTTCATAATTGTTCCGAGCCATTGTCTGGGCCGTCGTCTGAGCTGTTGTCCTCGTAGTGTCTGTTGGGGCGTGTGGCGCTGGCCGGTCTTGGTTCCAGGGCACCATAGTGCCAAAACTCGGCACCTTTTCCCATCCGAAGCCAGTTCCATGCAGCCTTCACTGTACTTTGTAACGACAGAGGTGCGCATTGGAAGGGTGCATGTGCGTGTATGGTGAGATGTCTAAACACAACCGAGTCACTGCACGGCCACTCACCCTGCGAAGCGTTTGGGCGGCGACTTGTTGAACAGTCCTTGGCACTGGAAAACCGGTCGGGGCTTCGGTGCAATTTCTCGGCCGGAGCGGTACATTGCGAATCCGTGCCTTGGCGGGCCTACGAAGTAGCATATGTCAACGTAAGTCGGCACATCGACCACGAGACCATTCGAAAGCCATCTCATTGTGTGTTACTTTGGGCCTGATTCAGTTCTTGGGTTACAGGAATAAGTTACAGAAAAAAAGTTACAGGACCTCGCCAAGCAAAGGATACCTATTTGACCTATTCACCAAAACCCTGTGACGAGCCAGGAGTCGAGAGGGAGGCCGTTCGGGTGTAGAGGGTATCGAGGGAGGCACTACTATCGTAGACAGTGCCAGAGGCTCTGCAGGGACAGATAGAAGCGCTACCAATTCTCAAAGCTCTGGAGCATCTCTTTCGAGCGGTATTGGCCTCTCTTTTGCCTGGTCGGTAGGCTTGGTGATGGAGGGTCCCCTAGGATAGAAGCCAAATTGCTGGTGTTCTTGCGGGCAGGGCTACCCGAAACGCTGCTTTATTTCGGCGGGACAGACAGGCGAGCGTTTTGGGTAATAATAATAAGAAAGTGCGGTCGAAAGTTGTATTCAGAAAAAGAAAACTCGTGAGATGGTGCACATATTTTCCTTGACAAAATAACTGATTTCACTTTTCTACGACGAGGATATTCGGGGCCAAGGAAGGTACATCGAGTGACCTGCCATTTGTATGGCGAAGTTAGGTATATTCACAAATAGGGGAATTTTATGGGGCACATTTTGTGCAACTTTCAATCTGTAACTTTTTCCTATAACTCAAAATTTGAATCAGGCTCTACCCATCTCATTACTTTGTAAGAAGTAAAACACAATAGCGTGCTTCCCCCAACCTCTACACAGGCTTACAAAGTCATTGCAATTGACTGGATTGCTCGACAGCTTCTGATAAGTACGAGTACACAGCTGCCAGAACCATCTCACGATACGCCATGTGCGTCTCTTAGCATGGGCTTTGACTGACGTAAAACGTCAACTCCGTCGCCAAAGAAGCAACTCACACCAGATGCTGGCGAACCGAAATCTCTGCACAGCTAGTTGTGCTTCCTTCTGAGCGCTGGCCGTTGATGGCAGAGGATAGCGACATGATAGACTGGCCGAGGCTATCAGTCGGCCCTCTCCGTTGCTGCGATTGAGGCCAACGTCCACAATCCACCAGTGCAAAGGCGGCGATGAAGTGCGGCAGCCGTGTTTGTGAGGCTATCTCGGTCCATCGCAAAGGGACGGAACAGCTGTACACACATCAGTACACACATCAGTACACACATCGCACATATCAGTACTCGGACACACGTCACACACACCAGGACGAGTACTTTGTACACCCCAATGTATGTGTCCGGCAAGGTCCGGCGAGATATGCGGATACGCGACTGTACTCCTATCAGTTCATGCAGTCTCACCTGCCACCGCATACCCGTAGACTTTTCTGGAAATAACACAAACTCGTCAGACATCCACTACCCACTGACCCCAACCCACCATTCAGATGCATTCTGTACGTAAAACTAAGCCTCGAGATCGGACACACGAACATGGATCCAGAGGTGGCTTCTCCGCCACTAAACCGCCCAGAGCGCCTTTGGCCCCATCGGACTCTGCCGCCGCCCCCGCACCAACATCGCCCGCAATCCAGCACCATTGCTTCGCCGCTGGCTGATAGCAGCGTATCATGTCCTTATCCGCGCTCTCACTGGCTGATACCGATTGATACTGGCATCGTTGCCAACAATGGCAAATCGGCGCCGGATGTCACCGTGGGCAGAAGGGATGCGATGGAAAAGAGGCAAGGTTTTTCATCTTGTGGATCGAGTCGAGCGAACAACAGACGTTTTGTGAAAATCATGCGATGCGTGAACAGACGAAACTTGACATAAAATCACGACCGCCGCTGCTCAACGACAGAGAAAAAGTCCTGTCAATTAGACAAGCAGTACAACAAGCAGTTCAAACAACAGCCTCCTTGAACGCATCTCCCGCTCTTCACGACCACGTCGCCAACATCTCCTCAACATGGCTGCGCCAACATCCTACGTCGAGCGCGATCTGCCCAAGGTGCGTTGTGCCGTTGATACGTGTAGCACGGACCGAGACCACAGCTGACGTGACCCCTTTGCCGCAGATCTCCCTCCACGATTTCGAAGACCGCATCGACGAGATCACGGCCCAGCTCTGCGACGCCTCTGAGAATGTCGGCTTCTTTGCGCTCGTCGGCCACGGCATCACCGAGGAGGAGGTCGACTCCATCTTCAACACGTCCGAGGCCTTCTTTGCCCTGCCCGACGAGGTCAAGGCCACCGTGCCCTGGAACAACAAGAACGTCGGCTGGGAAAAGATGAACCAGATCCGCCCCAGCACCGGTGCCGCCGACAACAAGGAGTCGTACAGATGCAGTTTGGCGAGAACATGGCCACGGGCGGCCGTGGCACCGCCGACGGCAGTGTCTGGCTGGGCGACGACCAGCTGCCCGGCTTCCAGGCGCGCTGCCGCGACTTTATGAACCGCGTGCAGGCCGTCTCCGAGAAGCTGATGCTGTGCTTTGCCCGCGGCCTCGGCTTCCCGACGACTACTTTGTCAAATACCACGACGCCCGCCGCCCCAACTGCCAGACCGTGCTGCGCATGCTGCACTACTTTGAGACACCCCTGCCCCCGGCCGACGGCTCGGCGCCCACCCAAGTCTACCACGCGCCGGCGCGCACGCCGACTGGGATCTGCTGACCCTTTTGTTCCAGCGCCAGGGCCAGTCGGGGCTGGAGATCTGCCCGGGCCGCGAGGCCGTCACCGAGTTTGCCCTCGGCGACACGTGGACGCGTGTCGACCCGGAGCCCGGCAGCATCATCTGCAACATTGGCGATCTGCTGATGAGCTGGTCCGACGACCGCTTCAAGTCGACCTTCCACCGCGTCAAGGCGCCCTGCGAGCCGGGCGACTACTACGGCGAGCGCTACAGCATCGCCTTCTTCAACCAGCCGTGCTCGGACGCCGTGATCCAGGGCCCCCTTAAAAAGTACCCGGCCGTGACGGGCGCGCAGTTTACGCAAAACGCCATGGACCGCCACTTTGCTGCGCTGCAGGCAAGCAGGCCTCCGAAAAGGCCAAGTCAGCGTCGTCGTCGACGCCGGCCGCATTGGCCCCGGTGGCTGCTGCATCGGTGCAGGCGGCTGCGTAGAGGGACAGGTCGTGGGCGATGGAAGACGAGGCGCGTGCTTTTGAATGTTAGCTGTTATGTAGCTTTTGTACCCACTTTTGAAGAAACCAGATGCATGAGAACACCTCAACACGACTCGTACAATGGCCATGTCCAAGGCGTGACCTTGAAAAAGGTCAGGTCACTACCCGCCGAGAATCGCCTTCCATCTCTTTTTTTTGTGTGTTCACATGTACCTCGTATGTCGTGTCGGCTTGGGACATGCGGGCGACCAACGCCCCGTAAAGTCTCCGCATCAGTCCGACTCGGACATGGCTACGTTCAACGCCATGCTCGTAATCTTTGCCAACACGCTGCCGCTCGCCCCTTCACGGCAGATTGGCTGCACGTCACCGGCGCGCTGAGCTGTGCCGCCGTCACGAAACCGGCCCCCTCAAGCCCCATCTCTATACTCATACGTCTGTGACGCGGACACAGCAAACCCGACAGGCTGTGTAGGGCGTATCAAGTATCAAGGCAGATTGCACCTGGTATCAAGGACCATTTGTAAAAGTGACCGTGTACTTGCCTTGTAATCAAGAAACAAAATAAGACATGCATATGTATACGAGTATATACAGATGCAACTCAAACGTCCTCCACACAGCCCGTGGAGGACGGTGCCTTTGCTGCCATCGATGGACTGGTGTCTGCACTTGCACCCTTTCCCCTCTTAGTCACGGATCCTGCCACGTGGTGTGCCAGCCGATGGTGGCGAGCTCTGGTACAAAGAGGCGTCAGTACTGAGGTATCTTGGCGGCAGTTCGCAGTCGTCCTCTGCCTCGCGGCCGCGGTCGGGACTGGCGTTCCTTGTCGATTCGCGGGCAGCGCTTGGGCCGGCATCGGTGTGTGTTGGCGTGCCGTCATTGTAGCTCGAGCCGGACGATCCCGATCACGAGTCATCGGTGTCCGGTCGCGGCTGTGCACACGCTTGTCAAAGTCGCCGCCACCCTGCACCCGAGCCGACGAAGGCGGCGCACGGTCGTCGCGGTAGTAGCCGTCGTCGCGATTCTCGTCGCGGTCGCGGTCGCGGTCGCGGTCTCGGTCTCGGTCGCGGTCTCGGTCTCGGTCTCGGTCGCGGTCGCGGTCGCGGTTTCGGTCTCGGTCTCGGTCTCGGTCTCGGTCACGGTCTCGGTCCCGTCCTCGGTCACGATCGCGGTCATCGAACCGATCCAGATCATCATGAGGACGCTCACGGGCATAGCCAGCATTCGACCATGGCGACGAGGCTCCATCGGAGCCACCGCCTTTGCGATGACGGTTTCCCTGCAATCCAGAGCCGCCCCGGCGATAGTCGAGGTCGCGGCGGCGGTCTTGATCGTCGAACCGACCACGGTCATGCCGACTGTCGTAGCCTCGGTCGTCCGGTCCCTGCGACGACGGCCATAGTCATAGTCATCGCCACCCCCATCTCCATCTCCACCTCTACCGCGGCGGGAACTCTGCGGTGTCTGCAGACCCAGGTCGGCGTGTCCACCGAAGCGGGAAGAGGGCTGCCACGGAGGTCAGAATCGAGGCGGCGGACCTGCAGCTGTTTGTCGCGACCAGGCTCACGCTCACGCTCCGGTCTTGGTTGCGCCATGAGGCAGGCGAGGCGGACTCGGAATCTTCGGCCGTAACGTGGTCGTCGGCCCGGAGACGGTCGATGCGGGCTGCTCTCTTGTCGTCGCCGCCGCGGGCGTCAATCATGTACCTCTCAAAGCGTAGCGTGGCACGCGCGACCTTGAGGAACTGCTCGTCGCTGAGGACGGCGGGCCCAATGTCCGTAGGGCGACTGCTGTCTTCGCTGCGATGGCCCTGGCGCTGGATCCAGGACTGGCGCTTGTCATAAAACGCCAGCGAGCTCGCAATCTGGAACGCGTTGCGAATCTGGCGACCGTTCCAGCGGCCCTGCACGTTCTGGTCATAGTGGCCACGGGCAAACTCCATAATCTTCTCGCGGTCGACGACAAGGTGGTGGAAGAGCTCTTTCTTGCCCGCCTCCTTTTCGGTGCCCTTTCTCTGCCTCGTGGCCGTGGCCATGGTCATCGTCCTTGTCGTCCTTTTGGTTGTCACTGCCCAGATCACCATCCTCGCAAAACTGGACTGGCTGGGCTCTGTTTTTCGGCGCGCCGACGAGTATCGCACGCGGCTCTCGTGTCTCTTGCGGTCAATCTCCTCGATGCGGTTCATGTTCATCTCAAAGATTTGCAGTGTCTGCTCACGGTCAAGTGGCGGGTAGTAGAGGCTCATGTGGATGCGGACTTGAAGGCCTCGTCGAGCGTGCCGACACGGTCGTGGTGAGGAACAGGATGCCGCTGTAGTATTCGAGCACGCGCAAAAATACCGACACAAGGGCGTTCCGCTTGAGGTCGTCGCGCGTACGTTCGGCCAAGAAGATGTCCGCCTCGTCCAGCAGCAAGATGCAGTCCCACAGATGGGCCAGCCGGAAAATCTCCTCGAGGGACCGCTCGACTTCCTTGGGTGTGAAGCCGAGGTCGCCGCACGTAATCACAAACAGAGGCTGCTGGTTGGACTGGGCGACGGCCTCGGCGGTGGCCGTCTTGCCGACACCGGGCACACCGTGCAGCAGGATCACGAGGCCCTCGCCCTTGCCCTGGAACAGGTCCTGACCAAGGCTAAAGTGGCGCGGGCTCTTCATCTCTTTCTTGCGGAAGTGGCTGTCCACAAGCGCCATGACCATCTCCTTGTGCTGTTTGGCAATTTTCAGGTTGTCAAACACATTGTCCTGCTGCTCAATCTTGGACAGGTAGTGCACGTCGAGCTGCACAAACTTGCGGTCGCGCAGAACATAGGCCATGACGCGACCGGGCAGCAGCTGCAGATTCTCCTCGGACAGCTCGTAGCTTGTGTCCGTGTTGCCCGCCATGTACGCCACCAGGAACGGATCGCGGTTGGCGTAGTCGTTGGTCTCGATCGCGTGGGCACCGTCGCGTAGTTGGGTATCTCCGACAGGTGGCGGACAACACGGCTGCGCTTGGAGTCCGACCACTGGACAACGTCCATGGACGCGTCGCTGGAGATGGTCCACTCCTCGTCCATGAGGGAAGGGTCTTTAAAGGTAGGCTTCCAGCTGGGCAGGGCCTGGAGGGCAGCTTTGAAGTCGACAATGACGCTGCTGTCAATGTGCTCCGGGTGCTTCATGAGCTCGCCGGCGTTGTCCAGCAGTGTCTCGCCGTTGGGGCTCGTGGTCAGTGTCCAGCCGCGGTAGTAGAGATGGCGGGCCTCGACATAGGTCTGAAAGTCTTTTCCGGCGGGACGCAGACGGTCAGGCCCCTGGTTGCTGGTGCCTTGGTCGAGTTGTTGTGGTACCGGATGGGTACACGGGCAGCGTCTTGATGTCCCACTCACCCTCATAGGGCGCCACATTAAAGCGGTACTTTACGGGCCCATAGTAGCTGCCGTCAAAGTCAATGTAAAAGCACGAGATGTAAAAGCAGTGGTCTTCGTCGTACTCTTCCGCATTGGTTGCGCTGATGCTCGCGGGTTCGTGTACTGGACCTTCCAGATGGCTTGGTAGACGGCGGCCGATGGCTTGGCGGGGGCGTAGTTGGTGGAGCCCACAAACTCAGCCTGGGTGGGTGAGTACACCATGTCGCCCGGATGAAAGAGGTAAGCCAGGTCCGAGTAGCGGATGCGCTGGTTGCTGGTGCCCTTGTACGAGTCGGCCAGGGGCATGATGTTCTCATCGACAAAGTCAACATAGCACTGCAGATGGTCGACGGCCTCGTCGCTGTAGAGCTCCTCCTCGGGCATGTGGGTATCACCGGCATCGTCTTCGTCAGAATACGGGTCGCTGCTGCGGTCGGAGCCGCTGCTGCTGATGGCCCGCATTGGACTCGTGGGCCTGTTGTAACCGGGCGAGCTACGGCGGCGGCTCGTTCTACGGCGAGAGCGATACGCGACCATGGTGGTCTTGATGGTCGCCTCAGCGGAGCCCTTGTCTTTGTCCTCAACGGGCGACTTGGGCTGTCCTGTCTCGCGGCCACCGTCTGGCGCAGCTCATCCAGGGCCTCCTTGACCTTGGCCTGGTAGTGGATAAAGGCGTGGAATGGCCGGAAAAATGTGCGTGGCGTGTCATATTTCATGGCCGAGTTCATGATGGGACGTAGGTGCGCCAAGATATAGCTTGACTGGATGCGCACGCGCTGGATCCAGACCTCGTCGGTGATGGTACCGTTGCGCGAGCGTTCGCTGATGGTGGCCTTATCGCCGTCCCGTTTAACGCGGCGCTTGCTGAGCTCAAGTTTTACATCCGCCTTGATGCCGTAGCCGGCCTCGAGCACCTCGATGGCGTAGAGGCTGTCCTCTTCGACAAAGTAATTTTTGAAGCCCTCGTAGTTGGTGCGGCGAACTTTCGGCACAATGGGCGGGCGCGGCGGTGCCACAGGGCTTGGGGGCGTCTCTTGCGGGGCCTCGAATAGTTGGGGCCAATTCTCTCGCCATCATCGCCAGTCCTGTTATCACCCTCTGAATCGGCGTCGTCGTCATTGCGGTTATCGTCTCCAGGCAGGCCGTTGCACGGGTCTTGAACAATACCGACAGCCTCAATAACAGTCTCGGAGGGGCCAGTCGCCTCAACAGGCTCTGTCACACCGTCCTGGCTTTCTGTTGTGATCGACCCCGGTAGAGAAGACTGTGGACAGGAAGGAAAGAATTATTAGCATTACTTTGTACATACTCAGTCTCTCCACGTTGTGGCGAGATGCCGTGAATGGTGGGACGGAAGCTAGCAGCTGTCGCCCGACTAACCATTGCAATAGCGGAGCGGGTAGTCCCTAGCGGGGAAAGGGGTGCTGTCTCGCTTTCAAAAGCTTGTCACTGATAGATAAGACTCAGAACGACAATAATTACAGTCAGGGGAAACAACCATTCGAAAGCGTCGGCGAAGCTTTGGAGATCGGGGAAAGGAGGAGAAACAGAATGGGGATGGAGACGGGCAGCCCTTTTGGACTATTTATGACATCCCCCCGTCTCTCACCACACCGGAGCTGTTCCTATTCCCGGCATGCTTGCGGAAGCTTTGGCGACAACGTACCCCCCCTCCCTGCTGTTGCTGAAGGGCTAGCTGCATATCTTCATCCTAGAAAAGAACATCACCCGGCCATTCGAAACAGCTTTGAGGGTTAACCGCGGGGAGAACTTGTGGGAGCACCGGTGCGTGTGGGCATCGTGCGCGGCTAGGGCCAATCACGAGCTTGCTGATGCCCGCCACAGTCCGACTTGCTGTCAGTCGTCATTTTCCGGAGAGAAGCAGGGACGGTGCCGCCGTGGGGCGTTGATTTTGACCACTCGCTGGTGATGAAGCAGAATATGTTGCGGCTGGTTGGGACATGTGAGCCCAGTTGAGGTGCAAAAAGGTGCAAAAAGGTGCAGAAAAGTGCAGAAAAGTGCAGAAAGGTGCAGAAAGGTGCAGGCAAGCTGGAGGCGGAAGGAGCTCAAAGGGGGGCAGAACGCTCTTGCCCCAGCCCAACGTTACAGCGAGGCTGTACGCAGCCTTTACGATATGTCACCCCTAACCGCAGCACTTTTGGCTCTTTGGCTATTGGCTTGGTCTCAACTTGAGCCTCACGTTCTGTCCAGGGCCATGTCTGCTCCACAAGGCTCTTGGGCCTGAAGCTGAGCCTTTGAAACTTGCAACTTTTTTCTTTTCCCTATTCCTTTCTTCTTTTCTTCATACCAAACCGTGCAAGGATAGTGGAATGCGTCCGGCCAACTGGCGTGGACCAAATCTAGCATACAACTCTCAAAGGCATCTCAAGATCACGCTTCAGGGCGCACGCTGAGACGGCAGATTCAACATCATGTCTCTCAAGCCCATCGCTCAGGTGCTTGTCGCCGAGCTCAGCGATGATGAGGGCTGCCGCTTGGCTGCGGGGCCTGGCAGCAGTAGCCACAATCTGGACAACTCGCGCGTCTCGGCCATCTACCTGAGGGCCATGGCGATGAAATCCACCAGGCGCTCGATGTGCGCGCCAATCCGTCGACATACTCGGAGCAACGAGGTCAAGTGGACGTATTGAGACTGCCGTAGGTCCCTCTTTTCATGTGTGCTTTTTCCTTGTTATTGCCTGTTGGACTATCGCCTTCTAGCTCTTCATTCGCCTTGTACATATGTATATGTGTTTGTTTTCCAAATGCCTCCTCCTGTTTCAACCAAAAAAAAGCTCAGCCTACAACGTACACTTTGACACACACCCAGCACTGGCTAACTTCTTTCTCTTTGTTTCGCCCAGAAATTTCGAGGCCGCCCTTGCGTGGTATCGCAAGCAATACAATGACGTCCATTCGATGTGTTCAACTGCTCATGGACGACCTGTTCAGCCAGATGGCCCGTGCCCAAGACGACCACGATGCTCGCAGTGGACGCAGGGGCAGCGCCAGTTGGTTCAAATATTTATGGCGCAAAGCAGGCTCCAAGTCGGATGCCATTGAGCCCTGGCTTCAGCTGATTCCGGACGAGTACGGTCTTTCCATTGTCCGCGCCGCCATCGGCGTCGTCTTTCACATGGCCGAAAAAGCTCACGAGAAGGAAAATCCATCTTGGAGGGTTCGAGACCATCACCGAAACCATCCACAGCGCCAGGAACAAAGGCATCAGTTTCCATCGTGAGCCAGAAATGCATGCCTGCTGCCAAGCTTTGTACGACTGCCTGGTGGACGGAATTGCGGACCTCATTTGGTCGTTGAAGCCAAGAGCAGAAGGTGAGCCCTCGCGCGCCCACTGTGCCTTGATAGTCGAGCTCAGAAGGCGTTTGAGTATTGAAGGAGTTGAAAGAGGCGAAGCAGCAAAAACATGAACGACGATACACAAAGCAGTTCACGTTGACCTCGCAGACACAAAGGGGTGAACATGTACTAAAGCACTCCATGAACACATGCAGTGGACAATAAAGAGGATATATAACTGACACATCACCCCGCTCCCAGGAAAAGGCCTCATTGGCAAATTCATCAACAAACAAGAGAAGCGAAAAGGCATCGACATTCAGGAATGCTCAAGAAGGTGCAGAAGAGATCCGTCGAGCTTGATCAGTGCGCCGAACGAATCCTTGCCCGCCAATCGACCGAGACCAACGCTGGCGTTGGCCTTCTGCAAGTCGAAGCATCCTTTGCCCGCACATCGCTTCTTGACGCCCAAGACCGCCAGGAGCACATTCTGAATATTGGCCTGCAGACCCACGGAGACGTTCGCTTGTCGCCCGCGACGTGCACTATCTCACCGAAGCTACCCACAGCTTTGTCCACCACATGCAAGAGGAGGACTCTGCTCTCCGCGAACGCCTCCAGTTCATGAGCCAAGACCGCCAGCAGACCGAGCTGGCAACAAAGTCGCAGAACGCGACCATAGCTCTGCTGGCCGATACGGTGAGAGGCAAGTTTGACTTTTGCTACCGATCGCAATTCACCGTCCCCGCACCGCCAACGTCTGTTCCCTCTTCACAATGGCGCCTTCTCTAATCCGTTTACTATCAGACCTCAGCATCATGGTAGATCGGCAGGCCTATCTGCTCGAGGAACAGAGCGCGCTCGTTCGCAATGTCCGTCGCTCCCTCACACCCGTGCCCCCCATGGCGCAGCCCAACGTCCTCATAATGTCACCAGCCCAGCTATTGGACGACTACCTCCGCGTGTCTCTCAACATGATCAACGCGGACCTCAGGACTGCCTTTTTGTACGGAAACTCGCTCAGCCGCCGGAGCCAGGAGCAGGCCCTGTCGTTGGTCCACACCAGCGACTTCTCCCGGTGGCTCTACTCCAAGCAGTCGGCGATGCTCTTTGTCGACGGCAACGACGCATCCGGCACACGCAGCCTGGTGTCACCCATGTCCCTCATGTGCGCCACGCTGCCAGATTCCCTAAAGAAGGTGGCCCGCGAGGAGCGTGGCGTGGACGCCATTGTCCTGCAGTACTTTTGCAGCCTGCACACTTCAACGGACGACGACCCGGAGTGCAACCGTGCCCGCGGTCCGATGGGTATGCTCCGCTCGCTTCTCGTGCAGCTCGTGGTCGCCCTCGTCAGTGCCGACATTGACAAGCCCTATAGTTTCGAGATTGGCCAGGATGAACCCAACGTGTGCGAGGATTTCTGTGACGACCTGCGCCGTGGCAAAATCCACCCGCTCTTCATTGTCTTCCGCCGGCTGTTGACCTATGTCCGCCGTGGCGTGCCCGTTTACTGTTTTGTTGATGGCGTCTCGTCCTTGGAGGACCACCCTTATCGGAGGACATGGAAGATGTCATGCATCACTTTGGCGAGCTGCTCGAGGCCAACGTCGCTGAGTTCAAGCTGATCATGACCTGCCCCTACCAGAGCACGCATCTTGTCCGCAACCAATGGGCTCGACCTGGGACGCACGTGGTTCTGCAGCAAGGTGGTCGTGGTGGGCTGGGCCTGATTACGGCGTCCTCGGTGGCTGGCTACATTCCCCGTTGAGCGGGGCTCGTTGGATCGCCATCTCGTCTCTCTTCTTGTTGCGTTCTGTCATCATCTGACTCTTGTCCTATCCGGGGTCTGCGTACTATGAGTGGCCTTTTTCATACGTGTCGTATTGTTTATTTTTGCCGGTACTCAACCGTCTAGACATTGATTGAAACATCTTGAAATTAAAACCTGTGCGCGTGCTTGGTGATATCTTTAAAAAGTGACACAAATCACTCAGTGGCTCCAGCTCATTGATGTCGTCCTGTACTCGTAAGTGATTTGACATTGACGTGGTGGTGGAACAAGGGGAATTTGCCGTTATAGCCGCAAACTTGGAGCGCCGACTCCACAATAGCAGCAGCTAACACGAGAAGGTGGGATGCCAGAGTGGTCTAATGGGTATGATTAGAAATCATATGGCTTCGGTCGCGTGAGTTCAAATCTCACTCCCATCGTGTATTTTTTGCATTCTTTTTGCAGCGAGATTTTTTTGGGTTCTTGCAAACATTACTGTGCTAATATTGACTGTTCTCTTTTTTCTTTTTATTCGTTTCTTTCTTCTTATGCGTTCCGTTCTTTTCTTTTTTCTCTTCTCCTCTTTCTCCTCTTTCTCCTCTCTCTTCTATTTCTTCTCTCTCTTCTCTTTCTCCTCTCTCTTCTCTCTCTTCTGTCTCTTCCTTCTTCTTTCTCTCCTTCGGGTTATATTGACCCCCCATCCCACGAGAGCCGCATTGCTAGCGGACAAGGCTACTGTAATACGAAATAGTGGCACAGACATCCCATCTTTCTGTAAGACGTAGGGAAGCGGGCGGCTACGGGATGCAAAGACATGCAAGTCTGACGCGTAGGCAAAGCTGGCGGCCTGAAGCTTCGGCTGCCTCGATGCTCGTTCTAATGCCGTCAGCATTTCCTGCAAGAACAGCCGGGCTGAGCCACGACGGCCTGTGCCCGTCAGGCACCTTTGTCCGGACTGCTGTACGAAGTAGAACGATTCGTAGCGATTTCGACAGCGTGCTGCGCCTTGTCTGTTTCCCTCAAACGGCCTAGCGTAACCGCATCTCACAGTGGGGTGTTTCGTCTCCACTGTTTACTCGAGTTGAAGAGACACTTCCTTTCTGCTGAAGGCGCATCACCACGTCGACACCATGCAGGCAGAAACACAGGGCAATAAGGCAGGCAGAACAGAAGGTGGCTGCACGGAAACAACGAAATCGTGCAGGCCAGAGGCAACACTTTTCTCAGTCTTACCACCACACCACCACCACCACAAACATGGCTCCTCCACCCCCACCTCCGAGGTCTTCATGTACACGTTTGACGACTCCCTGGCCGAGTTCAACGTCACGCCCCAAGCGTGGCTGACGGCCAACAACAAGTCGTTCCAGGGCATCGCCGTCGCCAATGTCGTGTTTGACGACCAGGGCCGCGTCCTGCTCGTGCAGCGCGCCGCCCACGACTCCATGCCCAACCGCTGGGAAGTCCCGGGCGGCGGCGCCGACGAGCCGGGCGACGACCAGAGTGCGTCTGTCGAGGGCCAACACCCGCGCCACACCATTCTGAGCGGCGCCGCGCGCGAGCTCTGGGAGGAGGCCGGCCTCGTGGCCACGCACTTTACGCAGCTGGTGCCGCAGCCCGCCGAGGCTCCGCGCCCCGACGCCACCGAGGCGCCGCCGCCGTGCTTTTCCGACCACGGAGGGTTTGTGTTTACGAACCGGACGGGCAAGGTGCTGTACCTGCGCTTCTCGTTCCATGTCTTGGTCCAGAGCACGGCGGTGGTGACGCTGGACCCGGACGAGCACCAAGACTATGTGTGGGCGACGGAAGAGGACGTGCGCAACGGCAAGACGGCAGCGCACCAGGAAATTACTGCGACGGTGCCGGCGACGCGGGCGTACATTCTAGAGGCGTTCCGGCTGCGGCGGCAGGGGCAACCGTGCGGTCGGAGCGATCGGCGCTCCACCGACGGTTGAGAGACACAGCAGACCGAGACGGGCACGAGAGCGGGCCCGGAGCCTCTTTGAGCGTCCACTACGTCCAGACGGCACGCATCCATCGTCTACATCTCTTTACGAGTTCACGTCACTTGCATCGGAGACAAAGTTCTTGCAGGGGAAAAAAGTTTATTGTTGTCTCTTCTCTGGAATTGGATGTCGAGAATCAAACGAAAAAGAGGCTGATGCTGCCTTTGCGGAAAGATGCGACAATCTTCGGCAGGTGTATCGCAGCAAGAGGTATCCAAGGTATGTAAAGGATGGGCGCATTGGCGGTTATAAACTGAAAGATGAAGGATCGTGGCGTGTCCGGTGCCCGGTTTGGTTATGCCCATGTTGAGAATGTAAAGGGTAATGGTAATAGTGCTGCAGTACGACTTGGTGTACTGATGTGAAGTGACGTCCGATAAAGGTAGGAATACAATAAATACACAGAAAGACGAGGTATAAAACTCCAAAACTGCCGTCTATGAGTTCCCTGGGTGGAATGAGGTGGTATGAAAAGGGAAAGGATAAAAAAAGAAGAAAAAAGGTTGAAAGGGAAGAGGGTGAAGACGCTCGTTACGTTTCGATAGCATCGATTCGTGAGCGTCGGCGTCAAAAGTCGTCATGTCGTGCATGTCGTGCTCGTTCGGTCTCGTCAGAAGCCGTGCCGATCGGCACTGCTTTACAGAGAGAAAGCAATGGCGGCCACGGCCGCGACGGCGCCGACAAACACGCGGGCATCGATAGACGAGGCGCCGGCCGTGACGACGCTGCTGGCGGTGGGCGTCACGGGGGCGGTGGGGCTCAGCGTCGGGAGGGTGTAGGTGAGCGAGCCGTTGCCGGGAGCCGTGTAGGAAATGGTACCGGTACCGACGCCGGTGCCGGTGCCGGTGACCATGGGGCGCTGCCAAAGGACGTGAGCAGGGAACGGTCACGGTGGAGGTGTCAACATCGGTGACGGTGGCATTGTAGCCGGCCTGGGCGGAGCCAAAGGCAGCCGCGGCGAGGACGAAGAGAGTCTGGGTCTTCATTTTGAGGATGGGAGGTGTGGAGAGGAGAGGTAGGTGAGCAGAGGTGAGGACAGGTGAGGATGGTCAGGTATTGAGCGAAAGTGGTAAACGATTG
Source organism: Sporothrix phasma (assembly GCA_016097075.2). Classification (NCBI taxonomy): domain Eukaryota; kingdom Fungi; phylum Ascomycota; class Sordariomycetes; order Ophiostomatales; family Ophiostomataceae; genus Sporothrix; species Sporothrix phasma. The sequence goes on along the minus strand of JADMNG010000049.1, from coordinate 73,309 downwards.
TTGATAACGAAGGACCGGTGGACAGCGAGTGTGATGTCTAAGAGTTGCCTAATGGGTAAAGATGCAAGGAGGAAAGGTGACGGCCGAATGAGCCACAAGACGGGGAGGGCGGTGATTCTTATACGGAAAAGGCAGACGGCGAGACGAGAGGCGAGAGACGGGACAGAACAGAAGACGACGAACAAGACGAGCTGGGGTGCAGCCTTTGCAAATCACGCACACCCAGATTCGACTCTCCAACAATACTCGTACATGCAGAGCAGTACTCTACTACTCCGTACACGCCCCATCGGTCCGCCCGCCTGTTGATAATCACACACTCTGTAATACCATTCGAGTACTCGTACTGCGGCAGTTTGTGCGAGAGCGACGGGCCATGTCGACTTGCACGCCCCAGTGGCGAGAGCTTATCAACAAGGGTGTGGCACAGGCAGTGGAGGCCGAAGAAAGAGGACGAGTGCGAGAAGACGCAAGGCGAAGACGGGCAGAAGACACAAGACGGAACAACAGAAGAACAGACAGAAAAACAGAGAGACAGAGAGAGAACAAGAAGGGCTGAAAAGGCTCCACCCACACCTTCTTTTTCCACTTACACGGTGATAGCAGAAGGGTGAGCAGGGGACCCTTTACCCGTTCAAGGAAGAGAGTGGAGCGAGTGGGATGCCCGTATCGGTCTGTGTGTGTGTGTCTGCCAAAGACGTGTGCGTCACTCCGCTGACGGTCTTGCGTGCGCAGAGCGGCGGAAGAGAGAGACGAGCGAACATCTTGGCTGGGTCTAAGGGTGTCATGCGGCGCAGCAGGGTCTCCGGGTGGCTCACAGAGGCTCACAGAGGCTCACAAAGGCTCTCAGAGGCCCTTTGGCGGCATCTCGCGGACGCTCGCGAGCGCCCTCCACTACGAGTACTCGTCATTCATACTCTGTACGTGGCTGCAAATGTCAATCCCGTGGCAGAGACTGGGTTTCCTTGCAGCCAAGTGCTCAAAGATCTGAACATCGCCAGGAAGCACTTTGACAGACAGTCCCACGCGACGTTCACTGCCAGGCTGTACTGAGCAGACAGACCACCCGAACGAGATGTCTCCGTCTTTTCTCTTCCTTTGCTCTCACTCACGCAGTCCTCCTTGTGAAGACCGACCGGACACCGCCGAGTTTGCCGCCACTCGTTCGCTTGGTTCGTGTGGCTGTCTTGGCCGTTCAGTCAGCGCCTTTCCAGTGGTCGATCCCGTTCCCGCTACGCCCTCTATTCTAATTCGGGATACGCGCAACGAGGAAACGAGAAAACGAGAAGACGAAGAAACGAGAATGTGAATCTGCGCAGACGCTGTCTCAACTCCGTAGCTCGTGACCCTCGCCGTCGCCGTCGGCTGTTGGCGGTCAGCAAGTACCAAGACCAGCGCGATACGACTTTTTGCGAAAATTTTGCACGCAGCTACACCCAATCGGGCGCTCTTTGTTGGTCACTTCTTTGTTCCTTTTGCTCGCTGTGAGATGGGGTATTTCCCACGTCGTAGCGGCGGGCCATGCCTTATCTGTCACTTTTAGGGGCGTCTGGAAGACGGTGTCGGGCTCGGAAGGGTCCTTAACGGCTTCTTCACACGTGCTCCACAAGGCTCTCTGCCTGACCTCTGCGCCTTGCGCCACTCTCCCTCCAGCCCTCTCCAGCCCTCTCCAGCCCTCCTACATAGACAATCCACACACACGTCCCCAGTCTGCGCATTCGGTCCTCCATTCAAGTCGCCGCCGCACACTGCCGCCCAGTTCCGTCTTTTGCCACTGGCCTGCAACGTATTACACCACACCTCTCTCTCTCTCCACCAAATTCAGCGAACCCGGTGGGTGGGTTTCGAACGAAGCAGCAACCAGCAATGCAATCCCTGCTCAGACCGCGTGTCCTGCCTCCCTGCCCGAGTTTTACAGTGGCTCTGGAGCAGAGTGTTCCACTGTTCGGCAGCAGAGCCCACGGGCACCATTGCACTACGAGTACTGACGCAGAATGACGCAGTTTTTGTGGTTTCCTGTTGCTTGCCCGTCGGTACGGCACAGGTGACCTTGGGCAGCCACTACAAAGTAGTGCATCACTAAAGTCAGAGGCGCGTTGTCTATTTTTGTCTTTTCAAGACAAGGCGACTGCTGAGCCTGACGCCACAGTTCCCACCACCAAGCAACGTTTCGTGCGCCGGGAGAGTCACTCGCAAAAGTGAATCCCGTAGAGGCTGATTCAGAGGCTGATCCCGTACAAAGTATGCCGTCGTCTACGGAGTACGAGAATAGCATAATCCACACGAGTGCAGCGAAGACTGACCGAGACGGGCCGAGGAACCTTGCTTCTTTTTTGTGGTGACTGCCTGAGAAAAAATGGAGCTCTCCGCTGGGCGGCCCAAAAAACAGAAACAGATCTGCGCAGGGAGACGAACCCAGGAGGAAAGAGAAGAAAAGAAGAGCTCAATGGGATCCTCTACCCCATTGGTGACTGCCAGGGACGAGTGCTGCAGCCACGCCACGACGACGGAGCGATCGTGGCCCGTCTGCGAGATCTTTGTTGGCGAGGCTAGCGACAAAAATATACCATGGCCTCTACTCGAACCTTTGTTGAGAAGAGCGATGATCAGGCAGTTCACCGGGGAAACACTGCCAAGTGCTTGCATGCTAAATTGTTTTGGCAGAGAACGACGACCAACGATGAATACGAGGCCTCCGACAGTGAGACCAGCGTTCGGGCTGTCATGGCACTCGCTCGATGCCTTGAAACTCACCCATCACCCAAGAGCCTGGCAGCCGGCCGTCTCTCTGTCGGAAAAAGAGAGCAAAAGAGGGCCTTGCCGCCATATGCAACGTTGTGGACGGGAAATAGCCCATCGTCGAAACATTGGACCGAACGCGTCACCAAAAACCGACTTCGTTTCGTACAAAGTAGATTCCCAGCCGCTTCTTCTTCCTCTGATGATCGTCCGGTGTCTCAGTTTCTTCCTCCCTCCCACCTGCAGGATTTCCACACATCCGGGCCACTGAATACGACCGTGACGACATCCTGCAGCCACGGACCATGACGGCATTGAGCCATACGACGTACGAAGTAGAAACCCCGAGGAACCCATCCACTCGTCCTCGTTTCCACTTGCTTTTGGCTCCTGCACTTGCCCACCTTGCCTGTCCTTGCCTGTGCTAACCGCATCTTTCTTTCTGCTGGCGCCTTGCATGCATGCATTCTCGTATCGTATCATGTCGACCTGCAAGTCGGCAGTGTCCGCGTCACGATTGCACATCTACAAAGTAGTTGTCCGAGCCTTCCACCAGAGCGCAGAGCCTCTCCGTCTTGTCCTTTCGAATCAAAGTTCCGTCTTGTCCTTTCGATTCTAAGTACTTATCTTCATTTGTTATTCCTGCGAGCCTCTGGACTCGCAGCCTGCGTGATGCAACAAGCAGCGATAAATAGACGAGCAGGGCCTCGTTGAAAGCTGACGGATTTGCAGATTTGCAAAGTTGCAGAGTCGCAGGACAACTGCTTCGTACACGCACGGCGAAACGAGATTTCCAAGGTCTACAGGTCCTAGGCGACTCCAAGGAACCCCTCGCATCCCATCACCGACCCCCACAGAGATGCACCTCCAAGGTTCAAGGGCACGGGAGATCACTTGCTTTGGCATTCACAGACCATCGCGAGGCCCCAGAACGCTTCCCCGTACGAAGAACCTGCAAACCAAGAGCGGACCAGTCTTGGCCCACCGCCATCGTCGACTGGGTGCCCTGCCCGTTGTCCAAGGCGTGATAGCGGGCCATGACGAAGACGAGAGTTGACGAGACGGAGGCGAAGACGGAGCAAACGACGGAGAATCTTGACAATGCACATGTACGAGTAGACCCCTGCCGCCTTTCCACCCCGCCGACGTCACATCCCCCACTCGCCAAACCGAACTGGACTCCTGACCACACAGACGATTCTCTCAAACATCCCCGTCATCGTGGCCGACACTGAAATACGGTGGCCAGAAATGCTTGGCTCGTTTTCTGTAGGCGTTGTGTACTCGTACTGTTGACGACCGCCAGCCTTTTCCACTTTCCACTTTCCACTTTCCACTTTTCCACTTTCAGTCTTCCAGTCTTCCAAAGTGGGACAGCCTCACCAGCCCCATCTTGCTTTTCAGCGTGCATCGCCATGTCGAGTGTGCCAACTTTTCCCTCCATGCACCTCATCCTCCTCACCCATGCAGCGTAGCGTAGGATCCTGCTGCACCCGTAGTGCCCACTGGAGGGATGGAAGGGCCTGTTTTGGTCAACCTGCAGAGGGACGACGAGTACATGTTCATGCACGAACGAGTACGAGTACTGCTAGTGACTGGGCCACAGAACAAGTCCCTTTGAGCGTCGCATCTTGTACAGAGTACTTTGTAGACGGCCCGCCGAGCGACTTGGCGGACAAGGCTGGTCCCGCCGGGGCCGCCTGCTGGTCTGAGGAGCCAAAAGCGGCAGCCCGAAGGAGCCCAAGGCCCAAGCGAACCCACATCGCTCTTGTTCGCTCTGACGATCAACAGACGGACTGGTCGGTGGCCCTTATCTCGGCTTGAGGTTCGCAGGGTTCGGGTTGGCACCCGTTTTCGTCTATCTGCATCTTTGCTCTAGCCGTTCTCTTATCGCGGCCACCTCTGTGGTGTATGCATCTTTCCGTGCCCGTCCGGACTCGCCCTTTGCCAGTCTCGGTCTCATGCAAGTCTCCCAGCAGTGATGCTCTCTGGCGGCTTCCTCCAGGGTACGGCGGTTCGCGCATGGCGGAGCTGCATGGTCGAGTTGCATGGTCAAGCTGCTGCTGCTGCTGCTGCTGCTGCTGCTGCTGCACGTCCTAGTCTCCCGCGTGCGCCGCGCGGCGATTCTTTGCAGGCCCCAAGCTTTGCTCCTTTTTTCATCTTCTTGTCGTGCTTCCGCGCGTGAGACGTTTCTCCATTGCGTGCGTGTCGATGCATTGCAAACTGCAACGAAAAAGTACAAAGATACAATGTCCACGCTGCCTGCGGAGCCCAGGTGCCAAAACGGCAAAGCTGCCCCGGAGTACCTTGTACATGGCACAATCGAGATGAGCCTACGAGTACGTTGTACATGTACAAGTGAGACGATCGGAAGAGGAAAATATCCCGTGCTTGGGAATCCTGCTGAAACGACCGGCCCCACGCTCTCCCGCTCTTCGCTCTTCTCTCGCTTCCACCACCCGCACGCACTGCATGCCGCCCACCATGCCACGCCACATCCGATCGTCTTTCCTTCTTCTGCTTCCTGCCGCCCCGATCGACCCATGCTCTGCGTCCTACTCGTACTCAGTATGCTGGGTCTCCGTTCCATGACGACTTGTGTCGTGGCTACCGTGACCTGGCGCGGTGGCCCACCCAGGACGCGGCCACTGGATGGCCCGGCCTGAGTGTACAAAGACTTGATAAGATGCATGTGCATCCTGTTCGGGAGCCACACCGAGCCAAGAGTGCCTCTGTATCGACATTTCTGGAGAATCGACATGTGACTGGAGTCTGGTCGTTGCAGGACTCCCCGGACGAGACGTTTTCTTCCGCACCCCGCCAGACCACTTCTCACGCGGACCCTCACCCTCACCAAATCTTGTACTCGTCTTCCCTCTGCACTTGAATGCGCAAGAACATGGCTTGGCACGAGTCGTCGACGGGCTGCTGCCTCTCTTTCTCCAAGGCTCTCGTCCTCCCGCCATCGCAGGACACAGTCGCAGACCGGCCGTTGGCGAGACTGTCGCTTTCCGCAGGGCACCCCTTTCCTAGAGTCTCCTAGAGTCGCCCAAGCGAGCGCGGGCGCTGTACGCATGAGGCCGTTGTGTTGGACGTTGGCGCGGGGGGATGTGCTATGCAAGATACAAAGTACAAGGTACTTTCCAAGAAGATGCGTGCCGACGGACTGTGTGCATAGCACTCGTGGTAGTGGCAGTGGAGCGGCCGTGGTCCGTGGTCCGTGGTGGCCAGTACCAATATTGACGCAGTTCGAGCCTTTGTCTACAAAGTACGTGCTTCTTACGTGCGCGGTGGCGTCGCCCCCTGTCCTTGGTGCCCGTCATGGCCTGGCCGGCCGCCTTCGTCGCCTTTGTCGCGACGAGATGGGCACGCCGTCGCATGCGGTGCCATATGTCTAGTCAACGGGCTTCACGCGAAACGACCAAATCCACTTCGTACCGCTGGGAGATGTTGGCGCCGGACCAGGTCCTTGCTCTACCCCATCTCGTTTCAGACGCCGGCACAGAATTCACAGAGCAAGTTTACGTGCAGCGGTCCAGCCTACGGAGCGCCCGATGTATCGCTGGGTCGTGGCGGTGACGCCCGTGACGAGGAGCTTGTTCCATACAACGACAAACTTGGTCTCTGACCAAGACGTTGAGCCATCCGCTGTCCTTTTGTCCACAATGGTCTTTTGTGTGAGTGTGCTTGCACCATCTCGTAGCCTTGCAGCTGTCGTGCGACGGTGAAACTGGAGTATGTACGTTACGTACTTTGTAATGACTGGGGACCAACTGTTGTCGTACTTCATCTCCGCAGGAGCCGTGCTCGGCGGTCTTGACAGAAGCTCACCCGTATGTCACTTGCCTACGAGTACGTCGTACATGGACATTACGTTGTGCTCCTGCATGGACGCGTACATGTAATGCAAACCCCAACATGGCCAGGACGCCACAGATTGACAGCAAATTTCTGTACTCTGTATCAGTACTTCAAAGTATGTCTGTACTCTGTATTAGTACTTCAAAGTATGGTCGAATGATGGACATCTGCTCCTGTTGGCGACGTGTGCAAATCTCCAAGAGGGAAATTGGGGGGGGGGGGGTGGCATTGAAATGGCGATGCTGGATGTGAGACTGCTTTCACATCCTTATCTTGACCCAGGAAGAAAGCGTGATGAGGAAGAAATGGCGAATTTCCTTTTAAAATTGCGTCTGGTCGCTGGTCGTAGTCGTTGTGGGTGCTAATACTCGTAGCTTGTCGCTGGGCGGTGGTGATTACGAAGTAGTGCCGCCATTGTCAAATCAAAGCACAGACATATGGACTGGTGTGACCCACCACCAACGGAAGAGGCGTCGTACGTCGTTGCGTATGGATATGGGCCTGGACTCGGATCATCAACAACGGACCAGGGCGATCAACGTTCTTTCAGATTTCAGACTCAAGATATCACCAAAAAGGGCCCCTTTCATTTCGGTTTGGTGTCAGGCTCAATAGTGCAAGATGCGGTGCCTCATTTGGCAAGCCCAGACCCATGTCACTCCACGTCCAAAGCTTCATCGTACAAAGTAGTGCCAACGTGCCAACGTGAGGTGACAGGTGGCACCGCATCTTGGCCGTGTAGCAACGGTTGCGTTGCGCCTCGTGATGCAGACACATGCTGACTGTTTTGACGTGTCGAGTTGAACTTTGCGGGCTGGTCGAGTGGCGAGTGACGCTTGGCACAGTTCCTGCAGTACTTCGTGGGCATTGACGGTGGATGAGTAGAATATGCGTCAAGGACAAAAGAAGGAGGGTGCAAAAAAGAGGAGGTGGAAAGAATGAGAAAAGAAAACAAAGCCAGAGTGCAAAAAAACGCAAAATGCAAAAAGTTCTCCCGGGGCGAATCGAACGCCCGACTCTCGGATATTATTGTGTATCAATTACAGTCCGATGCCATAAACCAACTAGACCACCAGGAGTTGTTACTGGACAACACAGCGAGGCTGTTGATCTGAAATAGTCCGCTCCGCACCACAGAAGAGGATGCGAACACATGACTGTCATGCCACCTGTCACGGTTGCCATCTCTCGGTCCGCTGGATTCGCATCTCTGACGCGGGTATCTCAGGATACTAGCTGTTCGCAATAGCCACTGAGCTGGAGATGGTGATGGTATCGACTGGTCGCCTGAGCACGACTTGTTGCTGGTCCAGGTCGTTGACACGGTGGTCGGCGATGCACAAGGAGCTGTAGCCCGAGTCGAGGTACAATTTTTCAATGCGTCGTCTTCAGGATGTCCCGGCAGGAAGCCGTGCTGGCTGTGACGGTGCCTCTTGGCAAGTGCCATGCCCCGAGATCTGTAGCATTCATCTACACGCAGTCGTTGTTGATACAGTCCGTCCGGCTGCCGCGTGTAGACTTTCATTTGGAGCAGAGAGCGATCTCTGACTCTCTCTGGAGAGGCTCTGTCAAAGAGTTGCAGGCCCGTCCAACTCACTCTTGCATCGCCAACTAGTATCACTGCACAGCCGTGACGGTTTCGAACATAGACAGACGCATCGTGTCAAGACAGACGCACCGTGTCGATAGGCACCACTTGTCCTTCGCAGGCGGACTGATGATAGTCGTGATACCGTGTGCGGTCGTCGACAAGAAACTGCCCAGCGATGCTCTGGCGCATGTTGTCGCCGGTGTCCTCCGACGAGCGGCTGGAGGCCCGCCAAGTGTCGACCACGTCTGGCACCCAAACCGGCCACCAGATTGCGCGCCGAGAGCCTTGGACGGCCACACCACATACCAACAAGGCCAAAATGAACGACAAAGATCTGGTGTCACCAGCGATCTTCGGCCAGCCCGGACCGGTGCGAGTGCCCAGACCGTGCGCTCTGGTGCATATGTAGTGCTACCGGTGAGCTCTCGATGAAGCCCCTCTGCTATGTCTGAGCCCGCGTCAGTTTGGTATGTACGTGCCAGAGGCGCCCACCATCACCAGATCGCCACATTCCCGTACCCATGTGCCAGTCGCCTCAACACCTTCCCGCATGTCCTCACCACACGCAACTGAGACAGCAGCCCGAGACTTTGAGTCCTCCGCCCAAGAACATCAGATGATGCCGGAACATCGTGGTGTCTGGGTTTCTTTTCACCAGAGTCACGTGACCATGTCCACAAACTCGAGCATCTCGCGATGCGGGTACAATGAGAAGTGCTGGTCCAGACTCACATCTGACTTGCTCTGGCTGGTCTGGTGCGAGTTGCATGGGCTTTTGCAAGGCTGCTCAAGGCGGATTGGAAGCGTGGTGTACACTGCGTGCTTCGCCCGGGCCTCATTGGCATTGGACACCAAGGCGATTGCATCTTGACGTGGGCGGGCCACAGCCCAAAGTAGTTGGAGCGCGTCAAAATACCATTTTGTGAGTTAGCGACGAGGACAAGAATATCTGGGCCGTATGACAATTCATACCGGCTGGGGCGTCTGCCGTATGCGGCCGCCAACATTGTTGCTCACACCGCGTGCCGTCGGTCTGTGTCGATGTAGTTTGCCACCACGCAGCACCACGACTAGAAGCTCAAGGAGACTGCCACGCTTTATGTTGCAGCGCTATGCCCGGCTGCAGTATGGGAGGGAGGAGGAGAGTCGGAGACAAGGGTAGGCGGGTCGAGTGCCGGGTAGGACGTGGCGGCACAACTCGGCTGGAGTACGAGATCGGGCCATAAGAAACGGGTGTGTTGTTCGTCACCGGACTTACACCGGGCTTACTGCTGGACTGGCAAGTGAAGTGTCCTGTCCTTTTGTAGGATGAGAACAAACAGACAAGACAGACTTGCAACGCGGACAAACACAGCTGCGAACCGAGCTGTGCAAACGGAAACCGCAACTCGGACTTTCACGCGACGGCGCAACTCTGTCCATGTTACGTCGTCTCACCAAGTGATGTCGACGCCGCTTCTGCGACCATGTGAAGATAGCCCAAGTCTGCAAAGGCTGCCATGGCTGGCCGTCAACTCGTACGTCGAGGAAACGAGGAAGCTTTGGACGTCTGAAGATCAAGAGGGAAGCATTAGCCATGCAGCAAACGAAGTCAAAGCACAACTAGCACCACAAAAGGTCAAAACGATGACAACGAGAACGAGAACGGCAATATCGATGATAAAAGAAAGAAGAATCTCACATAACAAATATAGTAGCGGATCAACCGTTGGCAGCGTCTCCTGGCCGGCTTTCACTGGCAATGCAACTGGGCGCGCGGCAACATTTCGGGCTGGACAGCAGATTGTTCTGCGAGAAAAACAACAGGTGTTATGTGAAAAGGGACCAACGGCAAGGAAAGGAAGAGGCAGAATGACACAATAGCAACCAAGCTTGCGGTCTACAACCAGACAATGTGCTTCTGCGACGGCCTACCACAACGTCGAGAGAATACCGCGACCAGTGACCAGAAACGTGATTCTGATCTCCGATCTCCGGCAAAACAAGCAGCAGACTGTAGAGCAGACTATAAGCCTTTCCACAAATCACGCGACGAGGACCACGGACTGCCGTCCCACCGCCTTCTCTTCCTCGTCTTCCCCATCGACGTCCTCGACAATACGGCCATTGTCTTCTTTTTCTCTCTTGCGCTTCCCTTCTTTGCACCCCCTTCCCACCGAAACTGCTCGTCGTCCAGCGAACCGCTTCTCGGTTTCCGGGCTGCGCGTTACCATGACCGGCAGGGAAAGAGCGCTCAGGCGCGGCGTGACAATCTGCAGAGACGACGAGCAGCCGGCCGCAACACAACGCGCACACCGGACAGATCGAATTAAAGAGCGGCCCGGAGCAGCTTGCAGCCTCGCATGGACACCAGACTGTCTGTCTCCGTTGCAGCAGGTCGTTCCGTGACGTGTCCGGGCCGTGATGCTCTCTTGCGCCCCGAGCCCTCACTCTCGTCGGGGTCGTTCCTTCCGTTTTTGTCGTGACAGCACGGAACCCGATGGCCATTCCGCACGTGTTATATACAGGCAGAAGCAAAAGAGCGGAAGAGGCATCACAAGAAAATAAAATGAGCAGGCCAAAGACTTTCACGATCCATCACCAGGTGTCCGTGGAGTGCACCTTCGTCATTGTCGCGAAGAAGGCCATACCGGCTCTGCTCCCGCCCTCACCTCTCCTGCTTCGCCCTTTTCTCGTCTTTCTCCCTGCTGCTTGCCTTCATCTTGCATATGCTCCCATACAAGAGCCACCCCATCAGCCTCTTCTTTCTTTTTCTGCGTTTTTCTTTCGCATCCGTCTCTCAGCATTGCACCACATCACTTCCTTCGTATATTGCTCTGTTTTACGCTGTAGCTTCGCACGCTTTCGTTGTTGCCACGGAACCTCAGGCTCTGCCCGTCGCAGCCTCGCTCAAGCAGCCGGCATCGAGTCAAGAATACAACTCTCGAGGTAAGTCGTCCTCGGTGTATCAACGCCTTCTTCTGTCGTGCACTAACAGCATCTTGCCCTATAGATCACCGCTCCGCTCCTGTACTTCTAGCCGCTGTCTGAAGACCTTGAGCTTTCTGCACATCAAGAGTCTGGTTCAGTCCCACGACGGTACACCAAAGCCACTGCTTTCTCCGGTTCGTCTGTGTCCCTGCCATCTCTCGTCCTTTCCCTTCCTCTGCCCATTGACTGACAGCCCTATGTATCACGACCTCCTGTTGCATTCTGCTGGCTGTTCTCACAAGATCACACGAACTTCGTTCCGCGCCAGTTTACTCGTTCTCCACGGCAACTCAAAGTCACAGCTGCTCGGTGCGTCGTCTTCATTCCCTCGACATCGTCTCATGTCATTGATGAACCATTGACGAACACTTTCTCCCATCTAGTGCACAGCCATCTTGTGGCCATTGTAGCACAAACAAGCTTGCCCTTCGCGGCCCATTCGCTCGTCACCACGACAAAGTCAAGACCACGACGGTCGTCGGGTAAGTCGTCTTTAATTTTTCCCGACGTAATGTCTCTCTTGCCGTTCAGTCTAACGCTCTTCCCATAGCGCCCCTTCTCGTGTTGCCATTTTGATCCGCAATCATGCCCCGAACAAATGGTGCTGGCCCCGCGTGCCACGCCGACACGTACCGTCGCGGATCCTCCGGGTGGCAATGCTCAAGCTTGCCTCGGATGTCATGCGCCACACGTCTCCGGCGACGTCCAGCAGCGTCTTCTCCTGCATGGAGCGAACGGATATCCCACGTCCCAGCGTGGAGCACGTGGAGCCGGAATCGCATTGCCATCACCGCTCCGGTGCCTCACCGGCCTGCATTTGAACACGGTCACTCTGTTATCCGAGGACCCGAGTCCCGAGGACGTGGAGAGAGCCACTATCTCAGGCCGTGCGACAAGCGCGTTCACAGACAGGTCGCCGTCCGAGGTTTTGCAGCCGATTGAATACAACGCGCAGAAGGCGCTGCTTACGGCCACCCCTTTCGTGCATCGGCCACGTCGAGCTCAGTGGCGCCGGCCGGCCCCGAGAACGTGCCCCTTCAGCCAGCGCAGAATCTCCCGTTGTCCTGGGCCTTATGGCTACCACGCTGCTCCCGCCGAGCCAGCAGGGCCGTCCATGGCACCCACCGGCTACTCCCGTCCACGCTCGTCGTTGATGGGCCCAGACTGGACTCGCCAGCCGTACCAAGGACCTCAAGACAGCCGTGACGACCGCGGCGCCTTCCATCAGCCGAACGGGCACCCCCAAGCCGGAAGCCATCGGTCCGTCTACAGCCAAGCTCATCCACTGCAAGCGAACCCGTATCAGCCAGGCCCTGGCCCCATGTTCTCGGGAGGCCTGTCTCCACCGATCGCGGCCACAACGCCCCAGGTGCCAGCAACCGGCACGCTCGCGTCTTCAGCTCACTGAGCTATGCCCCCACCCAGGATGGCCGATATCCGCCCTTCCCAGGCGAGGGTACCGCCCTGTTGCAGCTCTCGCCGGAGCCATGTGACTACCAGTGGCGCGGCCACGCGGTCGGACCGGTCTGGACCCCAGACGTGTTTGGGCCGTTCTTGGATGACATCTATGGTCCTCCGCAGCCGGTCATGTCCCTTGGGCCATTCTACCCACGCAGCGCGGCTGACGTCCCAGAGATTATGCGGGAAGGAAGCGTGGAGTATCGCGTCAACACAGGCGGCATCACGTCGTCGGTCCACCACCGCGAAGGCACGCCGATCGCCGAGTCACCCACGCTCGGTCGCTATGACTTTAACGCGCGCCGCAGCAGGACCAGAGCCTGGGCACGCAAATCCTCCGCTCGTCGTCACCAGCGGCTCATCTCCACAATGTAGCCAACTTCACCGACGGCACCATGGCCGTGCCGGTGGCAGGCGCAGTCGTCGCCCCAGCCAGCGCAACCTCGCTTTCGGGCCCTCCAGCGCGGGTCCTCACCCGGACTGAATTATGATCTTGTGCCGCCGTTCAACCGGCCTGCCCATCCCCCACAAGCCCCGCTGGTCGCTCAAACGAGAGCCTGCACATTGATCCGCGCCTCCTCAGCCTCCCCGCGCAGCCATTTAGCCCATGCGCGGCACGCGGCTGCTTTCCGAGGAGCGCGCTCGCGCCCAGGCGCTCAATCCCAAGAGCACGTCCCGGGTGTCGCCCACCAGCCCCGCGAGCCGCGCGTCCCGCGGTAACAGCCGTCTCGGACAAGAGCTCGTGCTGCCGTCCGTGGTTGAAGACAGCGAGGAAAAGGACGATTCGGATGGATTGGACAAGACCATCCGGCCCACCAAGGTCGCCAACAAGGCCGCTACCCAGGACGGTGAGGCCGAGAGAGCCGAGAGGACAAGGACGAGCCCGAGCCCGAGGCGTTGTCGACCTCCAAGCGTGGTGAGCACGACCACAAGGGCACGGGTCCCGGCCCCACAGCCCTGGTCCCGGTGGCGGTAGTGGTGGCGCGGGCACGAGCGGTTTCGCGCCTGCTGGAGACCATTTGTCGACCTCGCACCACGCCTCGGCGCACGCAACGGCACGTCGGCAGCCCGCGCAGCGCAGGGTGGCGCAGGACGTGCTGGCTACGACCAATGCCGCACGCAGGCCGGCGCTCCAGTCCACGCTGGCCAAGCCGACTCTCGGGCTCCGGGCGAGGACAAGGCGGACCGGCGTCGGGAAAAGACGCGGCGGTTCTGGCAAGTTTGTCGGTGGCGTCGCGAGCGCTGCCGTCGATTCGTTCGTGGCCCCGGAACCGCCCGCCATGAGGCCGTTTGTCAACCTCGGTGACCTCGTCGACGACCCCTTTATCGACGCCTGCCAGCAGGGTCTCGACGCCTTTGGCCGCGTCAAGAGCACCACTACTACGCCGATAAGATGGCAAGGCCGCCTGGGCAGCGGCGCTGCTTGAAAGCTGGCTGCCGCTGGCCCGCGACAGCGACTTTGCGCCGGCTGCGCACGAGGTCTACGGCGCAATGTCGCCGACCGTCCTCACCAGTTCGTCGCGAGGAGCGCCGTCTTCGGCGGGGCAAGGACCCGGACCCGCATCTCGATGTTGCCGACGTGTACGACGACACCATTGGTCTTGTCGCGCAGCGGGCGTCGCAGAGCCGCCACTACACGGCCCTCCAGCGCTTCACCGAGTACATGGCCGCCATCGGCCGCTGCGACCGCACCGGTGACGATGTTGACGGCATAAACGAGGCCGTGTCCCGCCGCGGCACCGAGGCACGCAGTACCTCAGGCAAGAGGGATTCCACGTTCTCGGCTTCCGCAGCCGCGTCGGTGGCCAGCTGCACGTACACATCGTGGCGGATGACTTCCGTCGGCCCATGATGGCTGCCGAGCTCGCCATCCGCCACGCTGGCCGGAGCTGACTGTGTCGGACTTCAACCTGCATCGCCCCATGGAGCCGCAGCCGCCGCCCGACTTTATGGTCCACCGCCGGTGTCCATGGGCACCCCATGGGGCACCCCGTGAGGCGCCTTTCGCACCATCGCGCGGCAACGAGCAAGCATCGCTAGATCATGGCCAGCACGATGTTGCGCGAGCTCAGTTTCGACTGCATATCTACCGACTTGGACACACAACGCCCGTCTCTTATGCATTGTTCGCATCGCATCGCCTTGTAGGCAAGCCGATCTCTCTCGCATCTCCAGCCTTCTCGAGTCTTTTGCTCAATCTCCTCGACTGGCTGTGCAGTTTTGAAAGGGCGGCTGGATCTCGTGACATTTGCTCTTCATACGCCTTTCTCTGCCTTATCTGCCTTCATCTTTCTATATTTGTTTCTATCCATTCGGACATACTTTGGCAACCGCAAAAGGGGGATGCCTGAGCGGGAGATGCATGCACCCAAAACAAAAACCACGGGAAACGCTAGTATTTCTTAACGAGAGCAAAATAATCAAACTCCTGTTCCCGGTAAGGCTTCGCGGTGTGCCCGGAAAAGGTTGCGGAATGCGTAACAGTCTCTAAGCCTGATCACAGAAAAGATGGTCCTGGCTTCTGTTTGTTGAGATTTGCCAAGACGGATGATCACTGTCGGTGTAAGAAAAAGGAGGACAAAGTGTCAGACATGGCTGCACCCGCTTGGCATTCCTTGACAAGGCCCTTGATCACCGCCTCATTTGTATCTCTGCTCCGAGCGTGTCTCATCCCTCTCTTGCATGTGAAGGCTGTGCTTTGTTCATCATCATTCAAACGTCTGCATTGGGTCATCTACAAAGCAGTCTATATTCATGTACATGGGCATTCGAGAGCCTTGCTCGAAACGAGCCTTTCGCATGACGTGTGTTATGCGCCTTGTGCTTCCCCTGTTGTGCTTTGTCCGCTCGCGGGCATCACCTCATTGCAACGGCGGCCCAAAGGGATCCTCCAGCTTGCCCACCTTGCGCCGCTTCGGCTCGTGCAGACTGTCGGGCGTACTGGTGCCTGCGCCGGCATCGCCCAGCACGCCCAAGGCCTTGCCAAACACGGCCGCATCGTCGCCCATGCCGCCGGCGACCATGGTCGACGTCTTGGCGTACGACTTGACGGCGCCCTCCTTCTTGGCCTGCTGCAGGGCCACCAGGTTGAAGCGGTCGGGGTCGCGGCACAGCTTGAGTTTCTTGAGCAGCGGCTTGATGATGTTGTTGGACTCGGGCTGGCCCCAGTAGTCCATGAAGCGCTCCGGCGGCTCGGTGGCCAGGAGGCTGCTGCAGGCTTGGATCACGCCCAGGACGCGGTCGCGCACGTCGGCGCCGTTGACGCGCTCCCACTCGGCCGCCTCCGTCTTCTTCTTCTTGCTGGCGTTGCCGCCGCCGGGCAGAATGGGCGTGGGCACGTCGGCGGCGGCGGCGGTCGCACCCGTGCCCGTGCCCGTGCCCGTGCCCGTGCCCGCGGGCGGTGAAACGTCTCGCCAGCAGCAGGCGCTCGACCAGTGCGCGGTCGGCCAGCCACAGGGCGGCAAACATGATCTGGGACGGCGAGTAGTGGAAGTAGGCGTCGGTGACGAGCGGGCTGAACTTGAGGATCTCGCGGGCGCGGCGGTGGGCCTGGGACACGCGGCTGTCGGCCATGTCTTCGTGCTCCGGGGTGCCCCGCTGGGCGTCGACGTCGACAAGCCGCCGCAGCTCCATGACGGCGCCCTCGAGCGCCCGGAACGGGTGCTTCACGTCAAAGGCGAAGCGGATGCCCTGGCACAGCAAGAACTCGCCGGCCAGCACGTCGGCGGCGGTTGTGTTGGGGAACTTTTCGGCAAGCCGTCGAGCTTGTGGTAGTAGCCTTCGGACTTGGCACCAAAGAAGAGTGCCGTCTTGAACAGCTGGGCTGGCGGGTAGGTCATGATGCTGTGTGTGATGTAGAAGCGCCGAAAGAAGACGGCGGCCGTGGCCTGCACCTCGGTCGGCTGCTCTGTGAACTTGGCGGCGCGCAGCAGCTCGACGGTGTAAAAGTCGAGCAGCATCTTTTCCTCGGCCGGGTGAGGTAGACCACGCCCGACCCGAGGGCGTGCCCTTGTCGTCGTCGCCATTGCTGCCGCTGCCGCTGCTGTTGCCGCTGTTGTTGCTGTTGTTGCCGCTGTTTCCAGCACGCCGGCGCTCTTCGATGCTGTCGTGGGCCAGGGCATTTGTCTGTTCGCGAAGGGTCTCGAGCTGGGCCGGAGAAAAGGACCAGAGGCGATACTGCGACGACTCGCGGTAGACGGCGTCTTCAGAGGCCATGGTGCAGGGGGGTTAGGAGGCGGTAGGAGGCGCGAAGGCGCGAAGGCGTGATGAGATAGTGAAGCTATCGAGGGATGGTCGTGGTGCGCCACAGGCGTGGGGCCATGCCGCGGAGGCGCGCCAAGGACGCGTGAGAGGGGAGGAGTCGAGGCGAGATTGAGATTGTTTCTTGATACTGTCGCTGTCCGTGTCGTGGCCGTCGTGCTGTCTTGCTTTGGGCCGTGTGCATAGCTCGAGACTGGGTGGAACGAGGAACCGAGCTTGTCTCTCCAAAGCGTGCAGTCGAGATTGACACGGCAAAAAAGCCGTCTTCCGTCCTGCCAGCTGCTGATTGCCCATTGGCCAAAGCTCCTAGGTGCTGTAGTACAGTCTACGGCGCATCGTTGGGCGTTTGGGCGCCGCGGCCCACTATCAACAAATCCAGGTGGCCCCACTGCCCTGCGCCAGGCCTCAAGGCGGCCGTCTGCTCCTGTAGGAAATACTTTGTAGAGCGCCAAGACGCGGGGAGCTGCTCCCACTTTCCACCATTTGATCTGCCGCCTGTTGGCCCCCACATCGCCAGCGCTAAAGCCGGCTGCAGCATTCTGGCGTCGGCCCCAACGCTCGTCACGGATCTGGGAGAGCTTCGAGCACAAGGCGGCCGTTGGCTCTCCGTCGTCTGCACAGAGCACCTTTGCATCGGAGACACGAAGGACGTCTCGCAGCCTCTTGCTTGGCACTAGTCAGCTCTTGGCCTTAGACAGGCCCCTGCCCACTCACGCACGGCTGGGCAGGGCCGGCGAGTCGAGGCGAGTCGAGGCGAGTCGTCGTGCTGGACCCTCACTTTGTCTTGGCCAACATGCGGATACTCACAGCATTCTGCACAGAAGACGAACAAGGATAGGAAGAAAGCCAAGAGAGATGCACAGGAGAGGCTGCAGAATGGGGTTGGCGCCCCCTCCGACTGCCCAGATGCAACCAGATGCCAGAGATCTTGCCATCTGGTACTCCGCAAAGGCACACAAAGAATCCAAGAGATCCCGAAGGAGTCCGTGTCATAGGTATCATTGGTATTATTGGTGTCATTGGTGTCATTGGGTCGAGTGCTCGCTAAATCCTCGCTGAATTCGGCCATTCTACTGTCGCTTTTGCTCTTCTGCTCTCGAGGGATTGTGGCTTCATGCGCAGTTTGCGCTCCAGAACAGAAAAGGATGTCTTTGTTTCAACCTGCGCGATCGACTTCTTGGCCGTTTCGGCCTCACATCGGACATTCCCCGTCGTAAGAACAGGAGACGGACCCAGAACAACAAGAGAAATCACAAAATAACACGCCCTTTCTTCGTACATTGTCCACCATCGGCCTGCATCGCCCCAGCCTCGTTCGCCTTATTTTGGTCGGCCGCCTTCGCATCGCACATTTCCTTGGTCTCGGTCTGCTCCTCCCTACACCCCGACACCCCTTCTCCTCTCGCCACGCACTTCTAGACCGTCCTACGACGTACTTTGCGCCTCACTTGCACGTTGGACTGTCCTTTTGTTCCTTGTCACAACACCCAGGCCCAGATCTCTCGCGTACCCGGTATTCCGCATCGCATATACCCACGCATCACACCACACGCCACACGACAGACACATGGACACACTGCATGTGCAAAGCTATGATGGCGCAGACACTTTGAGCACTGCCCATATCGACACAGCGGCGGCCGTTGTTGAGAACGGACCCGTCCTTGAGCGTGCCAGCCTGACCGTGCTGCAGCTCTGACCAACTCGCTGGTCCTCGCGCACACCACGCCCTACCTGTCGGTGCACGACGTCTTGCGGCTGGCGGCCACCAGCAAGAGCTTCCGTGCCCTGCTGTACAATACGTCCTCGCTCTTCCGGTATCTGGACCTGTCGCGCCTGCAGTCGGCCGTTCGTCTGGGCGACGACCATGGCGCGGCGCAGCCGGCACCCATCGACCGCGGCGGCCAGGCCGGGCGCCACGAGCCGACGGATTCGGACGAGAACCTGACCGAGGACGAGTACTACGCGGCACCGTTGCGCGGCGTCTTCCGGGCCCTGCGTCGGCCGGACGTCCACACGGACCTCTCTACGTCGACGCTGGCCCAGCGAGGCACATGGCTCGCCGGCGTTCATACCCTGGTGCTCAACAACGTCTCGGTCACGGCCGAGCTCGTGCACGAGATGTTGAGGAGCCCCGACTACAACGTTCGCATCCTGTCGCTGCGCAACGCCAAGCACTGCAACGAGGTCCAGCTGCGCCACGTCCTGCGGACAGCCTGCCGCGCCAGCCGGCCGACGGCACGCCGAAGCTGCGCGGACTCTACATTTTTGGCGGCGGCCGGCGCGGCGAGACGGGCTGGGACAATGCGCTGGGCGGCTACGCCACGCCGCCGCATGTGACGTACGGCGACAACCCCGACGGGGACGAGCTGTGTACCGCCAGCGGGCCGCGTGCTGCCGCGGACGATGGCGTCGGCCGACTGGGCGAACACGCTGATGGACTGCCGTGGCGTCCTTGCGTTTGACGGCGTGCTGTGCACGAGCCCGCGGCACATGAACTCTCCCGTGTACGGCAAGGTGTCCTCGCACACAGCACGAGCCGGGCGCACACGACCTTTGCCATGGCGAGCTTTTCGCTGGACGGCTGCGCAGGCTGTGGCAGCGCGCCGGACGGCTGGACGACCTGGGGCGACCCGGCTTTTTCGGCGATGCAGCGACACCGAGGCGACGACGGCGATCCGTACCTGAACCGCTTCCCCATGCTGTGGCCGCCGCCGCATCGGTCGAGCAACGCGCGCGTGGCCATGTGTCCCGAGGGCGCGCGTGCCCACCCGAACCGGTTCTCCCACCACACCACGCATGCCTCCCCCGCCCAGTTCATCGCCCGCTGCGAGGCGTGTATTGTCGGCCGCCTGTGTGCCCTGTGCCATCGCTGGTGGTGCGAGTCGTGCATGCCAGACGGCGACCACGGCGTGCCCTGGGCCGCTGTGTCCACGGCGACAGGCAACAACGCCGCCTCCTCTTCTTCCCACAAGGTACGAACCAAAGACGGCAAATGCCGCAACTGTCGACGGACATTGTCATGGTGAGGTGCGCGGTGAACACGGGGTGAAGGCGCGCTTCTTGGTCGCCCGTCGCCCTCGTCGTTCGTCTTCGCCCGCAGGATCGTCTTGTCGGGACGTCGTCCTGGCGTCGCCGTAGTGTGTATAGCAAAGCCTTTTGTCGAGTCTCCTTCTTCGTCGCCGGTTGGGTCATGTCGTCATGCTGCCATGCCGACCTGTTGCCGTGCCTCGTCTTGTCGTTGGCTTGTAGACGGTCTCGGGCACAGGCCACGCTGCTGCGCCCCATATGTCGTCTTGTCGTTCTAACCGTGACATCTTTCTCCCTGCAGAGGCTCCGACTGATCGACTACAGCTGCCGCGAATGCGGGCCAAGTGTAAGCTCCTCCTGTGCACGGGTTGTTTGACCGTTGCCTTTGCCTTTGTTCTAGGCTCACCACGTTTCTTCTTCTGTCCCCTACAGTGCCACGACTGCGTGTCCAAGATCCAGCGCCAGTGCAAGCGGTGCCGCCAGAGCTACTGCATGCTGCACAACACGGGCTCGAGCCCGACCCATGTGCGTGTTTTCCTTCTTCCGTTTGTCTGGAGGCCTGTCGAGAACGAGGCTGCGGTTTGCCGGACTGTAGCAGGACTGTTGCCGGACTGTTGCCGGACTGCTGGTGGCCTTGTGGCGTCTTTGTTGTCCGCGTGTCATCTTGGGCTTGCTAACTCGTCTTTGACTCGTCCTTTGTTTGCAGTGCGATTGTTGGTCTTCCTCTTGTCTTGCCGTCTTGTTGCCTCTCTCGTGCTGGAGACGACTAACACAGAACAGGGTGCACACCGCCGTCGTACCGTTACGCCCAGGTGCGTTTCCATGTTATCCTCTTGTCTCCTCGTTTTCGTGCCCACCCCCCATCCGTATCTCCATTCTCGTGCCTCTTGTTGTCGTCTTGCGTCTTGGCCGTATCCCCCGGGTTCCTCCCGTCCTGCAGGCGCCTCGAGGATGAAACGACCCCCTCTATGTACACCCGTACACCCGTACAAACTAGGACACCCCTACAGCGCCCTACATGCCCCAGAAGCCCACTGTCCATCGTTCCCGGACGCCCTAACCGAGGTTACGGACGCTAACAGATGGGGGCGTCCCGCCCGTTCGCGAAACAGAACCCACGCCTCGTCCTCAAGAGCCACTATTGAGTCGTCGACAGCCCGACGACGGCATCAGACTCCCGTCCATGCTCTCTCCTTTGGCGACGTACACGACGTACAGCGTACAGCAGCGATTTTGTTCTTCTGGACGTCCTGCCCATCTCGAAGCCTTTCTCGAGGCTTGCGGTTCAGGTCTGCTTCGCCCAGGCAGGCCATCCTCCTCTCGTTCGGCCTGTATTTTCTCGACTCGCAGCGGCGTTCTCTCCTCTTTCTGGTCTCCTCTCTCGGCTTGTTTTGTTGTTTCTTGTTTCTTGTTTGGGGTATCTGCCATCTGCTCTCTTGGTTTACGTTACATCATCTCTCCTCCTTTAGCCAGCGGCGTATATGCGCTTTATACCAATCTCCTCTTCCGTTGCCAGCTCTCATTTCAGCCCCCTTGTCGAGATCTCTCTTGGACCGCATGTGGTTGCATGTGGTTGCATGTGGTTGCATGCCTGTCCATTGCCTGCCTATCTGCCGTGTATCTCAACCTGCATAAGCGTCTCGACTCGCACTCGACGCGAAATAAGCCGGCGCTGTACAAAGTATGGTGCTTCTTTTCCAAGCAGCCCATGACTGCTAAAACGCTTCCTGCATTGCATCCCGAAGCCACTTGGAGCTTGGGCGGTGCGGGGAGACGGAGCAGAGGTTGGCGTCGCCGTGTCGCCTCTGTGCAATGTTCCGACGTGTTGGCGGTGGTAGGCATGGCGGGTGTAGATGTATGGCTCGAAAGGACATGGGCCAGCGAGACCGTGGAGAGCGACAGGGCGTGGTCGTTTTGCAGCAGTGTATGGTCCACGACTGCTGCCTGCGCCTCCTTCAGTCGATCCCGCCCAGGCCGGCTGCAAACTTGCGCGCCACCCATCCAGCCCCGTGCTCGTCGTACTCTTGCTTCGTGACGCACACGCGGCCCACCGTCGCCGCGTTCTCGGGCAGGGTCGCGAACCGCGCTGCACCGCGCCAGGTGCAGGTCGTCGGGTCCGCCGGCCGCGTGACGCGCACCACCAGGTCGTCGGGCATGCGCGTCTGGATCTCCTGCTGGAGGCGCTGCACGAACCCGGGCAGGTCGGCACAGCCGCCCACGACGACAATGTTGGCAAGCAGCGCGGGCCACAGGCCGACGGGCAGGGCGCGCACGGACTGGGCCACCAGGTCGGGCAGGCCGGGCTGCTGGAGGCCAATGTCGGCCGGGTTGAACAGCAGCTCCGGCACGGCGAAGCGCTCGTTGCGGAGGACGAGCACGTCTTCGCTGGGCGGCTGGTGGCCGCCCAGTTCGGTCGAGGACGCCTGGCGCGCCGCCATGGCCTCGGCGTCGTAGGCGCGCACGATGCCCTGGGCCCGCGTGAGGTAGTCGGGCAGGACGTACTCTTTGGCGATGCCGCGGCTGCCGGCCCCAAAGACGTCGAGGCGCCGCCGCTTGGCCTTGGCTTCACCGGCGCCGGCATCGCCCAGCGGCACGCGGGGCCCTTCCACGTCGCCTCGAGGTCGGCAGCAAAGTCGAGCGCGACATAGCAGGCCTTTTCCTTCATCTCGTTGACAATGTACGTGTCGTGGCGCATGTCGTAGTGGCGCACCGACAGCAGCTTCGTGAGGTAGTTGGTGAGCAGCTTGCCGCCCACGTCGAGGCGGCGCACAGCGCGGTGGACAGGGCGGCCATGCAGCACGGGCGTGACCGTGGTAAAGGAGTAGCCGGCATCAATGACGAGACGGAGCTCGGCGGCGCCGGTCGCGGTTGTGGTTATGGTGGGAGTAGGAGGGGCCGACGCGCTGCTTGCCGCCTCCGTCTTTGCTTCGCCGCCCGGTGCCGCTGGCCCGCCTGCCGTCGCTGCCGTCGCTGCCGTCGCTGCCGTCGTCGGCGCCGCCGCAGGCACGGCTTCCGCATCAGCCTCGCCACGTCCCAGTCCAGGTAGGCGGTAAACTGCGACGCTGGACCCCGGTAGTAGCTCGCAAACCGAAACTCTTCAAACACCATCTGGTCGCAGTTGGCTTGCAGCGCGGGCAGCGCATTGGGCTGTTCCGTCAGCAGCAGCCGCGTCTCCGACGGGTCGCATTGCAGCCTCCCCGAGCCCGCCTCGGCCGCCTCGCCAAACTCGTGCGCCCAAATCGCCCGCTGCGCCTCCAGTTGACAATGTAGCCCTTTTCGACGGGGCGGCGGAAGGCGGCTTCGCCAAAGTCGCGGCAGTTGGCGAGTTCGGAGCCGATGTAGGTGCGTCGTTGGCGGTCGCGGGCGATGCAGTTGGGGACAAGGTAGGGGACGCTCGTGCCGCTGTTGCCACGATCGGGGGTGCAAGACGCATCCTCGGCAAAGCCCGCCTTGATGGTGTAGGCGCCGTTGTCGACGACGAGGGTGCGCGCCGGTGGCGGCGGCGCCGCGGGCTTTCCCTTGCGGCCGCCGGCCATGTCGGAGGGCTTCGTGTGGAGAGTACAGATGTGCTGTTAGGTACCCGCGAGGTGGCGTCGATTACCGTGAGGCCATGTTTCGTTGCGGTGGCGTCGAGCTGGTCGGACTGGAACGGTGAAGGGTGAGGGTTGAATGAATGATGAAGCTTGGTGCCAGAACACTGAAAGCTCACCATATGCGACGCGGCAGTAATTTACGCGGCGCCACGACAATTTAGGCGGTGAGCCACAAACACCACCCACTAATGCTACGTACATCACACCAAGACCAGAGATCATTCGCAACATCTCTTTAGAAGAGTGTTGATTGTCAAATATGTATGACAAACTGGCTGCATTCCATTCACCCATGTCAGAGATGGAGGACAGGACGACGTGTTTGCCGTTGGCCCAGACAATGGTCAAGGGTAGTAGGTCATGGAGCCGCCGCAGGCCAGGTCGGCTCAACCGCGAGAACGGGAACGGCGATCTGGACAACGGCCTCGTAGTCTCGTCGACCCTGGCCGTGGCAGGAAGAGCCGCCCGGGAGGCAATGCCCCTGTCGTTGACAAACGGCGAGATGGTGAAGCCGGTCTCTGGGTCGTCATACTTGGACGAGTCGGCCGCCGAGAGCCGAGCCAGCCAGTGAGGCTACGGCGCCCAGTACTGCAGCAAGATCGGAGACATAACGACAATGAAGAAACAAAGGGACACGATAACAGAAGCAGCGCCATCCCGTACCAACATGGCTGAAGAATCAAAGGAATCAATGATAAACAACAGTGCTCTAACAGAAGGGCAGACAGCCAGAGAAACGTATGAGTGGCATACAGTCTCGTCCATAAGCTTTCGCAGAGGCCAAGACGTGTAGAGCGTGAGATACATCGTGATGTGTCGGCTCAATCTTTCCCGCCCGGAGACGATGTCCTTGACGTCTGTCCACCAGAATCCATGGTTTGTGTGCCATGGCTGCATGAATGGGAGAGGCTCGGTGTCCAGTTTGCCCCGTCTTGCCCGTCTTGCCCGTCTTGCCCCGTCTGCTCATCTTACGTTCAAACAGACTTGATAGAAATGTCTGCCATGTCCCGAGGGTGTTTCCGCTGGAACCGAGAGCCGCCGTGCACATCAGCCTGATGGCAGCCCATGATGCGACGCAAGAGCCGCTTGGGTGACGCGAGCGAAGCAGAGTGCACTGGCTCGGTGAGAGTGTTAAGACAGATTGCGATACAAAAGGCAGAGGCAGTCGGGCAGCTTTGGTGTTGCGTATTAAGAACGAAGGAGACAAGCGGCTAATGGCGTTTCTATCTCGTACGAACTCAGTGCGTCGTACGGAGACATGCAGAGGTAAAAACGGCACCAGAAGCCGTGACGCTAAAATACGTCAGAAACAAAAAGGCATGCGCTAAGAGAGCTCGATGCGGAAAACGCCGCCGACGGTTCTAGATCTCAGATCGCACGCCTTTCCGTAGCTTTCCTGTCCCTTTCCTCTCTTTGCTTTCGTCTCGTCTTGATTCCCCTTCCATCTCGTCCCCGACCTCTTCTTCCCTACGTCGCCGGCTCCTCACCGCCTCCCTGTCGCACGCGCAACGGAGCTTACGGCCCGGCGAGACCCTGCCGATCCACAGAAGCACCCCCTCAACGGCAGACGCCGACAGAAGCCGCCCGCCATGGCCGACGCGTCCGAGCCGCCGCGCCCGTCCGACCTCCCCCCCCTGGCCGACGTCCTGCCGCCTCTCCTCCTCGGCACCGCGACCTTCAACACCCAGTATGTCGACGACCCCGCCGCCATGCCCTACCGCGGCATCGTGCGCCGCGCCCTCGTGGACCTGGGCATCACCGGCTTCGACACGTCGCCCTACTACGGGCCCTCGGAGTCGCTGCTGGGCGAGGCGCTGGCGGCGACGGGCGTCGCGCGCAGCCGCTACTTTCTCGAGACCAAGACTGGGCGCGTCCACGGCAGCGGCTTCGACTACAGCGCAGCGGCCACACAGGCCTCGGTGCGCCGCTCGCTGCAGCGTCTGCGCACGCCGTACGTGGACCTGGTGTATGCGCACGACGCCGAGTTTGTGAGCGCCGCCGACGTGCTGGAGACGGTGCGGGCGCTGCGGGCGCTGCGGGCGGAGGGCATCGTGCGCTACGTGGGCATCTCGGGCTTCCCCGTGGACGTGCTTGCCGCCCTGGCGGAGACGATCCTGCGGGACACCGGCGAGCCCGTCGACGCCGTCCTGAGCTACGGCCACTGCACCGTGCAAAACACCCGGCTGCTGGGCGACCCCGTGGCGCGGCTGCACGCGGCCGGCGTGTCGGTGGTGCTCAACGCCAGCCTGCTCAACATGGGCCTGCTGACGACGCGGGGCGTGGACAAGGGCCCGCAGGCCAAGTGGCACCCATCGCCGGCCGCGCTGCGCGATGTGAGCGCAGCCGCCTCGCGCGTGTGCCAGGCGGCGGCGGGCCCCGACGGCGAGCTGTCCGCCCTCGGCATCAAAGGCATCGAGCAGGTCGCGCTGCGGTATGCACTGGACACCTGGGCCCGCGCCGCCGAAGCGGCACAGGTGGCCACGCGCGCGGCCGGTGGCGCGGCCGGCGGCGCTCGCGGCGTGGGCGCGTCCGTTCTGGGCGTCACCTCGGAGGCGGAGCTGGACGAAACGGCGCTGGAGTGGTGGAGCGTACTGGACGGGCTGGGCGTGCCACACTCTGCGCCGGAGGCATGGCAGAGCCGCAGCGGTGCGACAGACTCGGCGTCGCGGCAGGCGGCCGGCCTGGCACGGACGGCGGCCGTCAAGACGTTTGTGGAAGAAAAACTGTGGCCGGTGTTTGGCGACTTGAAGGACTTTGCGTGGGCCAGTCCGGAGGCCGGCTGGGTCAATGAGCTCAAGCCTACCGGGGCCGCGAAAGCAAAGGCAACGTCTTGATACGATGGATCGTGTGGCGGTCACCAGTTGGCGGAACCCGCGCTTTCTTGGTCGCAGCATAGCATGCTGGACTGGACTGGACTGGACTGGACGAATGTTTATGTTACGCACACGAGGGTACATCGTGTGTTGCTAGTGACCAGATGAGCAACCTTGACTACATACGCGAGACAATCTTCTTCACATGGCTGATGACAGCTCATGATATACGTTGCATCAGAACGCTCAGTGACCCATGGCCACGACAGACGTGAGAAAGCATAACGAGGCATATGAAATTCTGAAAAGAGTACAGGTTTAAAAAATGGGTAAAACAAGAGCGCCAGCCCAAACACCATCCCTACTTCTTTAACCATTCTGGAAAGTATACCATGACAAAGGAAGCTCAAGGCGAAGAGCACGTGAAGCAAGAGAGAAGAAGAACAAATATAAAAAGACTGTGCATTCATCCCATTCATGCCGTCCCAGAGAAATTCAGTGTGAAAAGAAAACAGCCAGCGGGAAAAAAACACAGGATTCTACGCACGCAACCCGTACAGCGATGAGAACCGTGCAGCCCAAAAAACGTCGAGGACAGACAGTGAACGACGGACAGAGAAAAGGGATCAAAGGAATGCAAAGGAAACGAAGGCGCGTCGCCGGGGTAGGTCGATTCGACTTAGAAGCCGTCGCCGGTGGGTGCGGGCGTGCCGGGCGTGACCATGACCTCGGGCGGCTGCTTGACATCGCTGGCCGTGGACAGAGCGACGGACGTGTTGGGCGATTTTGTCATTGTCGTTGTCCTTGTCTCCGCCTTTGTCTCCGTCTCCGTCTCCGTCTCGGGTGCGTGTTCGGCGTGTTCGACGAGGCCGTCGAGTCTCGACTCTTTGGGCGGCGACGCGCTCCTGGAAACGTCGGCCGCGTCAGCCGCGTCGGTGGCGTGGAGCTGGCCCTGCTCCTCGCGGTGGATGACGGACAGACGTCTGCCGGCGTTTTTGCCTTCCAGCTGCACCCCCACAACGGCCGCAAGACTGCCAAAGTTGAAGAGCGGTTCGGAGCTGGTGCTGGGGTCGTTTTCGTCGTGGTCATGGTCGCGGTCGTGGTCGTGTTCGTGGTGGTCGCCGTCTTCGCTGGTGTTGCTACGGCTGCCGAGGCTCAACCCGCTGGCACGAGGGTCGTGCAGAGGATGGCTGTTGGGGAAACTGCCGCCGGTCGAGTCGGGGAAAGACGAGGAGACGGACGATGCGCTGCTCATTTGGCGAAGGTGGGAGGGGCCGGCGGAGGGCTGCTGCGAGGAGGGATCGGACGAGGAGCGCGGCGCCGGAGGTGGAGGCGGCAGGGACGTCGGTGTCGGCTTCGGTTTCAACGCCTTCGGGGGTCGAGGCGAGACCGCCGGACACGCTGCGATCCACGGCCTTGCCCTTGCCGGTGGCACCGTTGTCCTGCGCCATGGTACAGTCGTCCTGCGTTGGGCTGGCCGGTCCCGAAGCGGGGCTGCTGGCGGCCGGGCTGGTCCCACCGCTGCTGGTCGGGCTGCCGGAGGCCGCCGTGCCTTGGGCGTTGCCAGCTCCACTGCCGCTGCCGCTGCCACTGCCGCTGCCGCTGACGGCCATGGCATGGGCGACACTGGCCTCGACACGGAGGTTGGACGCGCCGCTGTTGCCGCGGCGGCGATTGCCAATGTTGAGGCCAGACAGACTCAAGGTGCTACCGCTGGCCGAGCTCTGGCTGCTGTCGGTGGCGTACAGGCTTGTGCTGCTGTTGCCCGAGCGCTTGGCCGTAGTCTTGGCGGCCTTGCGCTCTTCCTTTTCGCGCTTCTTGGCCTCCTTGCGCTGCTCCTTCTCCTCCTTGCGGCGGCGCTCTTCTTCCGAGGCGAGGGACTGCCGCAGGGCTTCTCGAAACATGAGCTCTTCCAGATCCTCCATCCGTGTGCGCTGCGTCGGAGCGCCCGCGCTCGCAGCAGCAGAGCTCGACCTGGCGCCTTCGGGGCCCGCAACAGCACCGCCAGCACCAGCACCACCGCCAGCACCAACGCCAGCACCACCGCCATCGGCAGCGGCTTCACCACCGCCGCTCGGAACGGGACTGGCGTCGCCGGCGACATGGCTCGCCGATGTGTTGCGTCGGGTGAAGCGGCTGATGCGCAGGGCCGGCTGGTCTCCTGATTGCCTGCCACGATAAAGGCAGCCGTATGCAGGGCGGTGGCAGCTGCAGCGCGGCGGCGATGTGGGCGGTCTGGGTCGCCAGTTTGGTGGACCAGTCGGGCGGACGCGATCGGTGGTGACGACGTTGGGGCGTTGGCCGACAGCGACTGGGCGCGGCGTCTCGCCACGGGGGTCGCCGCGAAGCCGGCAGTAGGGGGCGATCCGCTGCTGGGCGACAGCAGCGCCGTGGAAGAGGGGCCCGAGTTGATGGAGCTGTTGGACGACATGGCGGCGCCCATGGCCCCGATGCCCGTCGACAGGGAGCTGGACGCGTGCACGAGGCCACGGCGGAAGGGTGGGGGTCGTAGGTGACGCCGAATTCGGGCTGCTGGCAGTAGGGGCAGCAGGCAGGCTCGGAGACGAGCTTGCCGGCCTGGGCTCTTCGCCCGCGGCATGCTCGTCATTGTGGTGGTCGCCGTGGCCCTCGGGTAGTGGGGATCGGGCCGCTTTATCTGCACGAAGCACTCACTGCAGATGGCCTGGTCACAGCAGCGGGTGTGGTTGAGATAGGGTGGGTAGGACAGGAAGCAGATGGGGCACTCGTCGGCGTTCTTGTACAAAAAGACCTCGATGGGCTGGCCATTCACATAGGGATCGTGGGGCAGCATCATCTCGCGGGGGCGATGTCGGTGGAGGAGCCGTTGCGCGAGGAGATACTAAGGGCGGCAGCAAGGGCCTTTGCGCGGGGCTTGAAGGGCGAGCTGGACGAGCCTCGAGGGTAGTCGCGCCGGTCGAGGGGGATGAGGGGATGACGACAGCCGGAGACGAGGTGCCGGCAAGGGGGCCGGTGGGGATGGCGCCGGGCGTGCTCGTGGAGGTTGCCGGGCACTGGGTTGGGTGGATGCGCCGGTCGGGCCGGTTTGGGGCACAGTGAGGCTGTTGCCGTAGGCGAACTTGGGAGGCGAGCCGGATACGGCGCCAGCAGACGCGGGAGGGCGGGAGAAGAAGGAATCTGGGGGCGGCTGGTCGGGAGGCGGGACTTCGAGGCCGCGGCGGCAGCGGCAATCTGGTATTCCGTCCATGTCGGCGAGACGTCTTGCAGGCCGCGCCAGAAGGGCGCCAGCCGTCTCTCGATCTGCAGATGGACGGGTTAGTGGCGCGCAGTCACATGGTGAGGAGTGAGGATGCTGGGGCAAGCGAGAGGGATTTCGCACCTGAAGGAGGCGCACGGTGGGCTTGCTAAAGTCTTCAGGCCCGACGTAGGTGCCGAGCGTGACGAGATAGCCGCCATCCACATGCTCCTCACGCATACTGCGCTCGCGCTCGGCGAGACGGGCCTTGCGATCCCGTTCCAGTCGCCGAGCCTCCCGCTCCTGCCGTGTCTCCTTGCGCTCTGGTGGCTGTGTGCCGGAGCCCTGGGCAGAGATGCCAAGCAGGCTGCCCAGATCGTTGCCGCGACCGGAGCGGCCACGCGGTCTTGAGCCTGCGCCGTGGCCGTGCAGGCGAGAGTGCGGCTGTTGTGACGATGGGCCATGGCCGCCGGGGGCACCGGCCTGCCCGGGACGGCTCTCTTTTGTGCTGGTGTTGCCCATGGCAGATGGCTGTCGTCTCTTTCGGTCGGGTGAACCCGAAGTGGGCGTTGGCGATGGCGATGGCGATGGCGATGGCGATGGAGATGACGACGACGATGGCGATGCGATGGCAATGGCGATGGCGATGGCAGGCGAGGTGGACAGGGAGATGGGGTGCCTGTTCCCTCAGAATAGGCTGTCGATGATGGCCCTGTCAGAATGGGCACGATAGCCGCTCAAATGCTCTCAAACGGCCCGCGAAGAAACCAAGAGGAGGCGACGGGCGGAGATGGCGCGCGCGAGGTCGATTTGGTCGAGTATGGGGCGTTGGGCTCAGGGTTCCGTGCGAAGAGACAAACGAGACAAGGAGAGTTGACAAGAGAACGGAGGAAAAGAGACCGTGCGGCCGATGTCGTGGATCGTTGATCGTTGGTCTGTCGTGGCTTGCCACTATTTGACGTGGTGACCGACGTCGGGATGCCTGCAGTGTCCGGTTCCTGTCTGTTCCTGTTTCCAATATCCTACTTCGTACTCGACTTTCTTTTCCCTTTCCCTCTTCCCCTCTTTTCTTTGGTTCGCCGGTGGTCAGAGGCGCTTTCAGTAGCTTTGGCTACGCACTGATATGACCCTCTTTTTCGGTAGCCGCGGAAGCTTTCAACGAGGGCGGGCGGGCAAGATTGGCGAGGCAAAAAGGAAGACGAGAGGCAGAGTAGGAGAATGAAGAAGACGGGTGGGACGGGCCAACGAAGCCAACGAAGCCAATGAAGCCAATGAAGCCAACGAAGCAGAGGGTGAGGACTGCCGACATGTGCAGAAAAACGGACGGTGCTAAACGGACAACGGAGAGGCGGATGGCATGGATATGCGGCAGGGTACGTCGGGAGACAAACGGAAAAAAAAGGAAAAAGAAAAGAAGAAAGTAAAGAGTAGAGAACGAGGACAGGAGAGACGGGCTGGCGTCGCAGGAGCGAAAACAAAAGGGCCTCACCGTTGCACGGTATCGCCGGATGGGAAAACAAGAGGACAAGGACCAGGAACGAAAGGAATGACGACACGCCGGATGCTGACAGTGGGCGGTGGTGGGTTGGTTAGGGGCCGTTTTAGGCGTTGGGCCGCTTAGAGGGAATAGGCCCTCATTGCGCTTTGCCAGGTTGGGCGGCATGTTTTTGCGCGCATCTCCGCTGTGGACGGTGCCATGGGCGCCGAATGGTGCAGCGTTACAGGGCGGCCGGTGCTGTGGGGGCTGTTTAGCGGCGTCACTTCCAGGCGGCCTGTTTCCGTCACATGAGCATCATGCCATGGGTTCTGGGCTGAAGACGGGCTGCTTGCGTCTTGCCAGGATCTTCTCCATCAACGTCGTAATCGATCCGCTGGCGGCCAGGTGTTGAACATGTTCTGCGCTTGATCTCCAGCTTCAAGCCCAGGGATACCGGTGGCGAAAGGCTGACGACGCACAACGGCGCAACTTGCCTTGCTGGCCGCTAGGACAGACTGGACCTGCTAGCCGTTGGAAGATACAAAGCTCAGAACGGTATCCGGCCTGCATGCATTCAAGGAGCACGACGTATTACTGAGTCGATCGACTAGTTGCGCACAGCAAGCACAGGGTGCCGTGAACGGCGCGCCGATGCTGATGCTTGCCCTCGCACGACAGCTGCCTCTCCGTCGTGTGGCGGCTGGTCGAGTTTACCGTTTTACTTTGCAGCGCATCATCTGCATGCTCCATGATGCTTCGACTCGGTGCCATGGGCCGCAGGCGGGAGAAGTTGAGCCAACGAGCAAACGCAACCGACCAACGAGCAAATGCAACGACCAACGAGCAACGAGTAAATGCAACGACCAACGAGCAACGAGTAAATGCAACGACCAACGACCAACGACCAACGAGATATGGAAATGGAACGGAGGAGTCGCCCGGACTGCATCAAGAAGAACCTGACTGCGTCTGTGCGACAGATGTGCCAAAAACAGGCGAGGACGGAGCAGCATCACACCGGAGCTTGTGGGGAAGGTTCGGTCGTCGTCGTCGGTCGCCGGTCGAGGCTGGCCTGTGTAGCCGTTCAGTTCTGCTTCCCTTGCGCAACGAGACTCGATCGCCAGGTCCACGTTGCGAGTCTCTGCTTCACAGCTCTTGATGTCGTCTGACCGAGACTGCAGAGCCATGCTCGGTCCAGAGTGCAGCTTGGCCGGTTCTGGATGTTCATCGCTTGACATTGTTTCTACGAGTACAACATGTGTCACGCCCTGTCTCTCTTGAGCGGCCTTTACTGCAGGCCGTCCTTGGCGTCGAAAGTCTTGGCCGTGGGGAAGGGGTTTCGGGTTCCCTTACTGTTTTGTCTACTTGTACAGAGTATTGGTGTTGACCTTGTTGCCTTTGTCTTGCCTGACTGTCATTTTTGTTCGTTTTCTTTTTCTTTTTCTTCTTTTTCTTGGTCTTGGTCCCGGCCCCTGACTGTTCTTCTTTCAGCCGGCTTGACACGCCACAAACGTAAATCTACCTCTGACGATGGAGACGGACCTCTGCTGCTTCGCCGTTGGCGTCTGTTGTGACTCTGCCAGCTGCGCTTCTGTCTCCGAGACCTTGCTTCGATCATGTTCATGACAACAGTACGATACACCAAACACGGCTGCATATTCAAGAAAGGAGACAGAAAGGAAGACAGAGAAAAGACAAAACAAAGAGAAGAATGGGTAGAACCAACAGCGCCTCCTTGCATACGGCCCACTATGAAGACAGAGTAGGCTGTGAGGTCGCTGACAATGCAGCCATCTGGAATCATCGCTCTCCACGAGGGGGCAAGGAGCTTCTAGACTCCACCAGACCTTTCCCTCTTTCCGGGCTGTCGACACAACTGGCTGCAGGCCCCTTTTGTTCTTTGCGTTCCTTTTTGCTTGTTTCGAAGCCTTCTGCTCCTTTCTCCTTTCTCCTTTCTCCTTACTTCTTCTAGTCCAATAGCCAGGAGCGTCCTCGTGGGACGTAGTCATGGCAGGGGGGTGGTGCGAGTCTAGTACGTCGAACAAAGAAACAGAAAACAGGACAAAAACAGGACAGAAAACAGAAAGGCAACGGTGATCGTCGTACGTCGTACACAGCATCAGCGCACGAGAAATGATACATACACTGTGGAGGGCAACAAACTGTGCAAGCCGCCGCCTCTTGCATGCATCCGACTCACGGCCGTGCAGAATCCGGCGACGCAGCCCACTCCACATCCCTGACAGCGTCGTTCTTCTCGGTGCGGAGCACTGTGCACAGTACCAACACGGCGCAGCTGTTTCTTGACACAAGGCTGTAGGTGTCGAGCAGGTAGGGCGGCGTCTGCCTGGTGTTGATCGTGTGATCTCTCACGCAGGCTCTCGGCCGGCACGTGCGCACTTGAGCATCACGCCAGGCACTTCGACAGACGCGGCCAATGTGTTATGACATGGCCAATCAGGCCGTGTGACCGGGCTGTTGCTTATCTACACCTGCTCACCTGCCACCCATCCACAGGACAAACCAACATCGCCACGGCCGCCGACGGTTCGCCAACCTGACACTGGAATGGACGATGGCGGGACAACTCTCGCCATCACCGCACCGCACGTGTCCAACGGGCGCCCCGGTTGAGCGTTGAGGATCCCGGCAGGAACGCCTGTCTGCAGCGTGTGTCGATGGCACTTGAGCATCACAGCGCATGCTATGTCGCACAGTCACATTGGCCTTGTCTTGTTGCAAAGGGGCCGGCCGCTCGGTAACGGCAATTCTGTCATCCGATGTTGAGGACTCGGCTTACCACACGGAACAAGACAAGATGAAAGATTGAATTCTAGGAAGCAATACAAACGGGTCCCGCATCGACGGCGACATGACCTGGACGCTCCCATGATGCCAAACGCCCATCACAGTGTTCCCGCCTCGGCGTGCACCAACTTGCCCCCGTCGCTGCGTTGGCCCCGGATCACGACACGGGCGGCGGGCGGCTCCGGCGAGGACGACGGGGCACCGGCGCCACCAGCGCCACCAGCGCCGCCCTTGCCGACATCGTGGCCGTCGACACGGCCGCCGACATCGCCGTGTGCGGACGCCACGTGGCCAAACAGCGCGTCCATGTCCTCGAGGGCCAGGTTCTTTGTTTCGGGTACAGGTACCAGATGATGGGCACGCAGACCATGTTGACGGACATGAAGAAGAAGTAGATGCGCGCGCCCAGGTTGCCATGCCGACGGGCCAGGCCTGGGCCACGACAATGGAGCCAATGGCACCGCCGGACGCGGCCAGGTTGAGGCCACGCGCACGCAGGCTGGTGGGGAAGATCTCGGCGCCGTAGACCCAGGCGCGGGCCGAAGCCCATGCTGTAGCCGAGCGAGTAGAGGAAGATGAAGACAATGCAGGTGTAGTCGGAGGCGCGGTTGGCATTGTGGGGGTAGGCCAGGGGGAGCGCGCCGTTGATCAGCATGGCGACGGACATGACGGCGGCGCCAGCCGTCAGGGTGATGCGGCGGCCGACGCGGTCGATGATGAGCATGTCCAGCACCGTGCAGCCGATCTTGAGGGTGCTCTCGATGCCGCCGGCCATCAGCGACAGACGCGTGCCCAGCCCCAGCGCCCGGAACAGCGTGGGCAGGTAGTACTTCATGGCGTGGCGCCGCACATCTGGGCCATGAACTGCAGCAGGGCGGCCCGCCACAGGCGCCGGCGCAGCGACGGCTCGCGGAACAGCGAGGTCCAGCGCAGCCCCGAGGCGCGGAACGCGGCCACGTCGGCCGCAATCTCGTCCAGCTCGCGCCTGTGTCTCGTCGCGGGTGAAGAGCCCTTCCCGCAGTACCACAGCGACGCGTAGGCCCGCGCCGGCTGGCCGTGCTCGACGAGCCAGCGCGGCGACTCGGGCAGCCAGGGCAGGCCCAGCATGAAGAGCACGGCCGGCACGAACTGGACGGCCAGCGCCACGCGCCAGCCCAGCGCGTCGCCGCGCGGCGTGTCCCAAAAAGGTCAGGGCGTAGCCGACCCAGAACCCGGCGGCCAGCCCGCCCACCATGCCAATGTGGTTCATCACCACGAAGCGCCCTCTCTGCTTGGCGGGCGCAATCTCGCTCTGGTACAGGGGCACGCCCGTGCTCACCATGGCCACGCCCACGCCGGCCACGATGCGGCCGGCCAGGACCATGGCATAGGCGCCGCCGCCCGTGGCCCCGGCCTGCAGGGCGGAGCCAATGCAGACGATGAACGTGCCCAGCATCGTGCCGTAGCGGCGGCCCAGCGCGTCGCTGGCGGCGCGCGACAGAAAGACGTAGGATGTCCAGGTGCCCAGGTAGTAGATGGCGGTGATGAGGCCCTTGCGGGCCGCGTGCGGGTGGTGGAGCAGCTTGATGAAGCCGGGGTGGACGAGGACGGACGAGACGATGCCGATGTTGTAGCCCCAGACGAGCGAGCCGAGGCCGAAGAAGATGCAGCAGCCGTGGAGGCGGCGGACGCCTTGGACAGGAGCGCGGACATGGTGAGGGGTGGAAGCTGGGTGCGGATTAATGACCTGTCGACTTGCACGGATAGTGTGTTGGGCAATCTATGCAGTGTCGCAAGGGTCGAGGAGAGAGAGAAGAGGAGAGGAGAGGCTCCGTGGAAGGAGAAGAAGACAGGCCCCGTTGCTAGTCCTTCAAGGCTGACTCTCCTGCATGGCCGCTCGCCATCCCGTGTCCACTACGGGCGCTCTTTGGCAAGGCTCTGGAGAGAGGCGAAAGAGTAGGAGAAAAAGAAAGTGGAACGCGATGAGAGAGGAGGAAAACGAGAACAGAGACGAGAAGAGGAACGAAAAAGACATCAGAAGACACAGTATAGAAAAAGAGGGGCCTTGTGCGACACGACCTGCAGAACTTCGTACTTCGTACAAAGTACGAGTATGTCCTGGCCGGCGGCAGGCAATGCGACGGCACCCCTGCAGCCGTACAAAGTACTTTTCTTATTCTCTTCCTGCGGCCTTGGCCCGCTTGGTCGTCACATCCCACCCGCGACACCGGCGCCGAT
The DNA here is from genome assembly GCA_016097075.2 of Sporothrix phasma. NCBI lineage: Eukaryota > Fungi > Ascomycota > Sordariomycetes > Ophiostomatales > Ophiostomataceae > Sporothrix > Sporothrix phasma. The sequence continues at coordinate 37,278 of JADMNG010000049.1, read as the reverse complement.
CCCGACTCCGTACAAAGTTGGTGACGACGAACGAGGGCGGGCGAGAAGACACCCTGTCGATGACTTCGTAGCACAGACGAACGGGCGTCCAGGATGGACGGCAGGCCACGCCCGGCACCCAGCAGGCGAGCACAGTCGTCTGGGAGCGCGTTGGCGGTCCATGGTATGGAGGGAGGTCGGCGATCCAAGCAGGGCCATCCTGGCCTGGTGGTCTCGTGTTCCGATGCAGCTGGCGCCGCGTGGAAGAAGAGGAAGAGGAACAGGGACGACAAAGTACGGCAAGGTTCTTTGGCTCGTTTCTGCCCTGAAAGCTACGAGTACTTTTGTAGTGCGATGCGTCTCGAAAGCCCACAAACCCAAAGTACCAAGATAAAGACCCTTGCTCTTTGTACTTGTACAGAGCGTCGAAGAAAGCGCCTCCTACCAGGACGCCGGTGCCTCGCCAGTTTAGACTGGACTTTGTAGACCAGGATCCATCTCCAAAAGCCCCGAGAGCCCAGAGGCTTCCAACAAGAAACTTCCAGGGCCAGTCCCGTCTCCACGTGAGTGGCACTTGGAAACACCCAACCCGGCATCACAGAGCGCGGAAAAGAAGCATTGAGGCGTTGGCACTAGCAAAAGAAGCGCTATCGAGGGCCATCAAGATGCAGCAAAACCCACCCAAACCGCCAAATGGCCGCTAAGCCGATAACGTTGTAGGAAGTACGAAGTCTGCACGTCGTGGGTCCTGTGTCCTGGGTCCTGGGTCCTGGGTTCCTGGGTCCTGGTTTCTGCCGATCGCCGCGTTTGTACAGAGTATCGTATTGTTTGTCCTCTTCCAAGTTGATTCTTCATCGGCCATGTACACATTCAGCGTGAGCCCATCTCGTCTTCGTGTCGACGGCACCGCGTCCTGTCTCGTGCCATCGATCCGCGTCATGCCAGCTCGTCCCGTCCGACTCTTGCAGTCACTGCCCATGCGTCCTCGTGTCTAGGGGGTGGAGGGCGGCCACTCGGTGACCCTCTTGTCACGTAGGCACTGGCTCGCGCGTAACAGTCTGATGTCGACTTTGCTCCCGCCGTTGGATCATGGGTGCCGGCAGATGCGAGGGAGCGGCTGCAGCACAGCGACTGCAGCACAACGACTGCAGACGAGGCGTCCATCACGGCCCGGCACGGCCAAAGGCACGGCCAAGGCAATGTGCGTGCTGTGACTCGCCTGTTGCCATGTTCTTGTTCAGTTGGCGTGCTGCCGTACTGCTTCGTGTCCGAGATAGCCTCCTCGTGCCTTGACTTTCTGGTGCCGTTTGACTTCCTATGACGCTGCAGACATCTCCAGCATGTCTTTGGTCTTCTCGCCTGGACGTAGACGATGATCAACCCTCTTCAGCCACAAGAGACGTGACAGGTCAGAATTGCAGTCAACAAGGGCACCTTGAGCACACGAAAACCGGGCTATTGCCAGCCTCGGCTTGCTCGCTGCAAACACTGAACGAACGATGGTGTGAAGAAGGCATCCGCAACACGAGGACGGGCATCAAGACCAGCATTAGCAGAATGGAAAAAGAACAAGGGAGAGAGGAGGAGAGAGAGAGGGCAAGAGGGAGACGGGAGATGAACGGGGAGTAAACAAGGCCGGTGGTTGTCCTGCAGTAGAGTCCCGTTTACTCGTACGATCTTGGACGTGTTTTACCGCAACTGTCAGAGAAACGCGTCTGTCGGCGGCAACTGGCCACAAAAAATCGAGAAACCTCAGACGGCATAATGATGCTCTCCGCAAAAAGAAAACGGCCTCGACTCGATAAAAAAAAAGCTGCACACTCTCCAAAAAATCGACGATGGGAGTGAGATTTGAACTCACGCGACCGAAGCCATATGATTCTAATCATACCCATTAGACCACTCTGGCATCCCACCTTGTCTCGATCTTTTGTGGGACTAGGCTGTCTAGACTGGGTTATATAGGGAGACATGGAGTACACCTATGTTTCCAAAGTTCTTCTCTGAAGCTCTGCAGCGTCATCTCGCATCATGCACAGAGTGTTGACAGGACACAGACATCGACATAAAGTTCGTTGCGCTCGGACATGGTCGACCAGGCGTACAGCCGCAACACAGATTGGATGCATATTGCACAATCTTGGACGCCGGCCGTTTCCCAATCTCTCTTGCAGCCTCTTGCAGCCTCTGTTTTGCCTCCATCTTGCACACTGCACTCGACACTGACTTCGTCACCACGTTCTCGTGATGCCCTGCATTTTGATGGCTTCAACACTCTGCCACGAATTCAACACTGTGCCCGTCACCGGCCACGTGCTGGGCTTTCCAGCTACGCCCAAACTGTTGCTCGTTCACCTCAACTTAGCTCTCACTTCTTCAAGTCCAATCGCGCGGCAGACAGAGAACGCGCTTCTACAATGTCTTTCCGCACAGTCAACAAGAAAGTCCAGTCAAAGCCCACGGCGGCCATCCCGCCCGAGAAACAGCAACTCACCAAATTCTCCGTCAACACAATCATGGCACTGGCCACGACACACGTGCGGCGTCGTTGCGGAGAGTAGCATTGCAGGAATACGGCAGCGGCAGATGAGAGACGTCCACGGCTGGGCAAGCATCGTCTTCATGCGCCTCAACCCTCTCTTTCCCCTTCCTCCTCTGTCAGCGTTTCCCAAAGCTCTTCATTTTCTCTACTGTCAAGCCTCTGGTAGGCTTCAACAGGAAGCAGAATGGTAATATGGAACGCTCAATGCACCGCAGCTACCTCGACATCGCTGTCTGATGACGGAGTAGCTTCGCCGCCCTGATGACCACTAGACCACAGGACCACAGGACCACTCGAGAGCACCCTGCAAAAGATAAAGGGGAACATTCAAATCCCCCTTTTGCCCTCCAGAACACTCGGCACCTCGCCCTTTCGATCGCTTCCGTTTCTTCTCCGTCTCAACACGCCTCGGCACCCGTGTTCCTCTTCGCTTCGACGTACCCTCCGATGCACATCAGCTCGTTTGCGTACGGTCACAGGCCTCGTTACGGGATGGCTGCTTTGCCGGGCTGCTATTCTGCAAATCCTGCCGACACAAGCCGCGCCCGTCTGTCTTCCTGCGGCACGCAAGACTCGGACCAGTCGCGCTCTGTTTCGTTGTTGAGCTTTTGTGATCCTCGCACATTCGTTGCTCCCAGTTGTTTCATATTGTTAGGCAAGCTTTGTGCTCGACGAGCCCGACCAGGCTTCGGCCTGCTCATGCACAGCTTGTCGCGTGCGGTCGTGTGTCCCATGGCCACGCAGCCTTGGGGTGCCGTGTCCACGGACCGGCCCACGGCCCAAACGAAACCCGGGGCGAGGTCGAGCCGAGATTCTAAAGAAGGCAAGGCCCCAATAGTTCCGCCGCCGGTGGCCGCAAAAGAAAGGCCAAGGCCAACCCTAAGCTAAGCCTAAGCCTAAGCCTAATATCAAACCCGAACCCTGCCCGCACCATGACGGTCCGCTACGCGCCGGACACGGACCTGCGGCCTCTGTGCCCGAGCGGCCTGTGCTGTCGAGGCTGTTCCAGTGCGGCTCGTGTCCAGGCAACCAACGTGCTTGGCCACGCACCTCTCGCCATGGAGGCCTCGGCTCGCCATGCCACGGCTGGCGCTTTGGTTGCGTCTCTATCTGGTAGTATGACTGGTGTCTCCGGTCTCTCTGCTAATCCTGCTAGTCCTGCTGACCTCCCTGTCGACTTCCCTGCCGGCACCTCTGCCCATGCGCCATCTCGTGCCGCTCGTGGCCGTACTCGACCTCCTCCTCCGACGGCCTCCCGTATCGCCATTGGGCCACCTTTGACGAGCCCGCCGGTCCCATCGTCACCGACGCGGCATCATTGGCGGCAGCCTTTGCGGCATTGCCGGGCCTTGCGTCCGTACGTGCGCGGGACTGGTGTCCGTTGTAGGCGACAGCGACATGCGGCTGAGCCCGCGGCGTCGCACCGCAAAGGTTTTGTCGGCGGGCCCCCTCTCTCCTGCCGTCGTCGCCAAGGCGGCTGGCTCGAGGCGCTGCTGCCTTTGCGTCCCCTGTGGCCTTGGCCCCGCCTCCACGCGAGCGGCGCAAGCGGCGGGTTTCCGCCTGTCTCGAACCACAGGGAGAGTGTCTCTCTCTAAGCGGTCCCGGCTGTCGACGGTCACCACGTTCCTCTGGCTGCCCAGAGCCACGGGCAACGCGCGACACGGCGCAGAATGTCTTTCTGCCCACGGAGCCCGCCCGAGCACGGATGGAACGGAGATGCGCCCTCCCGGCCGAGAGGCGCTCGGCGCCTCCACCATGCCCGAAGCCTATTTGAACTCTTCTAGTCTTGGACGGTATGTGCCATGGCGAGATCTCGTGGCCCGCCGCTGGCTGAAGGCGCCGGCAAACTCAACCACACAGACCGCCGTCCCTTTGGCTATGGCCAAGACCAGCTGCCCGAGCCCATGGCCCGACCATGGCATTCACACCGCAGCCTCCGATGGACGTTTTCTTTTTCCCCATGGTCAGTCAAGTGCAGCTGTGCAGGAGCTGCAGTCTCTGCAGCCTCTGCAGTCCCTGCAGCCTTTTCCTTTCCGTCCTCGGCCTGGGCGGTTCCTGGTCTTGACCCGTATCGGACGTTGGCCAATAGGCTCCCAGGCCCTGTCGTGCATCGCCTGTCCCAATGGCCCCGGGACCTGTCCGGCTCGACGTGGATGCAATGGATCAGCAGGCACCGGGGCAAATGGCTTCCCATCCCGTCCAGCATGGTCCTACTGCGCATACGCCCCGACCAAAGGCTCGCAGGCCCTGCCCTGCACGAGCTCCGTCCGATGGCGTCTGGTGCCGTTCCGCTCGATGCTGGCCCGAGTCGTTACAGACCTTTCCCGTCCATACTAGGCTGCTTCCCGACTGATCAGGGTCGTGTACGAAACGAGCGAATGTTGACAAGAGCGAGAAACGCAAGAGAGACGGTTGAGAAAGTGGAGAGGGCCGTGTTGCGGGGAAGGGACATGGACAAGAGGGCAGAGGAGTGTTGTTGGGCATCGTTGGTGTCTCTTTTGTCTCTTGAGAAGCATTGTGTGTTTGCAATATTGCGAGGCGTCGAAGCGATGAAAGGCCAGAGGCAAGGAGGACGACTATACGGCACAAAGGAGTAAAGGAGCAGAGTCGAGTAAATAGGAAAAGACACAAAGGGCGTTGTGCGGTGCAGGAGAGTCGACGGCGTGGCTGTGTGATAGTCGAGCGGAACAAAGGGCCGCTGTTGCGGTCTTTGTGTTTCGTTGTATGCGGCCTCCGTTGATCTTGGGTGCTGCGGCCTTTGAGGCGAGCGCAGTCGATGGTCTGTTTCGTTCAGGGCACAGCAGGCGATGCACAAAGGCCATTCAAGCCGCACGATCCGCAGTCGACGGCCGCACATGGGAGGATCGTGGTTGTGCATGGCGTCTGGCAGCGACGGGGACACTGGCATATAACGCCGGTTTGCCGGCTGATTCCATGTCCGGGAGACGAATGTTCCCGTCGACGTCAACAAACTTGTGAGTATCATTATACATCTACACGGATGACAGAACACCGACAGCAGGGACGACAGACGCATAGTACAATACAAACGTGAAGCAAACACAACACGACACAATACCTCCCCAACCGCCTCCCAACACCATGGCCCTCCTCGACCAGACTGCCTACTCCTTCTTCAACGTCTCGCCCCGCGCCAGCGCCTTTGAGATTGACGAGGCCTACCGGCGCGAGGCGCGCAAAATGCCCGGCCGACCGCATCTGGGACACGCCCATGGGCTCGGCGGCCAAGACGCGGCTGCAGGCGGTGGAGCGGTGGTATGCGCTGATTGGCACGGCAGAGGCGCGGGCGGCATACGATGCGGCGTGCGTTATGACGAGGATGTCGGCACCGCGGACGAGGACGGGGAAAAGAAAAAGGTCACGGACGCGGACACGGACACGGACACGGACACGACACGAACGGCCAACACGGCCATTTCCACTCTCGCCGCCCTCCAAAAGCCACCAGCAACTCGTATCTGCACCGCGCCCGGACGCGCACCGTCCTCGTCCTCTGCGTTCTCGTTCGGCATCCTCGTCGTGGTCTACGGCACGCCGGGCACGTGGACCGTCGGCGCCAGTACGTCCAGACCCCAGCCCGCAGGCCACGCTCGGCCTGCCCCCGACACCGCGCTGACCACGTCCCAGATCCGCGCCGCTACCAACCGCGCCGTGCGCGCCCACCACCCGACAAGACGGGCGGCGACGCCACGGCGATGCTGCAGATCAACCGGGCCTACGAGGCCTTGCGGGACGAGGCGTGCGGGCGGCTGGGCCGCCTGGGGCGTGGCGAGCCGCGGCCGGCCACAGCGGACGCTGCCGACGCGGGCTCCGTCGGTGCCGCGCCGACCGCCAGGTGGCCGTCTATGCGAGTCTGGCCAGCCTGTGGCAGCGCATGTGGCAGGCGGTCGCCCCGGTTTCTGGGCCGTCTGGCCGGGTGTTGGCGAACGGGGGCGTATGCGAGGACGTGTGGGGCCGAGCTGGACGTGGCGCGTTTCTGATTCTGTGCTTTGTGTCTTGGCTTCCGCGTGGGTGGCAGCCGGCACGGCATGTTGTGACGAGTGCCTCATGCTGGTCGCGTAACGGCAAGCACACCGCCGTACAATGCACCGGGACGAGATCCTTGCGAAGGCGTGTACAGAGAGATGATGGAAGAAGTGAGCTAGGATACATGATAACATACTCTAAAACGAACACGACAAGAAAGGACGGAGAATCATCAAACCGAGAACAGAGGCCGTTCCGAAACCCTACAAGGCCGCGCCACGCCGTCTACGGCCGCTTGTCGCCGCCCACCAGACGCGCCACCAGCACGTACAGAAACACCTAGGCCGCCAAACACGTAGAGCTTGTTCTGCGCCAGCCAGCCCTGGCCCGCACCGCGCCCCTGTCGCACGGCCTCGACGACGGCCTGGGCCTGCGTGCCACTGTTGCCGCCGGCGGCACCCGCGCGGCACCGCCAGCCCCGCCGCCGGCACGCCCAGCTGCTTGCCGCAGCTGGCGCCTGGTATGGAAGGCCCCGGCGCCGTCTTTGCGCTCGACGACGACGCGTGCGGATGCCTGCGCGGGCCGCGCCGTAATGTGCCCCGTCGCCGTGTCCACGTGCTGCTCCTTCATCCAGCCCAGTTGGCCTTGTCCAGGTCGGGCCACTCGCGCCCGGAACTTGGCACCGCCGTCGCCGGCCTTGACCTGCACCTTGGCTTTGCCGCCCGTCTCGCTGCCCGTGTAGGTGCCGCCGCCGGTCGAGTTCCACCAGCGCGAGCGGCGGCGTGAAACTTGCGCTCGGCGGGCGTCGCCGACACGGAGCCCGTCGTCATTTCTTCCGACGTCATAAAGGACAGCAGGCCGATGAGGATGGTCGACACCTCTCCAGGCGGGGTTAAAGGAGCGCGGGTGGAAGTCGGAGATGGAGAGGCAGAGGCGCGTCGAGGGCTGGAAGCGGCCCGAGGGCGTGTGCATGCGGATGGCGGGCGGCGCAAACGGGTAGTCGGGCGGAACATGAGCGTGCCCCAGTACTGGCCGCCGTGGTAGGGGTGTCTTCGGGGCCGGTGATGATGTAGTGCCATCTGTGGCGGGTCAGGTTAGCAAGCGCTCTGGCGGGGTCAGATGGGAAGACACAGCGAGACGGACTCAAGAATGTTGCTGTCGGATGGACGGGCCGTGATGTACGGCGGCGGGTTCTCGGAGATGGTCTTGTACTCGCGCGTCAACTGCGAAGCGTTAGTATGGCATCGGGGACACGGCCGGGGGGGGGGGGGGGGGGGAGGGGGGGCCGAGGATGCTGGGCTGAGATGCCACGGGACGTTACGCGCTTCTGGGCGCCCGGCTGGCACATGGTCGTCGGTGCGGGGGTGCGTCGGTCTGTGGGGTCGGATGCGAGACGCGAAGCAGGGGCGGAAGCAAGAAGGGTAGTCAAGGGCACAGGGCCGATGATGAGTGATGAGACCCAAGGCGGGGATGTCGTGTGTCGTGCGACGAAAGATGGTTGTGGACGATCGAGGGAAACGTGGCCGAGAATGGAGACGGAGACGAGGATGTTGGATGATGGTGATGTGGACGCTCAGCGAGACGGACGAAGAGCGTTAGAGACGATGACGACGAATCGGATATCGGATGTGCGTGATGTGTGGATGTGTGATGTGTGGATGGTGAATGGGTGGGTGCGTAGGTGCGTGTACGTGAATACGTTGTTGTCGTGATGCTAAGACAGAAGTTCAAACAAATGTAAAGTCAAAGTGAAGGCGCTGGACACGAGGCGAGAAGATACGCCGGAGGACAAAGACCGACGCTCCATCCAAGAAGAAACAGAATACGTCAATCACTCGCACTGTGAGAAGGCGAAACGATTGGCCGCTGCACGCGTACCGTCACGTGCATTGCTGTGCCAAATAGGGGCCTCCAGGGGAGCTGACGTAGTCGACCCTGGCGGTCTGTGCTTGTCTCGCTGTAGGGAGTGTACAGACAGAAGATACAGGGGTGCTGGGAGTTTAGCGAGTTTACAGAGTGCTGACTGGCTTACAGGCGAGTTACGGCGGGCTGCGGTTTACAGGCGACTTTACAGGCGACTTTACAGGTAGATACAGGCGCACGCCCAAAAACAACTGCCCAGGCCACGCCAAGACCCAAGCGTCTCCGTGATGCCCGTTTCGCGCCAGATCCAGTTAGATGCACCAGAGCACAGGCGATTCAGGCGACACGACCACTCACAGCCGTGCATCCGCGCTCCGGTCCACTGCTTACGACGACGGAACAAGCCTCCAAGCCTCTAGATCTCGCCTCTAGGTCTCGCCTCTACGCCCCAACGCCTCCAAAGCAAGACTCGGGTCTAGCCTCAATCCTACCTCTAGCCTCTAAGCCTGCGCCTCTACGCCGCCTGTCGTCTGCCGTCGCGCTTCTGCCTCTCGGGCCGTGTCCCTGTCCCTTTGTCTCGTGCGTGCATCTGTCGCCGTGGCCACACGCAAGACTGCAGAATCCGCCTCCCCAAAATCCACCTCTCGTTGATCAGCGACATTGGCGCCGCCTTTGCATCTTCGGCATCCTGGTCGCATCCTGCTGCCATGGCCGTCTGAGCAAGCTCTCTTGTCTTGTTCCCTCGTTCCTCGATCCTCGTTTCTCGATCCTCGTTCCCTCGTTCCCTCGTCCCTCGCTTGCTGTCGTTCGTCCGGTCGAACGCCTCTCCTTTGTCGCTGGCGAACCATTGCAGCCACAAGGCCTCCTTCGATCTCGGACCCCGGAACTCTGAAGCCGCGTTTCGTCTCTGCGCCGCAGGACTCTTTGCTCTTCGGCCTCTGGTCTGCGCCTCTGGTCTGCGCCTCTGGTCTGCGCCTCCCGTGGTACCGACTGCCACACATCCCGTCCGACGACACACTGCTCTCGCTCGCACGTACATCCTCCGCCGCCCCGAAGCACGCGAGCGTCCCAGGCCATCGACTCTGACGAGCTACAGGCAACGCCATTTCATGTTTCCGTCCTCCTGAGCTACCCTTGCGACGACACCCCCACGCTGGCTCCAGCCCCGGCCTTGCCAGCCACCCCTCCCCCCGCACAGCATGCCGTCTCCTGCGGCGGCCGCCGACGGCCCGTACGACCCGCCCATCCCGACCTACGACGAGGCCGTCTCGGCCCACGGCCATGGAAGCAGCAACGGCAACGGCAACGGCAACGGCAACAGCAACGGCGGTGCTCTTCCGTCGCCATCCAACCTGGATCCGCTGTCGCCCATGTCGCCCATGGGCGAGGCCTTTTACGCCCCCGAAAGCGAGAGTCGCGCCCTCCTGAGACGCTCCCACCAGCGCCATGGGTCCGCCGCCACCAACGGCAGCAGCCGTCGACGACGCACCGGACACGGACACACCACCACCAGCGCCAACGGCAGCGGCGGCTACCGGCCCCCGACTGTCGAGACCGACGACGAGGACAGCACGTGGAGCTCGAGCGACGAAGGCGGCGATGACCTCAATGTCGACGCCGAGGCCGCCACGTGCGCCGTGAAATGCTGGAGCTCGACATGGAGGATCCGCTGGACGCCAGCCGTCGACGGCGCGGCGGCTTCTCTCTCTCGCTCCCCAAGTGGGCACGGCGTGGCGCCTGTCCATGCCGCGACTGCGCATACAGCTGCCCAGCGCGTCGCCGGACCTCGACGAGAACAGCCGCGGCGGCGTCGGCGTCGGTGTCGGCGGACTGGCCGTCGATTCGGGCGGTTGGCCGGCTTCACGCGCGTGGGCGCCACCGACGCCGACGACGCGACGGCCGCTGCAGACGGGGGCGACGCCGGGGCCACGGGCGCGGGACGGACGCGAAGGTGGCACGGCTGGCACGGCTGGCACGGCTGGCACGGCTGGCACGGCTGGCAACGCCCCGAGTGGCTCAAGCAAATAAACGTCGGCGCCGCCGTGGTCGTGCTGGCCCGTATGCTGGCCGTCTTGATCGTGCTGGCTTTTGTCTACCTGCTCTTCATGAGCGACCTGTTCACGTCCATCTCCCGCCGCTCGGCAGCCAGGTCTTTGACCCCGAAAGCGTGCGCATGCACATCCAGATGACGGTGAATCCGGCCAGCATGCGCGACACCGTCAAGCACTTTACCAGCTATGCCCACATGGCCGGCACCGAGGGCGATTTTGCCCTCGCCATCGACGTCAAGAACCTGTTTACAAAGTACGGCCTCGAGGACGTGACCGTCGACGAGTACTACGTCTACCTCAACTACCCGCGCAAAGACGGCCGCGCCGTCGAGCTGCTGGGCGGCGACGGCCAGCCCCTCTGGTCGGCCAAGCTCGAAGAGGAGGAGGTCGGCGGCGAGACGGCGGGCCACCAGACGCACGTCTTCCACGGCCTGTCCAAGTCGGGCGACGTGCGCGGCCCGCTCATCTACGCCAACTACGGCTCCCGCGACGACTTTCAGACCCTCCAGGACATGGGCCTCGACACCCGGGGCGCCATTGCGCTGGTGCGCTACTACGGCACCCAGACCGACCGCGCCCTCAAGGTCAAGGCCGCCGAGCTGGCCGGGTTCGCCGGCTGCCTCATCTACAGCGACCCGGCCGACGACGGCTTCAAGCACGGCGACGTCGCCCCCAAGGGCCGCTACATGCCCGCCGACGGCGTGCAGCGCGGCTCCGTCTCGCTCATGAACTACGTCATTGGCGACGTCCTGACGCCCGGCTGGGAGAGCAAACAGGGCCTGCCGCGCTTGGACCCCAGCAAGTCGCCCGGCCTCGTGCAGATCCCCAGCCTGCCCCTGGCCTGGCGCGACGCCCAGGTGCTGCTGCAGCACCTCCAGGGCTGCGGCCAGCGCGTGCCCTCGTCCTGGGAGGGCGGCGTGCCCGACGTGGACGCGTGGTGGACCGGCAACGGCAACGGCAACGGTAACGGTAACGGCAACGGCAACGGCGGCGCTGGCGGCCCGGCCTCGCCGCTCGTGCGCCTCCGAAACGAAAACGACGAGGCGCACGAGCAGCCCATCTGGAACGTCTACGGCCGCATCGTCGGCGTCGAGCAGAGCGCCAAGAAGATTATCATTGGCAACCACCGCGACGCCTGGACGTTTGGCGCCACCGACCCGCACTCGGGCACGGCCGTGCTGCTGGAGCTCGTGCGCATCTTTGGCGACCTGCTCGAGCGCGGCTGGCGGCCCCTGCGCACGATTGAGTTCATGTCCTGGGACGCCGAGGAGTACAACCTGATCGGCTCCACCGAGTACGTCGAGCGCAACCTGGAGCTGCTGCGCCGCGACGGCCTGGCCTACATCAACCTGGACACGGCCGTCACCGGCGGCGAGCTGCACGCGGCCGGCTCGCCCGTCTTCTCCAAGCTGCTGAGCCAGGTCATGAAGCGCGTCAGCGACCCCCACTGGAACGTGTCGCTGCACGACCTGTGGAGCAGAACGGCAGCACGCTGGAGGTGCTGGGCGCAGGCTCCGACTACGTCGCCTTCCAGGACCTGGCCGGCATGTCCTCGCTGGACCTGCACTTGACGGCCCCGGCTACCCGGCCCACAGCAGCTACGACAACTTTTTGTGGATGGACCGCGTCGGCGACCCGGGCTTTGTCTACCACGGCCTGCTGGCCCAGCTGGCCGGTCTGATGCTGATTGAGCTGGCCGACCGCCCCGTGATGCCCTTTGACATGACCACCTATGGCGCCGCCCTCGAGCAGTGGGTCAAGGAGCTGGTGGCTGGCTCGACGCGGAAGTCGACAAGGCCAACAAGGACGGGGACAAGACGGCGCCGGTCAGCATCGCCACGGAGCCCCTGACCCTGGCCGCCGCCGTCGTTGTCGCTGCCGTGCGCGACTTTGAGCGCTGGGACCTCCAGTGGAGAGCAGCGTGCTGGCGGCCGGCGGCTGGGAGTCGCCCGGCCTCACCCAGCAGCGCACCGAATACGTCAGCCGCATGGCCTGCTTTTGAGAACGGATCTGCTGGACCTCAGAGAACGGCGGTGGAGTAGGTGTCCCCTCGTGCCCGCATGGCTTGCCTGTTTGTTTGTGCGCTAACCGTCTGACCGTCCAGATCCCGAACCGTACGCAGTTCAAGCACGTCGTCTTTGGCCCGCGCCTGTGGTCCAGCTACGACGGCGACCTCTTCCCCGCCGTGCGCGATCTCGTCGAGGCCGGCGAGTGGGACCGGGCCAACCAGACCGTGGCCAAGGTGGCCCGGCTCTTCCAGACCGCCGCCGCGCACCTGGTTGCGTAGTCGGGCCAGGCTACCGACGTTGAGTGTCTTTTGTTGGGTGTCTTTATGTCGCGTGTCGCGTGTGACGTGTCGCCTCGTCGTTCCCTTTTCATTCTGCATTGCCACGGCGTTTCTGTTTATTGTCCTGGTCGTTTGTCGTTGGACACGCACACCACAAGGGCCACCTCGTACAGCTTGCCATCTCTGTCTTTTCCTCTTTCTTTTCCTCTTTCCCCTTTCGTTCCTTTCCTCTTTCCTTTCCTTTGTCCTGTATAAACAAACGACGGCATCCATGGTCATTTCGAGTGTATATATCCCCGTATGAATAGAAAGCTGCATCTGGTCTTGATCCTGTCCGTGAGGTGACGCCGCCGCAAAGGACTTTTACTGAATGTACTCTCTTTACACACCGTGAGACAATGAACGTGGGCAACGCGAAAACAAAAAAGTGTGGTAAGACGATATGTAAACTCGCAGCGAAAACGGTACAGCAGTTACGAACACGCAAAAAATACAACACCACCCCCTTATCTCTCCTAATGATTCGCCTGCCTCCTGCATTGCGTCTCTGATCCCCATCTCCCATCTCTCATCTCTCATCTCTGCATCTACTTGGGCGTCAGCACAATGCCCTCGTACTCCTTGCTGCGAATCAGCTCCAGCGTGTGGTGGAAATGCTTCTTGCTCGCCTCCACCGACGCCGACTCCTGCTGGTTGCTCGCCAGGTTGGAGTGGATCAGCTCAATCAGGCCATTGAGATACTTGGTCGTGACCTGGGCGGTTAGCAGTCTGGACATAATTGCATAGGAACACGGAGGGGGCCTACTGATTCGTTTTGCTGGTCAAAGTAGTAGACGTAGCGGTCGAGAATCTCCACAAACAGCTCAATGGACGCCGCCGGCTCCATGCACGAGTCGGCCACGCGCAGCGCCCGCTGCAGACACTCGAGCACGCGCTTGCCGTCGCGGTACAGGTCGGCGCCGCTTTCGTCCGTCTCGCCGTTGGCGGCAATGGCGTCGCCCACCAGGTGGCTGGCCAGATAGACGGCGCGGCACTGGTCGGGCTTGCGCAGCAGCTTGCTGCCAAGCAGATGCTGGGCGCAGTTCTGGTGATGATGAGCGTGTCAAAGTTCTCGCGGCCAAAGTTGCGCGTCTGGTGCAGCGTGCTGGCCACGGCGTTGACGGCCTGAACTGGGCCTTGGAGTCGGAGATGGCCTCTTCGTAGACGGTAAAGGCCTGCGCAAAGAACTCGTACGCCACCTCCTCGAACCCGACCAGGTCGGCCGTCTGGCCGCACACGCAAAAGAGGCGCAGCGCCAGCTCGCGGCCGCCGCTGCTGCCGCCGCTGCCGCCAGACGTGTGGCCGTTGGTGGCGCGCTGGTACAGCGTCGAGACGGCTGCGTGCATAAACTTGAACAGCGACGACGACTGCGTCTGCCAGTTGTCGTCGTAGTGCTCCCGTGCCTTGAAGCGGCGGGCCAGCTTCATGGCCGCCGTGATGATGGCGGCGTCGTGATGCGGATGCGCTCGTTGCCGTCGGCATAGGCCTTGCGGGCCAGCTGCAGGAGACGGAACTGGGTGTCGTTGTCGTCGGCCCGCAGCAAGTGCACCATGCGCGCCAGCCAGCCCTGCTCCTCCAGCGTCTCGTCCGTCTCGTACGCGCGCGCGCGCTGCGGGCCCTGCGGCGGCGGCGAGGCCTCGACAATCAGGACCTTGAGCACGTCGAGCACATTGGCCAGCTGCTCGGGCGTCGCGATGCGCGTTTGGTTCCGGAGCAGGCTGCGGGCCACTTCGCCGGCGACGGCCCGCTTGGTCTGGTAGATTTGCGACTGCAGGAGGGGCACATAGGTCGGCAGGGCCAGGGCCGTGAAGATGGACACGTAGTGCTTGATGGGAGCCTGCAGCAGGGCGAGCAGGGGCTTCTGCGTCTCGGCCTTGTGGAAGTCGGGGTTGTTCATGTTCTCCTGCACCTTTTGCGCGGCAAAGTCCAGGATCTGGTCGACGTAGTCGAGGCGGCCCGGGTAGATGTTGAGGGCCAGATTGGTCAGCGACCCCAGGAGCCCGATGGTGTCCTGGATGGGCAGGCGCTGGGCGTAGACGAGCTGCTTGACCTGGCCAAAGAAGACCTCGTAGAGGTGGATGTCGCCGCCGATGCCGCGCGACGCCGCAGCCTCGCCTCTGCGGATGGCGCATCGCCGTCGGCTGTGCCGTGGCTCTCGCCGCCATTGACGGCCGTGGCCTCTGTCTCCGCCGTCGCCTCCGTAGCGAGAGTCTCGGTCGTCGATTCGGCGTCGTCTGCGCCTGCGTCTGCGACTGCGTCTGCGCCTGCGTCTGCATCTTTTGTGGCCTTGTTGTCGTCCGTCTCGGCTGCAGGGCTGCCCGCACGCGACCCGTCGGCAGCGCTGCCAGAGGGCTTCGAAGCCGACGGGGATGCGTCGGCCCCGGCCGCGTCGCCGCCCAGCTTCGTCTTGGACAGCAGGCCACGAGGGCCTCTTCCTCCATCGCCTCGCGGTTGTCGTCGGCCGGTTCTGGGCCTCGCGCTCGGCATAGTTGGAGAGGCGGTCCATCAGGCCGACGACAATGCCCTTTACGTTGACGTGCGGGTTGAGCTTGGAGACGGCGGCGAGGAACTGGTCGAGGGTGTGCAGGTGGAACTCGTCGGGGAAGACTTGGGTGATGACCTCCAGCAGGTACTCCTGGGCGAGCACGTCGCGGCACTGGACGACCTGCTCGAGCAGAGGAGCCAGGATGGTGTTCTTGTACGTCTCGAGGTCGACGAGCTGGCTGAGGCGAACAATGTTGTTGCCCACGAGCAGTTGCAGCTCCTTGCGCTCCTGCGTACGCTGTTCCCGTTCGCGCGAGTGGCCCTGGTGCTGCAGCCGGACCCACAGCTTGTTCATCTCGACAAAGTTGGTCAGGATAAAGCTGATGGAGTCCTGCAGGTTGCCCTCGGGCCCTTCGCTGTCGGTCGTCGGCAGGTGGTCACGGGCCTGGCCGGAGAGGTAGTAGCGCAGGAACAGGCCGCGTATTGGGTGCTGGATGCCGCGGCTCATGTCCATCATGTCCTTCATGAGCTCCTTGACCGGGGCGCCGTCCACGGCCATGTAGGCCGTGCCGACGGTGATCATGAGGTAGAGGCGGGGGATGATGTTGCCCGCATACTGGACGAGCTCGTACAGGTCGGCCAGGTGGTTGGCCGGGTGGTTTTCGCGCAGGTGGACAGACAGGTAACGGAGGGCGTCGAAGACGGCCATGTACAGCTCGTAGTATTGCTTGGGGCCGAGACTGCTCGTGCGAAGCTCCGAGACGAGGGTAGAGCTAGAGAGAGCAAAAGGCGAGTTAGCAGGGGCTAGGAGAGGGGAGGGCGGGACGTGGCACCGCACGCAGCGTCCAGGTCAAGGTCAAGGGTCGTCGTACCAGCACTTGAGGGCATCCATCAGCTTGCCCGGTGTATCCAGGCACTTGCGCATCAGCACCGTCTGCTGGCGCACGGCGATGAGGGCATCCTCCAGTAACCGGGCCTGGTCTTCGGCTACCACCGGCGCGGCCATGGTCGTGGGTCAGGAAAAGAATGAGCTGTCGTGATGGTGCGTCGGCCCGTTGACACGCAAGAAGCAAACGCCACCGCCGATGTTCGGCACGGGAGGGCGAGACGCAGCGCGAGAGTGGAATAGGGGAAGGCTGTCGGCCGGAGCTAGGGGGGTCGAATGTGCGCAAGCTGTCGTCGAGAAGAGCAGGGAGTTGAGGTCGACTGGCGAAATGCAGTTGCGTCAATACAGGTAGTCGATTGCCAGATCGATGGCCGTCGTGAACAACAGGCAATGTACGAGGAACGGGGGCAAAGGCAACGAGCGTCGAGTGGGTTCAGGCAAGAAGGGCACGAAAGGCAACGGAAGAGACGGGGCGGCGCAATGGTGGCTGGGTTAGTGTGTGTTGCGTACGAGCAGTGTCTTGTAGCTGTCCAAGTGGGCGGCAGGCAGGCTTCGTTCGCCGACAGCTCAGACCGTGAGCGCTAGGGCGCTGGGAGGTTCTGATGAGGCGATGAGGCGATGAGACGATGAGGCAAAACAATGGCATCAACGTCCGAAAAAATACGATGCGAAAAGGAGAAGTCTGCCGTGAGCCTAAACGGAAAGAGCTTGGATGCCACTGGAAGGAAGAAGGCTGCCAGAATCTGCAGCAGAAGGAGGCGGCCAGCTTCAGCGGTCGCTCCTGCTTCCTTGCGCAAAGCTCGCGAACCGTTGAGTCGGCTTTGGTGCACGGACCTGACCGGGGCTACGTCACGTGGCAGCCAGGCAGCTGTCATCTGAGCCAATGGCAGGCTGTAGCGGCCGGCTGAGTGGGGCGTACTTTCAAGGGTCAGAGGCCCCGAGTTCGAGCGTGGAGCTGGTCGTTTTCTTCACCTTTTATTTGCATGCGGCGACATCGTAGGATGTGTGGAGTGTTTCGAACCAGCACGTTGTTTTGCTTTTACTTTGCTCTGATGACAGACGGGCACTGTCCAGGCAGTCAGTTTGCTCGTATCAGACTACTTTGAACTCCTGCGGCGACGCGAGATGCTCAAAGATGCCATTGAGCAGCCATATACTGGATACACTTTTGATTTCCACGCTGTGTATGTCTATTTCAGTTGTTGCAAGTGCTTCCTCGTGGTTGGCTTGGATGAGAGTGACTTTTACTTGACAAAAGAATTGTGTATTTTTTTGATTTTGTTCTTTGATTTTTTCCGTTTCTTCTTTTATTATTTTCTGTTTTTTGCATACAATCTCATGAGTTCCAATATAAAGCACTCAAGTGACAACAAGATAGTCGACGGACCAGACGAGAGAATGATTCTCGTTATACCATGCTCTTACCGAACCCCAGCAACTGGATGCAGTCCCACAGGTTCTGCTGCTGACCTTGATATGTCGATCTCGTACTTTGTAGACGTGCCACCGACACCCGGGAGAGAAGAGGTCGAGAAAGGGCGGCGAGATAATGCAGCGGGCCAACATGCTGGTTGATCGTTTCGGCTACACTCTGCTTGTACGTGCAGGTGAATAGACTAGCCAGTAGCCGCTTCTGTTGTCTTTTCTGGTGGCTGGAAATGAGTTCCTCGACGCAATCCAGTCCACATGCACGACGCAACAGAAGCCCCCGCGAAACGACCGTCTCAGATCTGTACCTCGGTTGGTCGTGTCAATGCTTGCTGCGGCCTGTCTGTTTCCTTGTCTCAAGTCTTGAAGGAGTATTCGTACTTTGTACGTACTTCGTATGCTGTCCTGGCCTCGTCCCTGTGATTCCAAAGGTTGGTGTTGATCGGGGACATCGACTTGTTAGTCGACTCAACGCCTCCTGGACCGTGTAACTGGTTGGTGCGGGGAGGCCACTAAAGCCACCTGGCGGCGCGGAAATACAGCGGAAACCCCCTGTGACTTGCAGGCGGCGGCGCCAATACAAAGTACGCAAGCCGAAGCGATTCGCCGCCCTGCGTCATAGTGCGACGAGTCTCGTAAGACACGAAGAAGCAGGGCGCTGCGTGGCCTTCCACATCCGCGGGTCATATTAATTCCATGGATCGAGTCTTGGGAGCTCAGAGCTCTGCGTACGAGTACTTTGTGCTTGTGTCTTCGTCTGTGCCGTGTGTACGACGTGCTGCACCCTTCTCCACCCCTCGTCCCTGTCTTCCAGCTCCGCTTCCGAGCTCCGAGCTACAAAAGCACAGCTTCTGCCCTCCTCTCTCCGTCATCCTCCTCCCTCCTCCCCTCCCTTTTCCCCCCAACCCCATGCGAACAGTTACTTTTGCTTCGCGCTCTTTCGCCGCCTTCTTCGTCCACCATACATCTGCCATACATCTGCATTGGTCCATCGTCACGCCACACGGCAGCTACAGCCTTCGCCTCACCTCCACCAAAGCGTCCCCTCCCGCCTCTCCGGCACACCGCAACATGGCCGATGCTCCTGCTGCCAAGCGCCAGAAGGCGTCGACGCCCGACGAGGACGCCCCTACAAGCTAATCTACTGGCCCGGCCTGCCCGGCCGCGGCGAGTTTGTCCGCCTGGCTTTTGAAGAGGCCGGCGTGCCCTACGTCGACAGCTCCAAGCAGGACGACGCCATGCCCCAGGTGCTGGCCCAGATCAGCACCGACAACCTGGCCGCGGCCGCGCTCCCAACCTGCCGCCGCTGGCGCCGCCCATCCTCGAGCACGGCGACATGCTGATCAGCCAGACGTCCAACATCCTGTCGTACCTGGCGCCGCGGCTGGGGCTCGTGCCCACGGCCGAGGACGGCGACGTCAATGCCAACTACCGCATCAACGCCCTGGCCCTGACGGCGCTGGACGGCTTCTCCAACGAGGTCCATGACTGCCACCACCCCATCTGCACGTCGCTGTACTACGAGGACCAGAAGCCCGAGTCCGTCCGCAAGAGCAAGCAGTACGTCAAGGAGCGGCTGCCCAAGTTTCTGGGGTACTTTGAGCGCGTCCTGCAGGTCCAGGAGGAGCGCAAAGCCGGCCCCTGGCTGTACGGCGCGTCCCTGACGTATGCCGACCTGGTGCTGTTCCAGTGCATCGACGGCACCACCCACCAGTTCCCGCGCGCCGTGCAGCAGCTCAAGGACGCCGGCAACCACAGGCGCGTCTTTGCCCTCGTCGAGGCCGTGCGCGCCCGGCCCAACGTGGCCGCCTACCTGGCGAGCGACCGCCGCCTCGCGTACGGCGACGGCATCTACCGCTACTACAAGGAGCTGGACGTGGTGCCCGAGGACAGCGTCGAGGCGACAAAGGAGTAGCCCGGTGTAGCAGGTGCATGAACAGCACAAGCTGGCTCGCTGGGTGGTGCTGATGTCGGACAGGACGCATAAACTCTCAAAGAGAAGAAAAGCAAAAAAGGATGAGAAGCTGGTCATGACAGCTTGAGCCCTCGTATGCGCTCGATGCTGCCAGCTGGGTCTGGACGGTGCGAGATGACTCATATGTGTTGCACCGCAAGTCAGTCGTCACGGGGAACTGGACAGCGACCTTGAAGAGAGGTGAGGTCGCGTGAGCGCATTCTTCGTAGAGCCAAGCGGCCTCACGCTCGGTAGCGGAGAAGAGGAACGCGTTTCTGGCTTGATATTGACAGGCGTGTTTGAAGCTGTTTGTGCTGGTAGAATCGATCCTCTGTCGAATCACGATGCTGTGCCGGTTACAAACGTTCAGTCCTATTCTGTAAACGCTCTGATGCATCGTAGCTTTACGCCGCCTTTCAGCGGTTGTGTGGTGAAGACGCGCTATAACCGTGCTGGAGCGCTAATACGCTTCAGGATGTCCAGGTGGACCCACTCGACGCACCAATTTCCCTTTTCATTCGCCACAGCGCCTCTGCCTGGTCGCTCTTTCTGCTTGCGGGTGGTTCTGGCCAAGCGCAAGTCACCAGAGGCCAAGTGGAGAGGGAAGGAGCGACTGCAGTGTCGTCGAGGCCGAAAACCGACGCCAAAAATGGAAATCGCAGACTGGAAAAAATATCGCCTTTGTGTCTTTTTCTTTTGTGTCTTTGCGTCTTCCTTTTGCCTCGTTTTCCCCATCACGACCACGACCACGACCACGCATCGACCACCCGCCCGCGACGACGCGTAGTTTTCGCGATTCCTCGTCTGAACGCTCCTCAACCTCGAGGCATCCATTGCCACGCTTGACCGGCGACGGGGCGCTCTGAAGCCGCTGCGACAAGGGAGGAAATTGCGAACACTGCGAAAAGGACAGGCAAGTCGAAAGCAAAGTCGAAAGCAAAGTCGAAAGCAAAGTCGAAAGCAAAGTCGAAAGCGAAGTCGAAAGCAAAGACGGAAGAAAACAAAACGAAACGAAAAGCGCAGCAGAATCGACCGCACGCATCGCGATACGACTTTCAGCACAGGCCAACACCGCCTCTTGCACGACGCCCAACCTGCGCGCCATGTCAGCAACCCTCGCGTGCCTCGATTAGCCTGGCACCTGTCTCCGTCCGATTCGTCACTCTTTTGTTTTCTCCCGTGCTCTCATCGTCATCCATCCCGGCGATTGCGAGAATCGAACGCGTGCAACCGCCTCTGCAGTACCGTTCCCGCCTGCATCCGCGATTGTAGTTGTGCCCCTGATCCGACAGTCGCGACAGCTACGATTGCTACGACAGCTACGACAGCTTCGACAGCTACGATTACAACGACAGCTACAACCACTGCGTCACAATAGCGAGTCGACGAAACACGCTCTGCATCTGGATGAACACAGCCGACCGTCGTCGCCCCATCGGCCAACGTTGCACTCCCGGCATCCATCGTCCCGTCTCCAGCTCTAGCTGACCGCCCTATACGCACCAGACAGACGAAGGCGCACCCTTCGCTGTCGCCCCTTGCACAGCCGCCCAAGATGATGAACTTGAAGTCCCTGCTCAACGCCAACGAGGACGGCAGCGCGAATGCTCTGAAGCAGAAGCAGCAGCAGCAGCAGCAGCAGCAGCAGCAGCAGCAAGCAGCAACAACACCATCCAACAGCACCCAACAACACCCACAACACCCACAGCACCCTCAGCACCCTCAGCACCCTCAGCACCCGCAGCACCCGCAACACCCGCAACACCCACAACACCCGCAACCGCCCTCGACACCCGTCCAGCCTGGCCCGTCACCTGGCTTTCGCGACTACAGCGGCCCCGTCCACGCGTCGCCGCGCGATCGCTCCCTCTCCGACTACCAACGAAGCCTGCAGCAGCACCAGCAGCAGACTGCCGTCGGTGGGCCTGGTGGGCCCGGCGGGCCTGGAGGCCCTCCGACTCCCTATGGCGCGCGACAGCGCGCCGCCGCCGCTGCAGCCTCTGAACAGTGGCGAGCTACGGTCGCCTGGCGGGCCTGGGGGCCGTCTCACCGTACCCGCCACACGCCGAAGCGGTTCCGGTCAGCGCCGGCACCAGCGGTGGCTATCCCTTCCCGCCCACCCAGCCACAGGGCCCACCGCCTGGATCCAGTCCTGTGCAGCACCACCAGCGTATCCACCCGGTTCAAATTACCCACCCCAGCAGCAGCAGCAGCGAGCAGCAGCAGCAGCAGAAGCAGCAGCAACAGCAACAGCAACGTGACAGCTACGGCGGCCCTTCACCTTTCCCGCAACAGCAACCGATGCCGCCCCAGACACCACCCATCGGACCACCTGGCAGCTCGTCGGTCTGCTTTCCCGCCGCACCAGCGCTCCCAGTCTACGCACTCGACGTCCACACCGACTTCTGCCACACAGCCAGCACGGACCACCGCCCCTGCCTCCCCAGCAGCAACAGCAGCAACAACCATACGGTGGCGCCGCACCCTACGGCCAAGTGAGTCCCGTCGTGCAGCACCGCCCGGGCCCGATGCCATCCCGCGCAGGCGCAGCCACAACAGTTGCAGCAACCGCATCCCTACCAACACCAACCATCGCCCTTTGAACCCGACCACGCCCCCTTCACAATCGTTCTCAACCGCCGACACCCTGGGGCCCCCCTTTGTCCCCAGCAGCAGCAGAAGAACCACACCCTGGGCCCGGCCCCTACCCACTACCAGGCAACAGCAGCAGCCGCCGCAGCCGCCGCATATACAGAAGCAGCAGAAAAAGGAGCAAAAAGAGCTGGAGAAACGCCAGCTCAAGGAGCAAAAGGAGCACCAGAAGCATCAGAAGCAGCAATTGCAGCAGCAACAGCAGCAACAGCAACGCTCGCAAACCTGCAAGCCCTCTGCAGCAGCGTGTGCCACCGCCTGGTCATCCTTGCTCACGCCTCGCCGCGCCGCCGCCGTCTTGGCATCGTCCAATACCCTTTCGTTCTCCTGGCCCGCCGCTCCCTGGGCCCGCCGCTCCCTGGTCCTCCCCTCCCGGCTGCGGCCTTTGGTGCACAGGATCCCTCTCCAGCACCAACATCAGTGTCAGCCCACCGTCGTTCAGTATGTCACGTAGCGACCGTGCACCTAGCATCAGCGTCAGCCCCAAGACACGTGTGGCCAGCCTACCAGCGGTTCCGCCGCGTCCTCCATGGCCCGGCCGACCTCATCTGCGTCTGCACTTCTGCGTCTGCGTCCGCTCCTACGCCCAATGGACATTGACGGCCCGGTGGTGCCGCTTCTGGTGGCAGTATGAGTACTGGCGGCCCGCCGGCCAAACGCAAGATGGACGAGCGTGACCTGCACCCCGACGAGGTGGACCGCCGAGAGGCTCGCCGCCCGGCGCCGTTTGAAGGTAGCGATGGTGTTTCGGTTCTAGGACAACGGCCCGCAACACCCTCGAAGCCGCGTCGTCGGCCCATGCCAACCCCACGACGCCTGCTGCTCCTTCCTCTGCGTCTGCCTCGGCACCGCGGCGACTCGACACCCAAGCCGGAAGAAGCCGACCCGGTACAGATGCGGAGATCCCGGCCGTGGGGCAACCGCAAGTACGACGGCGGCCCGCTCAAGAAGGGCAACCTGATTGTCTTTAAGCCGGGCGAGGGCCACCGCCTTGCCAACGCGGCGACAAGAAGGAGGGCGGCTCGACGACGAGTGCCATGCATAGCAGGCATACCTCTAGGCAAGGGTCGCCGGAAGCCGGGCCTTCCATGCCCGGCGGGCCGGCCGCAGCAAGCCGTCCCAGCCCCGCTCCCGCCTCTGTCCCAACTCCAGGTCCAGGACAGGGAGGACAGGGACCCGTTGCTGACGCACCGCCACCAGCGACCGGCTCGGCCGCCGACGCGCGCGCCGCCCTGCTGAGCCCGTGGAGGAGTCGGTGACGGGCGACAAGCCGTACGAGGAGCTGTCGCGCAAAGTGGCCGACTTTTTGTTTCTCAATGTCGTTAGCAACCCCAACATGATTGAGATCCAGGGCTGGGCGTGCAGTTTGAGATTGAGGCCAAGCTGGGCACGGCTGATCAGCAAGGACACCAACCAGCGCATCGACCTGCCCGTGTCAGCGAGTGCCTGCTCCAAGACACGGCCGCGTGACGTTCAAGAGCAGCATGACGGAGGTGGCAGCACAAGGCCTACAACGATTTTTCTGAACGGGCTGGTTGGTCCAGACGGACGCGCGCAACCCGGCCAATGCGGCCGCGGCGCGCCCGCGCGTGCCCGTCGTCTACAAGCACCGGCGCGAGATTGACCGCTTCTTTGAGCTGCCTCTGGGTCTGCAGGAACGGCTGCCCGCCTGCGTGCGCAACCTGCTGCCCCACCGCTACCCGGTCAAGGTGCGCGTGACGTACGACAAGAAGACCAACGAGGTGCTGGCCAAGATTGTCAAGGCGCGCATCAGCGACCTCAACCTCTTTTTCCCCGACGCGCCCCTCGACTGCCGCTCTCAGTGTCAACCTGGAGATGAGCTGGGACGGCGGTGTGGACGAGCTGGAGATTGAGCTGGCGGCCGCTCGACGCGCGAGCCGCCGCCCGACCGCGAAAAGGACCGGCTGTCGTACACGCAGGGCCACTACCAGATCGACCTGACCCAGGTCACGTACAAGATCCAGGGCCCCCAGAAGATGGAGCGCGAGGAGAAGGAGCACGAGCTGGAGATTGAGCTGGCGCCGGGCACCCTGATTGAGCAGGGCCGGCGCGCGCGCAACGGCGACGCACACGCGTACCCGGAGCTGGTCGAGGGGCCTGGTGGGACAATGTGCGCATTCTGGCGCGGCGGGCCAAAGCCCTGGCCATGGGTTGACGTGACGGGTCTTATTGCTTGGCCTCGTTTACTCATTCTTGCTCTCTTTCTCTTTCCTTTCCGCTCAGTCTCCTGTCTCTTTTCTTTTGTCGTTTCTCTCCAAATCAATCATGGAACGGACGGACCGGGTTTGGGTGGGACACTGGGACACGTTTACAAACCACACGGCGCCACGAGGTGGAATATGGTCTTTTTCTTTCAGCTTTTCGAGTTTGGGTCCTGGCCTTTTGTCTTTTGTCTTTGTCTTTGTCTTTTCGTCTTTCGTCTTTCGTCCTTCTGTCTTCTGTCTTCTGTCTTCTGTCTTCTGTCTTCTGTCTCTTCACCTGTCTGCATCACCACATGTCGAAGAAATAGACTGCGCAAGCATCGGCCTTGTCTTTATCAGCTTCTCCTTTTGCATAAAGTCTTCTTTGGTCTTTGTCTGTGACTTTATCCTCGGTAGCTTCGCCATCTATTACTCCATGCCACAGTATTCCTCTCCCCAGCGCGAGGCAGCCAAGTCCGAGCAATCGTATCGGCCACCTCCAAACAAGGTCACGATCATGGCAATACAGTCTCGGTGTGTGAAGCGCCTCTTTTTGTGTTTCTTCTCTTTTAACAGGCCACCAAACTGCCTAGGCTGATACACTATTGTGGCCCGTTTGTCGTCCCTGAAGTCCGGGGAAATCTCAAGCCACCCGTTCTTGCACGTCCGTCTGTGAAGTACAGACTCAATCACTGTGAGGCCTCTCCCGGCTCCGGCTTCACGGACCTCTGCTAACTATGCTGACCGATCCTGCGAGCTCGTCTCGTCACTGCGGAAAAAGGTTGTCCCTCGCGCTTGGCATGGTCTGCTATAGTCTGGTCTGGTTGGCCAGTCTGTCGTCGCATCGGGCCCCAGCCCTGATGGAATTTGTAATCCGCCATCTTATGAAATCACTTCCATGGGGTGGAAGAAGAGAGAAGCCCGTTGGCACATTGCATGGCATCTAGACCGTCTACTGAGTAGACACAAGCGTACGACGCAGTTGGGTGAACAGCACACACATGGTGCCCAGTACGAAGCCAGCCAGCCTTGCCTTTGATCAAGGCCAGCTCAATTTCAAGCTGGAAGCATTGGTCAAGTCAGGGCATTGGAGAGACATCCTTTGAAGGCGTACTCGTAGTGTCCTCCCAGGAGGAAAACGAGGGACGAGGGGCACTGTTGGACGACGGCTCCGTGTTCCACCCCATGTCACCATTTGTGCTTTCGGTGGTGTCTGACTTTGTACTCATTCTTTCGGACAAGAACCAGGACGGGGCAATGGTGTGGATGTGGTTCGACGAGGCGTGCATCTAGCAGAGTTCTGACCCCTGGCCACGCGAGGCTGCTCCGCTTGACTTGCACGAGAAAGGAGTACACAGATGGCTGCTCCGTCCAGACACCCAGACGAGGCCGGACGGTGCAAGCAAGACGAAGGCGTGAGCGTGTTCTCAAAGGACGCATGAAGTCCAATGCAAGAGAACAAACGCACGGCGTACGGCTCGTCCGCCTGGAGTTGTGCCGGGGTTGTGCCATCAACCCTTCTCTGCCCCTTTTGTGCTGTCAACTGACGGTCGTCTGCTCTGCCACCCTCTGTCTCTGTATTTCTGTGTTTCTGTGTTTCTTTACTTCCGTACTTTATGTACTCTCGTACATCCCTCCACGGTCTTTGTCGACTCTGCGCGTCTCCCACAATCGCCAGATCTCCCTTGGCTTTGCTCATCCTTTGGTCGCCCTCTACGGTGTTGGACACACCCCCCCAGCTCTGACGCCATCCATCGGGCCAGCCAAGTGAGCCAAGCCAAGCCAGCCAGCCTCGCCATCGACCGGTTGTTTCTTCATCTTTTGTTCTTGGTACTTTCGTTGTTGGTTTTTTGGTTTTTCGTTTGGCTGCCCTTCGTTCGCTTGTCGCCTGTCGCCTGTCTCATGCTCTCTTCTTATTGCTTTCTGATTACAAACACGCAAAACACGCGCCACCTGAACATGACGCATCCCGACCGGCAAGGTGCTGCCAGCGGTCGTCCGCCTCGGCCAGGGCTACAGTCCGAGCTGCCCCTTCTCCTACGCGCCGTGGTGGGCCTCGCGGCTGCTGTGCTGCCCGTACTCAGTACTGCTGGCCAACACGACGCTGGCGTGGCGCGAGAGTCGAGTCGGTCCTCTTCTTGGGGCCATGCGCCACCCTCCCCTTCGTTCCTCTGTATCTGTGGCATGATTGACTTGTATATAAGTTGGCTTCCCTCCACCTCGATCCAGAGACAATCCCATTCTCCCTCTCCATCACCACCTCGTACTGCTCCAGTCTCTCCTCTCCTCCTCTTAACTCTGCCCAAACATATTCCCTCCTCGACGCTTGTCAGCAAGCACAGCCTAACCTCGTTCAAGAACGTTGTCGGAACACTCCACCATGTCCATCAAGAACGTTGCCGTTGCAGGAGTAAGTCGCTGCTCCCGCGCCTCCCGCCAGCCATCGCTAACATCCCAGGGCACGGGCACCCTCGGGCACGCCGATTGTCGCCGCCCTCGTCGACAGCGGCTTCAGCGTCACCGTCCTGACGCCGCAGGACAGCACGGCCGCGCCGCCGGCGGGCGTGGCCGCCGTCAAGAAGGTCGACTACACGTCGGTCGCGTCGCTGAGCCGAGCCATTGCCGGCCAGGACGCCGTCGTGTCGGTCCTGGCTCGCTGGTCGTGGCGAGCAGCTGCCGCTGGCCGAGGCGGCGTCGGCCCCGACAGCTCGGTGCGGCGCTTCATCCCGTCCGAGTTTGGCATCAACACGCGCCAGACGCCGGGCACGCCCATTGGCCGCATGCTGCAGGCCAAGACGGACCTGGTGGACCTGCTCGGCACCAAGTCCTCGGCGAAGCCGTCCTTCTCCTGGACCGGCATCAGCAACGGCCACTTCTTTGACTGGGGCCTGGAGCACAACGTGTTTGGCATCGACGCCGCCCAGCGGACGGCCGCCATCCTGGACTCGGGCAACGAGCCCTTTCAGACGTCCAGCCTGGCCTTTGTTGCCCGGGCCGTCGTGGCCGTCCTCCGGCAGGCCGGCACGCCCGACGACAAGACGGCCAACCAGTACCTGCAGATTGCGTCGTTTGTCACGACGCAGAACCAGCTGCTGGCCGCCGTCCAGGAGGCGACGGCGCCGACGGCTGGACGGTGACGCGCGTCGACTCGGCCGCGGAGCAGAAGCAGGCCGCGGCCAAGCTGGCGGCGGGCGACTTCTCCGTCTTTCATGGACCTGCTGAGCGTGTGGCAGATGGCCGACGGCGCCGGCCACGCGCCCGACACCAAGAGCCCCGCCTTTGGCAACGCCGTGCTGGGCCTGGCTGAGGAGGACATGAAGGCGTTGGTGGCGGCGCACTACAACAAGTAGGGGGGTTACGGCGAGGCGTCTCGTGCGGGACGCCTGTCTCGTCTCCGGTCTCCGGTCCTCGGACCGCGTCCGCTGGTGCATGTAGCTTTCCATAGAATCAAGACACGTAACACAACAGCGGCCCGTGCTCGTCCTTGATCGCCCGCCACGTAGTCTTTTGTGGCCGCGTCGTGCCGGCTACTCGGCCACTCGGCCGGCTACTCGGCTGGCTACTCGGCTGGCTACTCGGCCGGCTACTCGGCCTGCTCGCCGCCCCAGCCGCGCAGCGGCACCACGGTCGGCTCCCCGGCATTGCGCACCACCACCCACACGACGTCCGCGCTGTCGGGCGCTGCCGGCGCGTCGTTGCGCACCTGGTGCTCGGTCCACGCAGGGATAAAGGCAAAGTCGCCCGCGCCAAGGGTCGTGGTCGCCGGGGGTTTGCGGGCCGACGTGGACGATGCGTCCTCGTCAAAGTCGGCGTCCTCGTCGGCCTCGTCAAAGTCGTCTGGCAGCGTGGCCAAGGTGCGGTGCCCGACACGGCGTACACAATGGCCTCCTGCTCGCCGTTGTGGAAGACGACCGTGGAGCACTGCGGCTGACGGTCAGGACAGACGCGCAGAGCGAGCCGCTCTTGTGGACAATGGCGTCGCGCAGAGAGACGCCGCTGTGCGGCAGGCGGCGATTTGGCAGCGGCGCCGACTGTGCTGACTGTGCCGGCCGAGGCCGAGGCCGATTGGGCCGTGTCCCATCTGCCGGTGCCGAGCTCCATTCGTCTCGCCGTCCTCTGCCTTGGCCTCCGCGCTGCGCTCGCCACCCACGGCCCGGGCTGCGTCTCTGCCTTGCCCTCGGCGCGTCCGCAAAGGCGGCTTCGTCGTACTCGAGCTGGCCGTCTTCGTCCTCGGCAGCATCAACGACGGCATCCCGTGGCGGCCCCTGCAGTTCCTCTGCCTTGGTAATGTGCACCGACCCCGGGCATGAGCATCGCAAGATCTCTGCAGAATGGGCAAGAGGGCTGGCCATTGTGTGTATCGATGGGAAACGGAGTCGGCACGGGTGAAGAAGATAAAGGACAGAGGATGGATGAGGAGTTGCGTGGAATCGACCAAGGTTTCGCTGGCGATTTTGGGTGGGTCCAGGCTGAAGGCTGAACTGAAAAGTGCGACTTAACATTGACGTCAACACAATGACAAGTAGCTGGACAAGAGCTGGACGTATCACAAAACAAAGTTTGACATACGGTAGGCCAAGACGAAAGTGAGAGCATGCGTGTAGCAAAGCTATGACACAGAGAGAAACAGAGTGCATATCTGAAATGGCAGACTCTGTTTTCGTGGCTGACCTTTTTCGGTGCGATTATCGTGCTCGCACACTACTACTGTCCTAGCGAGATAAAGGCACTGCATGCTGAGCAAGCACAGCGTGTACAGCGACGAGTGCAGTCCGATAAACAGTTCTGTTGCTGCTGTGCTTGATGGTCTGTTTTGGATCAAGTCCCTTTCCATCTCTCTACACGTTTATCATGTCTACACGGCGTGACAACTGTCTCTTCACATGGGTCTCTCGTGAGGCAACGTGAAAGTGCGTGGCCTCCGAGATGAACATGGTCGTTGTGGGCACGATGGTGTCGCCAAGATGACTACAACCATGTTCAGTATGGATGGACAACAGTACCAGAAAGACATACAGGAGTGAACTAAACAGTGCCTCGAACAAAGGGCGTGAGACTGCACATCTTGCTGGTACCCCTGCAGCTGTACGGTCAACAAGGGCGAGTGAACAAAGACTCCATGGTGATATCCACAGCCAGAAAGTGCTGCAAGAAAGAAGGAGTCTGATGAAGGCAGCCTATGGAAAAGTAATACGGACGGTGCATACGGAATCATGTTTCACTGTTGCTGCCGCATACATGTGTGCAGTTTTGTCCTTTGCTACTGGAGGAGTCTCAATACGACCGTCTTCTGGCCTCCGGTACTATTTCTTTTATTCTTTCATCGCATGACCTCTCATGAAAACAATGAAAGGCATCGCCGGACAAACAGGACAGTTCCATCATTGCCTTGGCACAAGACCCGCGACCACCGTCTCTGCCTCGGGAACACCGTCTGGTGACTTGGAGACGAGCCATCAACAATGTCGGCTACGCCGGGCACATCTTCCGATAGACTCGGTGCAAACGAGGCGGTGAGCTCATCCGAGGGAGACAGGCCATTGTCCTATGTTGGGCCATTGTTCATGCTGAGTGTCTTCTGGGTCGCTGAACACAATCTGACTTTGGACCTGTCTTGTCTTCGCGTCTGTTGTGGTCTTTTTCTTCCATCGGCCACGCCCATCTGTCGTCTTTCCCATCGTTGGCTTTTTGTTGACGCAGCAAGCACAAGATGGCTTTCTTTCTGTCATTTGTACTCGTCATTTGTACTCGTCATTTGTACTCGTCATTTCATGCTCGGCCGTCTACATCGCATCGTGACCGGCGTGTTCTCGTTGCTCAAACAGCTCTCAACATCACCCGTGTTCACATCTACTCTGTGAAGAAGAGGAACACCGTGAACATGGCCGTCATTCACATTGTAGTACAGCATGTATAAGTAATCTTTTCCAGGTCCTCATTGGCAGTTGATTTTGGATCGTCATTGACAGCATTGACAGCATTGACAGCATTGACAGCATCAACAGCACCAACAACAACAACCAACAACCACCTTACAAAGCAACAAACTCCCGACAACAACTGCCCTACACACCTGGCATGTCGGAAAAGCGCCCATAACCCAGCTGCCGCCGGAGCTCCTCGTCCGCATCATGCGGCAGCCTATCCCGCAGACGCGCTGTTCCACGATGCTGTCAAGGCACGTCTTGCTGGCCACCGCTTCTGGCGGGCCAAGCTCGCACAGTCTGGCCGACACGGACCGCCGACCAGGTGCTGCCCCGCAGTGCGCGAGGCGGCGCTGCAGGCCATGGTGAGCTACGGTGCAGCCCACGTCGGTGCCCGACCTCGTGTGGGAGGCCGTCCGCTTCCGGACGAACCCGGAACTGGGCCGGCTTGTGCGGACGCTGTCGCTGGGCGAGCCGTCTCTTGGCGCTGGAGGACGACGCGATGCGGCCGACGGCGATGCGGCCGACGTGGACGTCGAGAGCGACCCTCTGTGGGCGGCGTACCGCCGGGCGCACGAGCAGATGCCGAGGGCCTCGGCGCCCCAGCACGACGAGCACGACGTCTCCGGTCTCCCTGCGTGAGCGTGACCAGCTGGGGCGTGTGCCGTCTGTACGCGCCTGCTCCAGCGCACCTCGGGCATCTCCCGTCCTGATGCTGGCACTGCGCGGCGTGGCGACCATCCCCGTCGTTGCCGGCCAGGACAGCGCCGTCCGGCTCCTGGCGTCTGCGCCGGCTCTCGCTGGACCTGACCGACCGGCCCGGCCACGGCGGCGTCATGGACGTGGCCGGCATGCTCTTTCAGAGCTGCCCCAACCTGCAGGCGCTGCATCTCACGGGCATTGACCAGATTGTGGACACTGACCATGGTGAGCCTTTGAATTCGCCTCCGTCTTTTTCGTCTTTTTCGCACTTTTTCTTCTTTGTCTTCCTCGTCTCCCTCTTCTTCGTCCCCTCGTCTCCTTCCTCTCCCTCACACTGGCTAAACCTCCAGGAGCTACATCTTCCTAGACCGCGTGCGCCTCACCCGCCGCGGCCTGACGCGCCTGCTGTCCGTCGTGGGCCCGGCCCTCGCCCGGCGCTCCGCGTGGGAATGCCGGCGCCGCCGGCGACGAATGGACCTCGCCGCAGATGGCCGCTGCGCCCCGCCGGCGCGACAATGGACTCGGCCGCAGCAGGCCGTGCGCCGCGGCGACGCCGCCGCGCGCCGCTGCTACACCAGCCGCGAGCTGCTGACGCGCCTGCTTCCGTGGGCGCGCGTCCCTGCGGTCGCTGGAGCTCCAGGTCGCCGACGCGGAGCACGAGCTGGCCGTCCGTCGGCGCGAGACCAGGAGGACCAGGAGGCCCGCGCCCACGCCCACGCCCGCCGCCGCCGCCGACCCATCTGTCGCTCGTGGCACAGTTTGCCGCCCTGCACACCCTGCAGATGGACTCGGTCTTCTTCACGCCCGCGCCCGCCGCCGCCGGCCTCGGCGCCGCCTGGCGCCCCTCGCCAGCCAGGCCGCGCGCCCTGCCCGCCGCCCCGACCGCTTCGTGCTTGGCTACCCGGACGAGGCCTACTACGATGCCGACGCCTACGTGTCCGAGGCCTGCCTCGCCGACTCACCTGCCCGCCACACTGGTCGCCCTGGAGCTGACCTGCCCCTGGCAGGAGGCCTGGTTCGGCGCCTACGCCTGCCGCCACGCCGTCCTGGGCGTGCTGCGGCCGCCCGCCGCGGGGGCTTTGCCGACCTCGCCTCCATTGTCATCGATACAGCGACGGCATCCGCGACGACCGCATCGCCGTCGACGTCGCGGCGGCCGCACCGGTGACTGGTCAACGTCTTCAAGGCCCCGGCTTCGTGCTCGAGCACATGTCGCCCGCAGCGCGGCCACTACTCGGCCGCCCGTCTGCGGTTCTGGCGCAGCATGGAGCGCAGCAGGAGGAGAGGGGAGGAGGAGGAGGGAGAGGAGGAGAGGAGGAGAGGAGGAGAGAGGAGAAGAAGGAGAGGAGGAGGAGGAAGAAGGAAGAGGAGGAAAGGAGGGAGGAGGAAGAGGAGTGACAATGGTTGCAAGATACAGGCAACTTGCTCCAGACCTTGTGAGTAGACCATTCTTCTCATGTTTGTTCTCGTTCTCATTGTCTCTTTTCCTGCTGTTCTTCTCTTCTTGGATAGACAAAATACACGGAAAGGGAACACATAAAGAAACCTGAAACGTACGAAATCAAAAATTGCTGAAACCCTTCGTAGCTATGCGACAATGGACGCAAAAGGACGAGTTTGTTTTATCCTATCCCGCAATACAGACTGACAACATTCCAGCTCGAGACCTTACTGTAGGAGGAAGAGAGGAGAAGAGAGAGAGAGAGAAAGACAGAGTAACAGTGAAAGCCGGACGTCCTGCAGACGCTGCATCATGGAGCCAGCCGCCGTCGGCAATACGCAGGACAAGAGTCAAGAGGCTGGGACCTCGCCTTGCACCGCAAAACTGCCTCGGGTAGCTGCAGTCGTTCGTTGATGCTGTTGTTGTGTTGTTGCTGCTGCTGTGCTGCTGCTGGTGCGTGATAGCTCTCGGGTGAAGGGCTGCCTTGCCGTCTCTCTTCAACACGCACTGCACGCTGGCCAGCACCAGCGACCCTGATGCACATCGTGACAGGATGTCCCCGGACGACAGACCCAAACCAATAATAGTAACGAGACACAGAGCGCAGCTTGCCTCATCCACAGAGACATGGACATAAGACATGAGACACTTGGCTTCATCGTTCCGGCGGCAGACGAGACCGGCCGCTTCCGCTTCGGCTCCAGCTCAAAAGTCCAGCCTCAACTGCAGCTTCACCTCCAGCTCCAACGCCAGCTTAAGATGTCACCGACCTACGCACTTCATAGTACGCTGCTCTCCCGCTCCTGCTCCTGCTTCTTGCTCCTTCACCTTGGGCATTGGCGACCCTCTGCCACACCGACACCGTCCCTTTGCCCACGGCCTGCACTACCTGCAGCGCTACGTGCGCTCCTCTGCCGGTCGTCCCAGCATCACGCTCGAGCTGGACTGCACGCGCCTCGGCTACGGGTGCACCCGGCTGCTGAGCATGGGCGCAGTCGTCGCGGGCTTCGTGGACGGCGTTGCGGGCGAGGCCTTCTCTCTGCGGCACCTGACGGTCCCGTGCCGGCGCTTCCTGGGTGTCGGCACGCTTCGTGGGCTTCTCGGCGTCGTTTACAGCGGGCATGCTGCACGTCTTGGCGGGAACAACGAGGCCTCCTCTGCGGTAGACGTCGTCGTCCACCACAGGCTCCCTCGGACATCTACCCACTGCTGCCCGGACACAGTGCATACGTCGATGGCGGCCGGGACGCCACGATGCCACCCTCTGGCGGTCCTCGGCGTGGCGCGGTCGCAGTCGACCGTCGACGTAGTCGACAGACTCGACGAAACGGGGCAAGAAACAGTCACCGGCCTGGCCGGACCAGAGCGCCAGCTACGGCACCCGTCATCCGTCATGGACAGGCGCCATGACCACAAGCAGCATGGCAAGCCAGCAGGACCATGACCAGGACCAGGACAAACAGCGCCAACAATGCCAGCAGGACCGGCCGCGGCAAAGACGGCAAAGAGACGCCACCTCGAAGCACCGCTCGTGTGGTAGAAGAGTAGGGGCGTCGTGCCGAGCGAATCGAGCAGAGAGGAAAGGGCAAGGGAAAGGGCGTAGAGAGCTGATACCCAAACTCTCTGTCGACATGCCAAAGCCACGCCCAGGCCCAGCCTCGCATCCGCCGTGTCGTGCCTGTCCGTCTCGACGAGGAGCCTGCTGATGCGAGGTTGGAAGAAGGCAAGAAAGAAGCGACAAGGAAGCGACAAGGAAGCGAGGAGGAAGCGGAGGAGGATGGAGACCGACGTGCGGCAGCGGATGGGACTGCATTTCCCGAGAGCACGGGCGCCTCTGCATCGTCATCGACACCATGGGAATCGTACTGCCGCCGCCGACGATGCCCTCTGGCTTGGCCAGCATCGCATCGACACCACCAACTGCCGTACAGACAGGGCCAGACAGAACCAGCGCACGAAACGGCCACCAAGGCACATCATTCCGTTCTTTTCTTGGCCCAAACAGCGACGACAACCTCGACATCCTCGACCCTCGACATCTAGGCCAGCGCCGGGAATAAAGAGGTGCACACCAATCGGAGCGATATCTGCGTCCGCTGCCTTTACCTCTCTGAAGGAGGGTAGGATGGATTGGTGCCGAGAGCCGGCAATAACCTCCACACGCCTACGACCACGACCTACGACCTGCATGGCAAAGGCCATGATGTGGTACATCGACCATGTTGGCTGAACTGAACTGAAACTTGGCAGTGGAAAGACGGCGCCCAACGCCTGCTGCAGCCTGCAGTGCCGAGAGCCGCAGGACGTGACAGAGTGGAAGATCAACTGATTGTTGTTGTCTGAGAAAGGGGATCCCGCTCTAGTCCCTGTAACTAATTCCAATAGGCTTTTCCCAGGACGCCATGACAAAAGAACGCCGGTGTACGAAGAAGGCCAGCGTGACGGGTGTGTGGGAGTGCCGAGCGACGCTGACGCCGTCGTCTCTTTGTTGTTCTCGTTCTTCTTCGCTGTCTCGCTTCTCGCTCTATCGCTCCGTTGCTTCGAGCTTCGCCGTGCCAACGACTTTACATCCACGCTTCACGCCTTCGGATCTGTTCTCCTCCTCCAGTCTTCGGAGTTCGCGTGCCGCCCCACATGCGGAGACGACACGGAGAAGTGAACGGTCAAGCTCAAGTAGTTTGTAGGGCAGTTGGACCGAAGGAGTCGAGGAGAACAGACGGAGACGGGACAAGGACTGAGTCTCAACGGCTCTACGAAACTCGTAGCAACAAACGCCGCCAAGCCGCGAGGATGCACCGACACAACGGTCCCTGCAGAACCAAGTGAAGCCAAGTGAAGCCAAGTGAAGCCGCGACGGCATCGGCCTCGACAGCTCGACAGCTCAACAGCTCAACAGCTCAACGGCCAACTACTCAGTACACAATGGCCGATGCCGGAGGTTCAGTACGAGTGAATGGTCAACGTTCACAGTGACTGTCAACGTCCAACGTCCAACGTCAACTACGGGTACTCGCAAGAAAATGGCGATGCAGCCTCTGACTGTCTGCGGATCCTCTCGCCTCCTCTCTCGCCTAGTCTCGGGCTACTGCATAGTGAGCGTGCCAAGTGGGTGCGGCGCCGGCCTTTAGCAGGGATTACGGTTCTGGGAATAAGAATAAGAAGAAGAAAAAAAGAAAAGAGGAAAAGGGAAAAAGGGTGCCGCCCAGATAGGCTTCATGTGCCTTGATGTCTCGACCCGGCCCTGGTCATCGTATCTCTTGACCTGATTCGTCTTTGTCTCTCCATTTTCTCCATTTCGTGAACACGTCGTAACTCTTTCTTGCCTGCTGCTGTCCGTCTGTCTTGTGCCCACTCGCCCCTCGTGTCTCCGTCCTCGTTTCTCCTCGCCGCCGTTCATCGATGCCCGGCAGCATGGTCCGTCCATTCTCTCCTCCTTGCTGACAAAACAACATTGGCCGAGGGCGCCCATCGTACGCAAGGCGCTTTGCTTCGGGGCGGCATTGTCCACTTCCCCTGCCCATGCTCTTATTCCACTTCCAGCTCCGTTCACACGCGCAGTGGCACTGGTAGCAATAACACCAAAGGGCGCTGGCGACACTTCACTTGACTCACCGTCCCTGGTGCATGGCCTGTGAGCTTTGGTGTTTCTTTTGATTTTGTTCGCGTCCTGTATCCATCTTTTTTATACGCTTTCCTTTTCAAACTCTTTATATATCACAGCCCCTCCGGTCTGGTTCTGGACGGCATCAACGGCAGCCTACCTGAACAACATTGACACATCATCGACACAGAGACACAACTTGACACTGAATCGACACAGAGACAGCAGACACAACTTGACACTGCATCGACACAGAGACGCAGACAACAGACACGCCTGGACAAGCATCGGCTCCACATACACAGCCCATCACACCCGTCACCGCCATGGCTGCAGCGTCTCCGCTCGGCCGGGCAGACGGGCCCTCGCGCTCCAGCCTCGACTTTGCCGCCGAAAAGGAGGACGACAGGACGGCCGTCGGCGGCAGCCGCGAGGAGTCCATGTTTGACACGTCCAGCGACATGCGCGTCGAAGAACCGGCAAACACTTGGGCGCCGGCCCGCCGCGCCCATGACAAACCCGTCGACCCGTCCGCGCTGGACATTGAGTACCGCTACTTTACCTTTGCCACCGAGCTTCCTCCACCCAACACCGTGCCATCGCCCTCTGGCGGCGGCGGCGGCGCGGCAGCGCAGCGGTAGCGGCAGCACAGACATCGTGACGGCACCGGCACCGCCCGACCTCAAGCCATTCACCGACCCGCACCTGTGGCCCGAAAGCCGCAAGAACACGATGCTCGCGCTGTCCTGCATCGCCACCTTTCTGACCGCCTACTCGGCCGGCTCCTTCTCGCCGCCGGCCAGCGCATGGTCGACGCCTTTGGCGCGTCCATGACCGTCACCCTCTTTTCAGGCATCACTCTGTTCTGCCTCGGCTTCGCCCTGGCGCCCATGCTGCTGGCCCCCTGTCCGAGTACAACGGCCGCTACCCCGTCTTTGTCATTGCCGGCTGCGTCTTTGTCGTCTTCCAGCTGGTCAGCGGCGCCACGCCCAACCTGGGCGGCATGATTGTCGCGCGCCTGCTTGTCGGCGTCGGCAGCTCCGTCTTCA
This sequence comes from Sporothrix phasma, assembly GCA_016097075.2. Taxonomy (NCBI): domain Eukaryota; kingdom Fungi; phylum Ascomycota; class Sordariomycetes; order Ophiostomatales; family Ophiostomataceae; genus Sporothrix; species Sporothrix phasma. The sequence goes on along the minus strand of JADMNG010000049.1, from coordinate 208 downwards.
GCACCATGGTCGGCGGCGTCATTGCCGACATGTGGCACGCCGAGGGCCGCAACACGCCCATGACGCTCTTCAGCGGCAGTGTGCTGTTTGCCACCGGCTGCGGCCCTGGTGTCGAGCGTCATCACCTACCGCACCATCTACCCGCAAAACGCCCACGACGTCTTGACGGACACGAGCCCGCGCGCGCCCTGGCGCTGGGTGTTTTGGC